>CAKAOJ020000008.1:5915000-6245000 GCA_916701645.2 Sebastolobus alascanus | reverse complement strand
AATGGTTAGAACTGAGTCCATAGCAACGTAGCTCTAGTTTAAGATTAGCTTACTCGTTACCTATAATTCACATTAAACTGAACATTTCCATTGACGGTGAAGTGAGACGAGGTGAATGGGACGTCTCTGGGAATAGTAATGTTGACGTTTCTGTCCTCCTTCATCTGTACGTGTCCTTCTTGTCGGACAAGATGCATAAAATGACTGCAGCATCTGATGGAGGTTTTCTGCCCCGTAACTGTCACAGTCTGATGACATTTTCTTTTTTTATCAACCGGTCTTTAAACACTGCCGTAGCCCATACCGTATTCTGTTTAACTTTTTGTAAGATATGATACGAACCGCTGTATGAGGATAAGTTGCTAGAATACACTTCTGAATGAAAGTTATCGTAAAAAACATAGTATCGAAGCAAACGTGCCTCTTTTATTAAATTAAATAATGTAAGAATACAAAACATGAAAAGTAGACTGCTAAAATGAAATGGAGCACAAACATTTCTGCAGTTTTTTTTTATGATGACTCTGAGGGACTCTGCATAATCAGCAGCTCTTAGGTGTTTTCTTTTCTCTTTTCTCTTTCTCTTCTATTAGCTGAAACATATTCTGAGTTTCCATCCAGAGGAGTCTGTTTACTGCAGACTGTCCTCTGGCAGCAGCAAACATAACAACGCTTTAGTGCCTCTGAACCTAAAATCAATTTAAACCAGATAAAGTGGAAAACTTCACCAAAGACCTCTGCTTCAAACAAAGTACTGGTCTAACATAGTCTGAACCCCCCTGTGTGTGTGTGTGTGTGTGTGTGTGTGTGTGTGTGTGTGTAGGCATCATCAAGCTGCGGAGGAGCCCCCCTCCGAGGCTCAGAGGGCCGCAGTACGTTCTCAACATCACCGCCACGGACGACAACGCGTCTGGTGGACCGTACCCGCTCAGCAGCTCTGCCCAGGTCATCGTAGGGATCAACGACATCAACAACAACAAACCGCTCTTCCAGGAGGTGACTGAAGTTGTCATTATGTTAGTTCAGGAGTTGGATTAAACACATTAAAAGCTCTGAGCAGTTTATTGTTTTTCTTATTGTGCTGTTTGTGCTCTCAGTGTCAGAACTACAGTCTGAACGCGGTGGTCCTGGAGAACGAGCCGCCGGGGACGTTTGTCCTGCGCGTCCAGGCCCACGACGCCGACATGGGGGTCAACGGAGAGGTCAAATACGGAATCATGCACAGAGACGGAGTGTCGTCCGGGTTCGACATCGATGCGGACACCGGTAAGTTCCACGGTACTAGCTAGCCAGTTCCGGAGACACTCAATCTAGCTAGGTAACTAACGTTAGCCAGCCGTCTACTCCTCCTGAAGTAGTCTCCAGCAGCGTAAGGGTCGGCTAATCTGGTCCCATTGGTTAATGTTGTCTTTCTCAACTACCACTGGTGATCCTGGAGAGTGAGTGACATTACATATTGAGAGAAACTAGTAATTTCTTCAGCCATTTTAAAAAAAACAAGCCAACAATACTTGCTAGCCAGCGAGAATTATTCTGCCTCCACTTAACGCTCTCCTCACTAAATACCTCATCATGGTTACTAACAGGAAAGAGGGCTATAGTAGTACGTTGAAAGTTCATAACATGATTCCTGTGGTTGTCAGGTGTGATTGCCACGACGGCGAGCTTCGACCGGGAGCGTAAGAGAGAGTACACGCTGTCGGTGACGGCCACGGATCAGGCCGAGGAGCCGCTCATCGGGATCTGTCAGATCACCGTCGTCATCGCCGACCAGAACGACAACGACCCCAAGTTTGAAAACAGCCGCTACCAGTGTGAGTATCTGCTCAGTACTACTAAGATTACTTCGACTACCAGTGTGAGTATCTGCTCAGTACTACTAAGATTACTTCGACTACCAGTGCGAGTATCTGCTCAGTACTACTAAGATTAACAGCGTGTACTGTTAGTCGCTGTTACTGCTACTATTTCTACTTTAACTATTGCAACTACTGCTATACTTCTTCTACTACAACTGCTTCTCCTGCTTTTGTTTTTTTTACTGTTACTTCTGGGGTTACTACTTCTACTCATGCTACTATTTCTAATGTTACTAATGCTGCCATTGCATTACTGCTACTTGTACTGTAAGTACTACAGTTTAGAAATGGTCCAGAAGCAGTTTTCTGCCTCTGATGCTCTGCAGCTCAGCCTCTCATCAGTTAGATTTTTCTAATCTTGTGTATCTGAAAGTGTGAAACAAGGCAGTGACACCCTCGGGGGTTAAAAGGGTTAAAAGGTTTCTCCACCTCTGGATTCGCCCATGCTAACATCTGTCCTCTCCCCGTACAACAGGACAGCTGCTGCTGTGTGTGTGTTTGGAGGATACAGGTGAAATGTTTTTCCTCGTCTATCAACCTGCATCCTTGTAATCCTGGAAAGCTCTTAAGACTGATGAAATATTCGCCGCCGCCTCCCGCGGGTCCGTGTTTGTTTACTATGTGTGCAAATATGTGTTTTGATAAGCGTCGTGTCAGAAGTTCTCCTCGTCAGATTAGGGGAAGGCACAGAGTGGCTCATTAACTATTTAACAAGCAGATTGAAATGTTTCTGGGACATGCATTCATTTACCACCATGTGAGTGTGTGTGTGTTGGAGGAAGTGAGCTGGAAACCACTTCTGTTTAGCCTGCTGTTGTTTATCTGATGGTCTTTATCCACATACATTTAAATCAGTATTTTTGAAAAGTGAAATTGGATCGGCGGTTTTCTGAACCACTTCTTTTTCTGTAACTGCTACCCAGACGAAAAATGGTAAAATATATAACTTTTCCAGAATTTTCTAAGTTACGTTCGTGACGTTTATCACGTGTTTATTGTTGATGTTTGAAATGTATTTTCCGTAGTTGTTTCCGTACGTGTTTTACCTAGTTTACTTACTAATTTTAAGCCCAACCATGACGTTTTCCCTTACCCTAACTAAGTGGTTTTCTTGCCTAAACAATGCGTGTACAAATGACACACGTAAAGCGGCAATTTAGCAACAAAATATATTGCTAATTGCCGCTACTTTTTATTTAAAAAATTGCACGTTGTTCCTTTTTTAACCTTTCGTTACCCATGATTTTAAAAGTGGTCTTTTTAACAAAAGCTCATCAAAAAGTCAGAAATAAAAAAGAGATGTTGTTGTTAAATACTGCAGCCAAAGAAAGAAAGGTCTTGTTTGTAGAAGTAAACCTTGCGTTTGCTCCTCTTGGTTGTTTTGGTTGTGTCTGTGTGACGCTCATTAGACTCAGCAGGATCTGACGTGGTTATTCAGCTGAAACGTATTCAGAGACCCACAGATGTCAGGAGGACATTATTATTGACATAATGCTTGAAACGCAGTATTACAGGGGGAAATGTGCGGCGGACCTTGTTGTCTGATCAGCACCGACGCTCATCACAGTCAGCAGGATTGGAGGTTATATTCATAAATTTAAAAATGCATGTGTTGACGTTGCAGAGTGAGACCCAGAAACGACAAAATGAGGTGACACGCTGCTGACACGACACAAAGCCGTGTTCCCATTATTATAATATCTGCTTACCATCACAGAACATGAGGTTTCATTGTGTTCAGTCGCTTTTAATGTAGTTCAGAGTGGACACGCTTTAGACCCATGCTTCATTCTGATGTTAGTCGTAGCCGGTGCACGTGGACGTCATGGATACCTGACGGAGACGTGTCATGTGACAGATTTAAATATGGTGGTGCACAAAGATAAAGTTCACAATAATACACTTTCAAAAGTACCTAATAATTTAAAAAAAATAGCAGTGTTTGCAGTAACAATATAGTAGCACAGTTGTAGTATTTGCAGCAGTAGCACTAGAATCATAGTACAAATAGCAATGACAGTAGTACTAGTACCAGTACCAGTACCAGTAGCAGTACCAGTAGTACCAGAAGTCATAGTACAAATAGCAGTGACAGTAGTAGTAGTAGTACCAGTAGCAGTACCAGAAGTATATCGTCCCTCCCTGACAGTAAACCTCTCGTCCTCTCAGACTTCCTGCGGGAGGACACTCCAGTAGGAACTAGTTTCCTGCGAGCGGCGGCACACGATGACGACCAGGGGAGCAACGCGGCCATCACCTACTCCCTGTCCACTCAGAAGCCAGCGTACCTGCACATCAACCCCAGTACTGGCTGGATCTACGTCAACTACCCCATCTCACAGGTCAGAGACACTACTGAAACGTCCTTACTTTTTAAAAGTGTCCTCATTCTCAAACTCTGAATGTGGTCCTCACAGAGGTAGAAGTAAACTCAAACACAGTACTCATGTAATGTATTCATGTATCAGCTCGTCTGCTGCTCCCTTGATGAAAGTCTCAGTATATATAAATATACATGGAGGCAGAGCAGCGCTGCCTCATCACAGACAACATGTTTGCTATGCATCCACTGAGGGAACATGTGTGTGTGTTCTGGTGGTTCTAGGTGGGTTATTGTGTGTTTGTCTGTGTCTTGTATGAACACTTGTAGCTCTGGACTTCCTGCTAAAGTTTCCTGTTAAGTTTTTTCCCCGAAGTATTTCCATATGTTTACAAATATTAATCCAAACTGAGGCATTAGAGAGGAAAGGAATGAAGGAATTTACACAAAGATGGAGGAAACTGAGGTTCTTCAACTGGGACTGAAGAACCGGCTCTATGTGCTGGTTTGTGATGGTAGTTTACATTTAGTTAATTAAATATGTTGCTTTGCTTTAAAAAGTAATCTTCATAGCGGCTGGTTTTAACCCTTTTCTTCTCTGTCAGAACAGGGAGCTGATCAGGTCTTCTTGTTCCTGCACATTTTAGCTTCTCTGTTCAGATTTGTCTTTTCACTGAGAGTTTCTCTGAGTTTTGGCTCTGCTGTCTCTTCTGTTTATTCACAGTCTTTGTGTTTTTTTTGCTGGAAAATCAGGCCAAGGACGCTCTACATCATCCTTTTCACGTCTTTCTTCTTTTACTTCATTCAGACTCTGAACCTCATTCAGCTGAGTCAGAAACATAGAAATAAAGTACAGTTAACAAAATCTGAAGTTTTATAACTTTATTACTTATATAATTATGGAGGCTGGAACCTGCCAATATTAAGAATAAATAAATGAATAAATGACTCAATAAATAAATAAATATGTCATTAAATGCAGCAAAAATAATATTACAAATGAATATAGCAATTAATTAATTGATAAAATGTGACATAAATAAAAATAAATACATAAATAAATAAAAGGGAAAATTAAACAGAAGAGTAAATAAATAAGGGAATTAATACAAAGATAAATAAATAAAGTAGCAAATTAAAACAGAAATATCAATTTATGTCACATTTTATCAATTAACTAATAGCTACATTTATTTTTAATAATATTTTTGCTGCATATATACAAACATATGCAGCAAGGCACAACACAAGTGCAGTAAATCATTTGCATGTATACAAAGTTGATATTCATATGCACTGAATTTTAAAGGATCAGTAACATGAGGTTATGTGTTTAGTTATTGTGTCTGGGTCATAAGGTCATAAGGTCACAGGCTGGAGGTTGTTTCTGTTGTTTCCACTGTGAGAAGAATAAAAGTTTCATCAAACCGACTTTTGTCTTCAAAGTGAAATGATTGTTTGTGTTTGTCTTCTCTACAAAGTCAAACTGAAAATCCACAGTGAAGTGAATCTGTCAGCTGCGAAACAAACGTCTGATATGAATGATGCCGACTCTTCTTCTTCTTCTTCTGAGGCGGGATGTTCTCTCTTCTTCTTCTTCTTCTGTGGCTGTCATCCTGTTCTCTCTTCTTCTTCTCTGCCACTGATCTCTTAAACGACACTTCAGTCAATAATTTAGTAAAGGCAGGTTTACTGCTTCCCTCTGTCTTTATGAACACACCAAACGATCAACAGTGTTTTCTTCTTCTCTGCTTTAATATTTACTGATTTTGCACGTGTTCAGTGGCCTTTCACAGCTGTCTAACAACTGTGTGATCATTCAAATCTGACTTTGATGATAACAAGACCAAGTTTTGATCACAAACTTTAAGAATTAAGAAAAATCCTTTATTTTTTTTATTTGTTCCTGCAGTTTTATAAAAGTCATGAAAGGTAACTGGCCATATATTCTCCTGTTAATATTAAGAGAATCTTGCTGTGCGTCTCCCCGCAGACGTCCAGGATCAACCAGCAGATCGTGGCGTCGGACGGAGGGAACCGCAGCAGCTCCGTGGAGCTGACCGTCATCATCACAAACGTCCACAACCAGCCGCCGCACTGGGAGCAGCCCGAGTACTGGGTCACCGTGCCGGAAAACACCGTGAGGGACGCCAAGATAGTGGTGAGTAACACGAGTTTTCACCAAGAAGATAGAACACTTATTAGACTTATTAGTTTAAAATTAAGTGACTATTTTGGTGCAGATACACATTTGTATGGAGGACGCAACTTGCCAAAATAATAAATAAATGAGTAAATAAATAAATGACTCATGGCAGGTTCCATCCTCCATACATTGGAGGTGGTTTGGTGAATTTTAAAGAGATCTGTAAACATACAAATGAATCATCGATGAACAGAATATTTGGTTTACATCCTCCTTCACATCAGAGAGGAGGCTTGAAACACTCTTCCTCCCTCTCTCCTCCCCGTCCTCCATCCATCTTCTCCTCTCTCTCTTGGTGTCAGCACGTTTAGCCGAGCGCTCCCAAACATTTTCTGCCGAGCAAACAACAAACCCGCCCCGAGTCGGTCTCACCTGACTCCCTCTAACCAACAGTTTGCCTGCATACCTCTGGTGATTTTTTTCCTCTTTTGATCCCTCCATCCTAATTTACTCTCTTCTCCTGTGCAGCTGGTTTAGAAGGTGGAGGAGTTTTTTTTCCCTCCAGCTGCTCGATTTCATGGAGGTTAATCAGTTTTCAAACAGTTGTAGGGCGTTTGTGTGTTTGAGTGTGTACCTGTGTTGTATTCAATCTGTCCTCCTTCTTTTCATCACTGAAAAGACAGAAAGACCGATGGTAATGACGATGATGGTGATGGTGGTGGTGGTGATTGGAGGTTGTCCCACCCACAGCTCCATTTGTCTGAGATGATTGACAGGAGAGAGAGAGATAATTACACCTGCTGTCGGAGCATCACAATGGACTCTCATCACCTCTGAAAAACAGACGCTTAAAGACTGTGTTTAAGCCGACAGAGGCTGTGTGATGGAGGGAGGGAGGAGGAGAAGAAGGGAGGAGGAGGCAGAAGATGGACGGTGGCTTCAAGTGTCTCAATTTACCTGTCGTTTATTCTGACTCAATCCCACATCCACCGTCGTGCTGCCACAAATACTCACTAGAGCACCACATGTGGATTAATCCGCCGCTGAAAATAGTCCCCAACAAAGTCACTATTTCCTTCTGTTTATTTGATAAAAACTTCAGTGAGCAGCTGTTACACCTATCTCCAGAGTCGATACTAACACGATACTTGGGTGCTGATTCGATATGTATTGCGATTTTAAAGTATTGCGATTCGATATAACAATTTATTGTGATTTTTGTTAACTTTTTTAACATCTCTAGACCATGGGGAAAAGTTGAATCATACACTTCTAGGGACTTTGACTTTGGAAAATATCTAAATGAATACAGTAAAAATGTTTGATTTTCAGCATGTATGTAGTCTGTATGTAGTCGGATCCACAAGAGTCTCAGCTTTACAGTGATACCTACTTTTTTTTTTTTTTTTTTTAAACAATATTTTTATTGAATTTTTACATATAAACATACATACATATATACACATACATAGACTAACAATATGAATAGTTAAATTGACAAACACAACAACAACACAACAATTTCAACAACAGCACTCAGCAACACATAGCAGTTTCAATATGACTATGCACCTTGACGTCCAAGAAACTCCAATAATGGTTTCCACACTTTTTCAAATTCTGCTGCTTTTCCTCTGGTTATGTATGTTAGTCTCTCCAGTATAACACAAGATGCCATCTCCTTCACCCATACCTTTATTGAAGGTAAATCCATTCTTCTCCAAGACAAAGCTATCATTCTCCTTGCTTGCAGGAGTCCAAAGTCAATTAAAATTAACTGGTTTGAGCTAACAATAAAGTCATCCGGATATATACCCAATACACATAACCTTGCTTGGTGAGGCACCTTCACTCCAACAATCTCAGATATATTCTGAACAATTGTTTCCCAATACTTTTTTAACTTTGGGCAGTCCCTTACACAGTGAAACAGAGTACCCCTTCCTTCTAAACATGTAGTACACGTGTCTGGAATGTCAGGGGACCAACGGTTCAGTTTGGCCGGGGTAATGTAAGTTCTCATTAACCATTTGTATTGCAATAGTTTCATTCTTGTATTAATTGATTGTTTTTGGGCCTTTAAACATGCAAGCTCCCAATCAGTCTCTTGTATATCCTCTTGAATATCCAGTCTCCATGCCTCCAGTCTATCAATCGTAGACTCCTTATCATATGACATCAAAGCTGCGTAGAATAAAGACAGTGATACCTACTTTATGTAATTCATGACTGTTTAGGGACCCCAGTATGCAGAAATAGTCAAGCACACCATTTTAGAATAAGAGACAATAACATTTATACTGCATTCAAAAAACTGCACGTGATTATCATTCACATATCTTAAGGTCAGAGGTCAAGGGGACCCCTTTAAAAATGGCCTTGCCAGTTTTTCCTCGCCAAAATTTAGCGTAAGTTTGGAGCGTTATTTAGCCTCCTTATCACGCAAGCTTGTATGACATGGTCTGATGCAGTGGATTAACATGTCACACTTCCCGAAACTGACAGTACGATTTCTCCTCTTCTTCCTCCTCCCTCCCTTCCTCTTCCCTCTCCTCCGCTGTGTTAATTGCACTGAGGAGGGAACTGTTGATTTAAATTTAGCAGCGTTAATAAGGTTTGTTAATTACATTGTTAACGAGGTGGAGGGAGGGAGACGCTGCAGAGCTGGGAGCTGCTGCTGCTGTGTGTTAAATCTCCATATCAACCCGCTGTCGTCATCTCCTGCTGACGTAGAATTATTTTATGTTTTGCTCACCAGAACTTTCTACCTGCTCTTTGACAGTTTGACTTCTTAAGTACAGAAGTTACGTGACAAATAAGTCAACGTTTACCTCCTTTGCAACAAGTTAGTATTACATGGTTGGTACCAATGGATTCATTAGGTTTTCTAGTTTCATATGATGCCAGTATCTTCAATCTAGCTTTAAAACCAGCTTTGAAATCCTCCCTATTTTTGAGATCTAAAGGTTGGCAAATATGAGTCCAACACGCTGGAGGGATTATCTGGTTTGGGAACACCTCGGGATCTCCCAGGAGGAGCTGGAAAATGTTGTAGGGGAGAGGGACGCCTGGATTACTGCCTAGCAGCCAGAATAAGCGGCAGAAAATGGACGGATGGACTGAACTGTGATGTTGGAGTGTCTTTGTATCCCCCTGTGTTTATGTGTGTTACCTTCCTAACATGCTAAGTGGCTGGTAAAGACATGAAAGCGAGGGGCGTCTCTGAGAGCGTTTCAGTGTTTGAAGTTGTGGACAGCGTTTCTCACTCAGCGTGTCGCTGTGAGGAAACATGTTACATCTGGTGGAAAATACCCACAATAAACACTGAGAATCAACAGGGTGGATCGTGATAATACATGGAGGGGTAATGTGACAAATAATCCAGAGGTTTTATTTAAAAATCTGTGGCATGAATCAGTAAAATGTAAGTGGAACCAGAGAGTACAGGTCATATAGTCTCAGAACAATAAAGTGAGGTGGCATCACTCAGCCGTGGAAAACACACTCTGTAAGGTCAGCTCAAACTCCAGCCAGGAGAATAACATGAGTCTTAAAAGCTCTTGATGTACAGGTCACGACAACACACACACATATTTTCCTGCAGATTCACACAACGAGCATCAACAGAGCAGAAACCTTTTTAGGTGTTGGAGTTTTCTCCTTTTCCATAGAAGGACTGAAGCGCCGCTCCAACCGTTGGAACGATGCATTCTTCGTAACGCAGTTGTGTATCTTAGCGTGTCATATTTTTAGTGAGTGTTATGGTTTATGGATCTGGGAGACGGTAAAGCCGTTGAAACCGTTATGAAGACGAACGACCTCGCTGTCGACAGCAAACAGCTGCGTGCTGACGTGAGGTCAGCGTGAACCGGGACGGGAGTCTTCTTCTTCTCTGGTTTGGAATGAGATGTGGGAGTTATTGTTACACATGTGGAGATAAATCTGCTTTATAGAATTAAAGATATAAACTTGAAGCTGAAGAGAAATCCACACACAGAGGTTTGAGGAGCTACAGTTGTATATGAGCTACTGTTTGGACAAATTTAGGTTTTCTAGTTTCATATGACACGAGCATCTTCACTCTAGCTTTAAAACTGAGCCACTACAACCTAAAAATCACAAGTTGCGTTAACACGTTATTAGATGAGCTAAACAATGGTACTTCTGCTCTAAACACAACATGGCAAGAGGCACAGGCAAAGAATAAGGTGAATAAGAGCATTTGTCCAAAAAATGTCCGAAGAAAGGCAGAAGAAAAGTCTGACATTCGTCCAAAAAATGTCAGAAAAAAGGCTGAAGAATGCCAAAAGAAATGGCAAAAGAAAGGCAGAAGAAAAGTCTGACATTTTCCCAAAATAAGTCTGAAAATTTTTTCAAAAATAATCAAAAAAGGCCAAAGAAAGGTCAGAAAAATGTCCCAAAATTGTCATAAAAAACTGTCCTTGAAAGAAAAAATTTCATATTCAGCGAGTTGAAATCATGTCGCCATGGTTACTCAGGAGCAGGAAGGTAGAGCGATGTGTGTTGATATAAGTCGCCGTGTCTGTGAGATCTCATTGGTCAGCCCGCCCGGCTCTCCCCAGGTGTGCGCGACACCAATATTTGTCCCCGTGTCATTTCCTGTTGATTTGCACCGTGAACACATAATCACACATCATGACCTCAACTCTCTCTCTCTCTCTCCCCGTCAGACCATCAAGGCGACGTCCCCGCTCGGTGACCCCCGGGTCACCTACAACCTGGAGGAGGGTCAGGTGCCGGAGACCAACATGCCGGTGCGGTTCTACATCAAGCCGAACCGGGCGGACAGCTCAGCGTCCATCCTGGTGGCCGAGAACCTGGACTACGAGACCACGCGCTTCTTCACGCTCAGAGTGAGAGTGCAGAACGTCGCTGCCGTGCCGCTGGCGTCGTTCACAACCGTCTACGTCAACGTGACAGGTGAGATGGGGGAAGTGTGTGTTTGTGTGTGTTTGTGTGTGCTCTTATTCACCACTCCCATGTTGATAAGAGTATTAAATACTTGACAAATCTCCCTTTAAGGTCCATTTTGAACAGATAAAAAATGTGCGATTAATTTGTGATTAATGGTGATTAACTTTTTTAATCGATTGACAACCCCTAGTCTAAATATTTAACTCTTCAAAACACACAAACTGCTAAAATAACAGTAGTAATTCTCTTCTTTACTGTCATGAAATAAAGTCGTGGTTCAGATGTGACCAGCGGAGGGAAAGAAGCCATCAGGCAGCGACCGACTCTCTATAATGAGCGACGCTGCCGCAGGATGACAAAGAGAATGACGGCGAAGAATAATGAAGCGTAGTTTGTATTTCCGGTCGTATCAAAGAGCAGCAGCGACTGGTGGCGTGAGCTCCACGCCGCCTCACTTTCAACAGTGACTCATTTCCCCAGTCAGCGTCTGTAGGCGGGAGGAGAGAAGGGAAGAGGAGAAAACACTTCCTGACTTTGATTGGCTTTGAACAAACCCACATCGGACGCTGTAATTGGCTTAGCGGAGCTTGAAAGCGAGCTGACAAGCTGCTTTGTGGACTCTTCACGGTGTTTGGAGGATAATTCCTCACTAATAAGTCGGTTTTCATTAGCGAGGGGAGTCCAGCTTCACTCTCTGACGGCTCTCTGACCGTTTCTCTTTTTGTCTGTCTCTGTTTTCTTCACTTTTTAATCTTCTTTACTGGTGTAAAAACCACAAACTTCTTCTTCTGTCTTCTATCTGCTTTCTGTCTCTTTGTTTGTTTCTGTCTTTCTCTGTCAGTTTTTAATCCAATTTAATCAGCTTTCATGGACGTGACAGACTGTATGTGTTCTCCTGCCAGATCCCACAACAACAACAAAAAGATAAATTTAGACAGAAATGTTTCTTCCTTTCACTTCGTCAGACGTGAACGACAACGTCCCCTTCTTCCTGTCGTCCACCTACGAGGCCACGGTCCCCGAAGGAGCCCAGATCGGCACGTCGGTGGCTCAGGTGTCGGCCACAGACCTGGACTCTGGTCTGCACGGGATGGTGAGGAACACCTAGACATGATTATCTTCCTCTTCTTCTTCTTCTTCTTCTTCTGCTTTAGCTCCATTCTTCTTCTTCTTCTTCTTCTTCTTCTTCAGGTCCACTATGTGATCCTGAAGGACGAGAGCGGCGACTCGCAGTTCTTCAGCATTGATTCGCGCAGCGGCGTCATCGTCACTCGTGCCTCCTTCGACCGCGAGCAGAAGGCCTCCTACCTGATCGAGGTCCAGTCGCAGGACGGCTCCGAGTCGGCCAGACCGGGCCAGCAGGGACAGCCCAACACTGGTAAGACACACAGTCACAAACACACAGTCTGATTCCCTCATTATCCTGCTGCCGCTAAAAGAAAAGAATCCGTCAAAGTAAATGAAAAGTTTCTTTTAGTCTGTCTGAGGGGTAAAAGACAATATTTGGGCTCAGCTAGCTAGCTTGTCCGGAGACAGACAATCTAGCTAGCTAGCTAACGTTAGCCAGCCGTCCACTCCTCCCATTGGTTAATGTTAACTCTCTCAACTAACAGTGACGAGAGCTGCTCCCTGTGTTCATCATAAATCTCTCTGTCCGTCTCTCAGACACGGCGTACGTCAGGATCTTCATCACCGACGTCAACGACAACGCCCCGGCTTTTGCCCGGCCGGTGTACGAGGTGAGCGTGGAGGAAGACAAGGAGGTCGGCTTCGTCCTCATCACCGTCACCGCCAACGACGAGGACGAAGGTGAGTCACAGCGGGTCTTCTGTCTGTCTGAGGGAGGCAGCTGTTGAGCTGTTGATCTCCTCCCTCCTCTCCTTTCCGCTCCTCTTCTCTCCTCTCCTCTCCTCTCCTCCTCCTCCTCCTCCTCTCCTCTCCTCTCCTCTCCTTTCCCTCCTCCTCTCCTCTCCTCTCCTCTCCTCTCCTCTCCTCTCCTCTCCTCCTCTCCTCTCCTCCTCCTCCTCCTCCTCCTCCTCCTCCTCTCCTCTCCTCTCCTCCTCCTCCTCCTCCTCTCCTCTCCTCTCCTCTCCTCTCCTCTCCACTCCTCCTCCTCCTCCTCCTCCTCTCCTCTCCTCTCCTTTCCCTCCTCCTCTCCTCTCCTCTCCTCTCCTCTCCTCTCCTCTCCTCTCCTCTCCTCTCCTCCTCTTCCTCTCCTCTCCTCTCCTCTCCTCTCCTCTCCTCTCCTCTCCTCTCCACCTCCTCCTCCTCTTTCTGTCACAGATCATTAGTGAGTGCTGTAGCTCCCTTGAGGTCGACAGTGTTGATGTTTGTCTCTTTGTTTGTGTTTGTCCCTCCTCGCTCCTCTTCCTCCTCCGCTCTAACCAATAAGCAGCAGGAGGCAGAAGAATCTGAAAACAACAACAAAACCAGCTTCTTTCTGTCTTTCTGTCTTAATGACGGCGGCTGGCGTCGGCTTGGAGCCTCGGGGGTTTTCTTTACTCTGAGTGAAGGGAAGAAGAATGACGTCTGATTATTTATCTTCTCTTTTTTAATCTTTAACCTTTATTTGTTCTGTTCTCCACATTCACACTCGGCTTCGTATTCATATTCCAGACTGATTCCCTCAGGAGGTCCCCAAACTTCCCCGTCGCTCGTCTCCTTCCTCCAAACTATCCTTTCATAGTGTGATCAGATTTTAGAGTCTCGCCATTTACTGTACGTGTTAAAAATAGAAACTGCTCAGTGCCGACCAAACTCTCTGAAGGCTTTACTAACAACATGTGAGAGTAAAACAAATATACCAATAAAGCAGATTCAATTCCAGCCACAGTCTGGCGGTACGTTCACACCAAGTGCGAAGCAAACCTTTCGCTGTAGCGTACACGCGGAAGAGTTGAAATTCGCGTGACGTTGTGCCGTTAAAGCCTCTCAGCGTTGAGGTTCTCCTCCTGACGTCGCTGACGTCCTGACGTTGTTGAATCAGAAATGGAGGAAATAAATCTTGTATCTGAAAAAATAAGCTACAATGTTAGTATAGCCTGTCACTGATCCATCCAAACTCCATTCAGAAAACAAGCATTTTAAAAGTTGTTTGCTTGTCGTCTTGGTAACAGACCTGATAAAGCATGAATTCAGACTTTTTACTAATCAGCATCATTATGTAGTTATTTCAGCATCATTATGATCTGTTTATTGATATTAAATCACAGGACAATCTGTTTATTTTGGGTTCGTACCGCAGTAGCAACGTGTAGCTGCCTGATACAGTCAGTGTAATGACACTGTATGTGAATACAGCTCGCCGCCGGGTGATGTTATGAACCCAGACATGACGGCGTTTGGTTTTCTGACATATCTGGGACTTCACAAACATGTACAAAGCAGCAACAGTGGTTATTTCTTCCATGGTTGATGGAGGAAAGAAAAGTTGTTGGTATCTATGGAGACAAGCTCCTTCTCCTCTCAGGGACGTATAGCACCAAATGAACACAAATGATACCGGCGTTTCAACTTGTGCGAGTAAAGCGAGGCGAAAATTCGCTTCGCTCTTGGTGTGAATGTGACATGACTCAACAATCAAAGAGTTTATAAATATCACTAATGACTCACAGACACATTATGTGACTCATGAAGAGGGTGTGATTTATGATAATGACACAAACAGAAGGAGTGTTTTACCACGAAATATACAAACCTTAAAGTTTTCTGTAGGTTTGTCTATCACAGAAAAAAAGAAACGGGTTAGTCAGTCTGATTGTGAAGAGAAAAGGAAGATGAACATTATTACAGACCCACTTTGACTGTCGTTGTGTTTACAGTTTTTCTCTGCATTGAGGGATCGACAGGGAGACAGAATGTGAGGCGAGTTTTACAGCTGGCGTTACTGCAAACAAACAAATGTAAAGACGTGAATTCTCTGGAGTGGCGGGAATTTAATGCGTTGAGCAAACATTCGCTCTCATCTCGGGGCTTTATGAGTCTGCTTCATAAACATACAGAGAGGAGAGGAACAAAGAGAGAGAGACTGGAGGGAAATAACAGGAAGAAGATCAGAGATCAGTCACAAACACCGTCTTTGTGGTTTCATTTGCACACTTAAAGGGTAACTTGGGTATTTTTCAACCTATGTTCCCATGTGTTTGAATACATTTTAAAATACATACATTTAAAAATAAATTAAAAATAAACGCAAAAATAAATAAATAAATAAAAAATAAATAAAAGAAATGATAGATGCAAAAATAAATAAATAAATGCAAAAATAAGTTTAATTTTTTTTAAATAAATAAATAAAAGAAAATAAATAAGGGAATTAAAATAAATAAATAAAAAATAAATGTAAAAATAAATAATAAAATAAATGAAAAATAAATGAAAAAATAAATAAATACATTTAAAAATTAATAAAAATAAATAAAATAAAAATAAAATAAATAAGGGAATTAATACAAAGATAAATAAATAAAGAAGAAAATTAAAACAGAAATATAAATTTATGTCACATTTTATCAATTAAGGAATTAATTAATCCATGGTTACAGTAACAGATTAAGTGATGCTGTTTGGTCTTTCGTGATTATGTACATAAAAAGTCTTCAAATGGCTGATCTAGTCTGACCAACTGAGTCTCAGAGAGGTTTAAATGTAATTGTATTGTATTACCAGTTCAATGTGAATCGGACGTCTGTTGCTGTTTTTATATATTTTTGTCTCTCTGGCGTGCGGTTGTTGTTGGATGTTTCTAGATTTAGTGTTTATTCCCTGAGAGCTTCAGGAAGACGCTGAACACGGGATTAAGAAATGCTACGATAGCAAACTGCTGATGATCCACCTCCCAAACGTAGACGCTTTATCCCCAGTTTGTGTCTTGTCAGGGACTCCCCGTGGTAATTAACAAACACCCCTCGACCCCAAACCACGGAGGGGGGGGGGGGAGGGGGGGGGGGACCAGTCATTTTAGCTTAACCCCCCCCAAACCTTCCTAACAGGCAGGTAGGTGGGAGATTAGACATGAGACCTGCTGACTCAGAGATCTGGAGCATTAAACATGTTTGTGATCATTTATACATAAGAAATGCATCTTTTTCTCTCTGGTTGAGCCTCCGCTGGTTAAACCTCTGAGACCCAGAATAGACCCATTTTAGTCTTTTTTAGGGGGGTACAGGAGGTCTTTAGGGGAAATCAGGGGGTCTTTAGGGGGGTCCAGAGGGTCTTTAGGGGGAGATAGCAGGTCAACAGTAGATGTCACATAGAAGTAGTGTACATCATCTGAAAGCTGGAACCTGAAGATTAATTTGAGATGCTGCTCAGCACTGTGTGTCAAGTTGTTCTAGTCATTAATCAGAAATTAACATGAATTCATTAATTGAAATAAATAGTGAAAGTGTATAAGGGTTTAGAACATTATGATAGAAGTGTATGATGTCAATCCCCATGCTCTATTATGTCTCATAAGTTGTTGCAGCAATTTTGGGGTTGATACCATTTGTTACACAGATTTGGTGCTAAATTTAACCATTTTTTACCACTCAAGAATTGATAAAAATGATCAATAATCCCTCCAAATTCCACATTAAGACACCAAGACCTTGAGGAACACCATAGAAAAAGCCATGCTGTGATTTGGGAAAAAAAATTTGACATTTTTGAGATTCCTACAAGAAATGCATTTTTCGGCGATTGGATGGCGAGCACTTTTGTTGTGTAAACTGCTCAGAAACCCCCTTATTATCAATCTAGCTTGGAAAGCCATCCATCCTCTGAATGCTCTAGGTCTCTAGTTTTTGGCTGTAAAGTTTCAAGAGGCTGTGATTATCCTAATTAATTAATTTAGATTAATCTAGATATTTTCAAAAGTAAAAGTCCCATAGAAGTGTATGATTCATCTTTTTCCCATGGTCTAGTGTTAAAAAAGTTAACAAAAATCAGAATAAATTGTAATGTTGAATCGCAATACATATCAAATCAGCACCCAAGTATCGTGATAGTATTGAATCAGGAGGTGAATCATCCCAGCCCTAGTATATATACAAGAGGTCCAGTGTGTGTTGGTGTGAAGGTGACTGAAGGTGAAAGAAACTCCTGAAGACTTAAAGCTTCAATCGGAGGTTTGATGAGCTGTAAACTCAGCTGAAGGTTTTATCCTCCGTCTGCAGCGACGGCACCGTCAACCTTGGCTGCAGCTGTGAGAGAGTGTGTGTTTGTGTGTGTGTGTGTGTGTGTGTGTGTTTGTGTGTGTGTGTCTGTCGTTATGACCACAGTTGAAGCTGACAGGTGTTGAAGCACCGCTGACCTTCTGTCCAGATATAAACTGGAGGTCAGACAAACACAATTACAGGAGAAACACACACATTCCTGCATTTATTCCAGCTTCATTTGTTGGAATAATCAAAGGTAGGGTGTGTGTGTGTGTGTGTGTGTGTGTGTGTGTGTGTGTGTGTGTGTGTGTGTGTGTGTGTGTGTGTGTGTGTGTGTGTGTGTGTGTGTGTGCGTGCGTGCGTCCTAAAGCTGATTAGGCGCAGCAGCTTTTGTCGCCCGCCGTGTTTTCTGGATCCCGTTTGGTCCTCCGAGTGGAAAATTTGCCGAACTAAGAGCGTCTGGTAATGAGATCAGGAGACGTTTTTATAATTCCGCTGAGTTTGGTGTTTCAGTTTAGTGTCGCCCCGGGGTTTAGTAACACACACACACACACACACACACACACACTGCTGCAGTGAAGTTGAGTGATAATGAGGGTGAGAGAGTGTGTCTAATCGCTGTAAACTACCAAAACTAAAAAGTTAGAATGAATCAACACAAATCATTAATGCAAAGGCAGAGGTGGTAAGTAATTGATTTTCTGGGATATATACGAATTATACAGAAATAGCAGCTACATGTAGGAACAAGGACAACAAGGCTGGACAAATAAAGAATAGACAGGACTGTTATGTCCACAAGTAGTGAAAGAAAAGGTGTTTATATAAGTATTAATATATCAGGCTGTTCTCATACACCGTTCATAGTTATACCTACGCACTGTAATTTGTATTTAATCCACGTAATTATGAACAAGTCAAATCAATTAACAACACAAAACAATGACAGATATTGTCCAGAAACCCTCACAGGTACTGCATTTAGCATAAAGAATATGCTCAAATCATAACATGGCAAACTGCAGCCCAACAGACAACAACAGCTGTCAGTGTGTCAGTGTGCTGACTTGACTATGAATTACCCCAAACTGCATGTGATTATCATAAAGTGGGCATGTCTGTAAAGGGGAGACTCGTGGGTACCCATAGAACCTATTTTCATTCACGTATCTGGAGGTCAGAGGTCAAGAGACCGTAAGCGTAAGTTTGGAGCGTTATTTAGCCTCCTTCATGACAATCTAATATGACATGGTTGGTAACAATGGATTTATTAGGTTTCCTAGTTTCATATGATACCAGTATCTTCACTCTAGCTTTAAAACTGAGCAGCTACAACCTAAAAATCACAAGTTAAGTTAATGTGTTAAAGAAATTATTGGCGTTAAAACGAATTTACGTTAACACGTTATTATCACGTTAACTTTGACAGCCCTACATATACATATAGATCTATATCCATAAATTAGCATTTATTAACGTTGACTTCCAGACTTTAGATGTTGTGAGACATTCATGTATTATTTAGTCAGACATATCAGAGGGTTGTAATCATGATTTAACCATCTGGAAGACATAAATGTTGTTACGTCTGATCGCAGCCTTGAGGACGTTTACTCCCTCCACTGGCTCTGTCTCTTCCACGCCACGCTTTCTTTACCCATGAACTTTTTCAAACGCGTAATTTCTTCAGGTTTCAGTTATGTGTCGGACTTTGAAGGAAGTCAAAGGTACAAAATTTGTACGACTGGCATCATGTTCCTCGTAAAGACTCTCACTCTGCTTTAATGACATCACCACTCACAGTTCCTGGGCATTGCAGCCAGCTGAATTTCAAAAAGCTCCGGTATCTCTCGCAGCCATCTGAGGCCAAAACATGTGATATATTTTCTCATGAAATCGAAATGAAACTTTTCCTCCAGTGATGAGTTTAAGTCCTTCAGAGCGTCGACCTGCTCAGGGACGACTTTCCCCTCCGGTCCACCTCACGAGGAGCACAGATCTGACCTTAATCTTAAATGTTGGGCCTCCTGCTGGGCTTCGAATTAAATCAGCCCTATCCCCCAGTGTGTGTGTGTGTGTGTATGTGTGTGTGTGTGTGTATGTGTGTGTGTGTGTGTGAAGAGGGCAACACCATATGGCCAGACTGATCATTAGGGAGGCCGCCGGAGGCACAAAACCGCTGGAGCTGCTCCCCTCACACACATTCACACACATTTACACACACACACACACACACACTCAGCCGCTCGGCGAGTGTCACGACAGATCGTGCTCAGAGGCTGTGACGGACCGGTGCACTTAAGCTTTTCCTCACACACACACACACACACACACACACACACACACACTCTCCGCGGTGTCGTAATGAAGGTCCTCCATGTCTCTACAGATGGTGTTTGTCTCCTAAAGTCTCCTTGGTGCCGGTAAACAGAGAGCCGGCCGGACGCCGACAGACCTGCCTCTGGGCTCTGAACATGCATCTGTATGGGTGTGTGTGCGTGTGTGTACATGAGTGTGTCGGCATTTCATCAGGAAAGAAGAGGAGAGGAAAGGAAAGGAGGAAGTGTGGAGTTGAGGTCAGAGGAAAGAGGAGTTTAGGGTACAAGAAGAGAGGAGGAGAAAGTTCAGGTTTTCCTTTATCTGAATGGAGGGTCTGAGGACAGAGGGGGTCTCATGCTGCACAGCACATTGAGGTCAATTTGTGATATCGGGCTATATCGCATCAATAAAATTGACTTGACTTCACAGTGCTGGTCTTTGAGGAGAATCCAAAATGGAGGAAACTATCGTTGCTGTCAATCGATTAAAATATTTAATCGCAAATTAATCTAATTTTTTATCTCTTCAAAACTTACCTTAAAGGGAGATTTGTCAAGTATTCAATACTCTTATCAACAAAAAAATGAATTTTAGCCACCTAAAAATCAGTTTAAGTGCACGCTATATTTGTATAAGGAACTGTTACTGTATATCGCTCTCTTCAAAGCCACCAAACTCCATTCACAAACCCAGTAATTTTACCTCTCAGAACACGGGAGTTGCTGGTCTACCGCTGCCTCGACCAGCCAGCTAGCAGGTTAGCGGTTAGCTATTTTGCAACGACGCACAGATTGATTTGTTCGTAACACTTTCTGGTGTGAAGGAGGGGAGAAAAAGAAGAGGAAGAAATCAAAGATGGCGAGGAGAGAGGCGAGGAAAAGACAGGGTGTAGAGAAACATAAATTTGAGTATATCAGGGTTTATGTGGGAGAGAGAGGCGGTGCGGAGGAGAGCGAGGCGTCTAATGAGCCCCACTGTGAGAGAGATGCCTGTTTTCCTCCCAAATATTTGATATCTGCTGCTGCTGTCCACACGGGTCATCACTGAGTGTGTGTGTGTGTGTGTGTGTGTGTGTGTGTGTGTGTGAGTGTGTGTGTGTGTGTGTGTGTGTGTGTGTGTGTGTGTGTGTGTCCACTGCCAATCAAACGCTTGTTTTTCTGCATGGAAATCTGCTCCAATATCACTCAAAAAGTTTCTTTTCACAATAAGAGCTCCACTGTCGGCAGATGATGGACAGCTTCAATGTCGGCACATGTTGTGGAGATTACAAGGGATGTTATGTTTGTTAAAAATCACTTCGGATCATGGCGGCCATGTTACAACATCCAGCTGATCATTTAATCCGACGTTATAGAAATATCAACAAACTGATCTCCACTTCCTCCCTCCAGGCGCCAACGCCAAGCTGCGCTACCAGATCACCTCAGGAAACACCATGGGAACCTTCGACGTGGAGCCCGAGGTGGGCACCATCTTCGTGGCTCAGCCGCTGGACTACGAGATGGAGCAGCGCTACGAGCTGCGGCTGGTCGCCTCCGACGGGAAGTGGGAGAACGAGACGCTGGTGGTGGTTCAGGTGGTCAATCGCAACGACGAGGCGCCCGTCTTCAGCCAGACCGAGTACCACGCCGCCGTCACCGAGGAGCTCACCCAGCTGCCGGTTTTCATGCTGGAGGTCAGTCAGAGAGTTTGTATGATGTTGTTTTAGAGGCTTCTCTGCTCCTGTGTGACCCGGCACAGCATAAGTGGCGACAGAAAATGAATGAGTGGATGGGTATATGTGTTGTTAAGCATTGACGTAGGTTACCACAGTAAGCTAATCAATAAGCTTATGAATAATGTGAACGCTAGCACTAGCTGAGTCAACGTTAGCTGTGATTAAGTTTGGAAATAACTGAAAAGGTTAGTTTGGATGTTTTGTTCAGTGGGGTTGTATGTATACTCCTCTGTTCTGAGAGGTAAAATTACTGTTTTTGTGAATGGAGTCTGGTGGCTTTGAAGAGAGCGATATAACAGCTTCAGATCCCGTCAGAAAGGTCTGTCTGACTTTCTGATCTGAACTAGTGTGATGTATACCAAACTACCGACGTCACGTAGGGAAACGTATTTAGAAGGGCTTGAAGGGAAAATAGCATTTTGACGCTAAGAAATACGACTAAAATGTGAATGTTTTGATTTGAATACGTAAGAACACCTCTGGGAAGCTACAGAATGATATGAAAACCTCAAAAAACCCAAAGAACTGATCAGATGTACATCTAGTCCAGATGTTAAAGATGTAAACATGAGAAAGTAGCACCTCCAGCATGTTATGAAAATGTCAGTTTATATGAACAAGATGTGTAAATGTATCAGGTTTAATACGGACAAATCTCACAGCATTGGTCACGCTGCAGACGTAGAGGTGAATTAGCCCGGAGCGACACCTCAGCACAGATCCAGTGTCCACATACTAACACATCACATGTGTGTGTGTGTGACATTGTTTAACACAATATCAAATTTAACCTCCTGACAAGAAGGAACCGGAGCTGAAAAGTTGACTCAGAAAGTCAGTCGACCTTCTTCTTCTTCTTCTTCGTCTGCCTTTCGTCACACCTTTCTCCGCTGATTCACAGTAATATGGCGCCAAGCTAAATCAGATTAGAAAGGTGGAAGTGCGTCGGAGAGGGCAGGGAGGTAATCCCCGTCAGAGAGGCATGTGTCACCACGGCCTGCTTCCCCCTCGCCTGCTGGAATTGATTTGATGTACGCTCGGTTCCTCTCGATGGTTTTTTCCCGGGCTCCTCCCTGAACGCACGCCGCTTTGAGCCCCGTGTTTTAATACAATTCAGCAGATAGTGAACGGAGGGGAAAATCCAATTTGAAATGAATATTTTGTGACTTCACCTGCGTGGCAGCCTCCTCTGTGGCGCCGCGACTGCTCATCTTCAATATTGTCTACCTGCATCACGTTGTCAGGGAGCCAACAGGGGGGGGGGGGGTGGCGGGCTGTGCCGGGAGAGCGGGGGGGAACTTCAAAGGCTTCTGTAAACAAACCCTCCAGTGAGAAAAGAGGAGAAGAAAGAGTAAAAGTGTACTTTTTTCTTGCTTTTGTTGGCGTCTATTAACTTTTAATTGCATTGTGTGTCGCTGTGACAGATGTGAGAGCTGGTGTCCTCTCGTTCACTGAGAGATAGCAGGTTAATTAAGCAAACAGAGAAATGTTTATTCCTGTGTGAGGGGGCAGCTGCTGCAATCAGCTCCCCGCCTCATGTCCCATTTGCTGGCCTTGACATTTGTACATAATGAAAAAGCAATTCAACTGTTTTTGATAAGAAGGAACAAAAAGCAGTCGTTCCTTTTAAAGAGGAAGAATGTTATTTAATTGAAGTGAAAAGTCAAGTTGTTGTTAAAATAACTGACAGTCAGCGGCCATGTTTCATAGCTCGTATAATGAAATCCATTTTATTACCAAGTGATGTTGGTGTTTTGTGGTTGTTTTTTTACATATTGGTCAACCCGTTCTCACTCCCAACTTGTCAAATACCGCTGTTTGAGCAGCGCCCCTCGGCATCAGAAATCGTCAACCGACATCAGAAATCGTTAGTCACGTGAGTCACTAATCATGTGAGTCGTTAGTGTCATCAGTTCCGTGAGTCACATTAGTCACGTGAGTCGTTAGTATCGCCAGCCTTGTGGGTTACATGAGTCGTTAGTCACGGGAGTCACGGGAGTCACGGGAGTCGCTAGTCAGTGAAGTTAACGTCAACCACGACCTTTTCCTAACCCTAACTAAGTGGTTGTGTTACCTAAACCTATCTTCCTGTGAAAACAGAAGTTTATTTTTAAAGGACACTATGCATGTACTGATATATATTTACATGCTGTCCCCGGTCCGGAGGGTTACCCTGTGCGTCGGCTTCAGTTCGTGAAAGTTAATTATAACATTATTGGTCGCCTGAAAACATCTTATTCAATATATACAATACATATATTGCTGTACTTAGCTCCTCTCGTGTCACTTCTGGTTGCAAAACACCAAGATGGCGACAGCCAAAATGCCGGCTTCAAAACAGCAGTCCACAAACCAATGGGTGACGTCACGTCAGATGACCTGAGAGGCCGAGGGGGGTCATGAGGAAATCAGAGTCTTATTTTGGAATTTTGTCCTTTGCAGGTGTCGGCCACAGATCCGGACCAGGAGGCCGACCAGACCGCCCTCCGCTACTCCCTCCATGGCCAGGGCGCCGGTGGCGAGTTCACCATTGACGAACGCACGGGAAGAATCTATGCCCAACGGCGCCTGGACCGCGAGGAGCGCCCGGCCTGGAGGTTCCTCGTCCTCGCCACAGACGAGGGAGGGGCGGGCCTCACAGGATTTGCTGACGTGCTGTTAGAGGTCCGAGACGTCAACGACAACGCGCCTTTCTTCCCGTGCCCAGCGCTCGAAGTGGACGGATGTTTTGTGGGCCAAGTGCCTGAAAATTCACCTGCCGACACCTCGGTCATGGAGATGCGCGCCATGGACCTGGATGACCCCAACGAGGGGAAGAACGCCATGCTGACCTACAGCATCATCAAGAACGTCCGCAACGAGATTAACCTCAACCTGTTCTCCATCAACGCCAGCACGGGGACCATCTACACGGTTCTACGTTCCCTGGACCGGGAGGTGGAGGAGCGGTATCTGGTGGTGGTGGAGGCCAGGGACGGAGGGGGTTTGGCGGGAACAGGGACCGCCACCATCATGGTTTCAGACGTCAACGATCACCCGCCCGTCTTCACTCAGAGGATCTACACCACTCAGGTGAGTCCACCACGGCGAGACAATTATTTGTATTGCAGCTTTTAACAAGATTAGACATAAAAGTGTGTGTTGTGTTCAGGTGACGGAGGATCTGGAGGTGAACAGCGAGGTTCTCGTAGTTTCTGCCACAGACGGAGACGAGGGTGAGAACGCCGTGGTAACCTTCAGCATCGTCGGCGGTGATGAGGACAGGAAGTTCTTCGTGGAGACGGACAAAGTGAACCGGCGCGGCGTGATAAAACTCAAGAAGAAGGTCGACTTCGAGAATCCCCGTGAGAGGGCTTTCAATCTGACGCTGAAGGCCGAAGACGCTGATTTCTTCAGCCTGGCCTACTGTGTCGTTCATGTGGAGGACGCCAATGACCAAGCCCCCGTATTTTTCCCGCAATTCTACGAGTCGCCCGCCATGTCTGAAGACGTCCCCGTTGGGACAATTGTTGCTCAGGTTACAGCTTCTGATCTGGACTCGGGACAAAACGGGCGTTTTTCTTACAGTATCTCCAGAGAGTCGGACCCCTACGGTCAGTTTCTGGTAGACCAGTCCGGTTGGGTGGTAGTGGCCGATTCTCTCGACAGGGAGAAAATCTCGCAACACAGGATCATGGTCCTCGCCACAGACGCTGGGAGTCTGCCCATGACTGGCACTGCCATCGTCATGGTAACCGTACTTGACATTAACGACAACGGGCCGGAGTTCGAGGTCTCCTATGAGCCCGTCGTTTGGGAGAACACGGCGGCACCACAGGCGGTTCGCATGAACGAAACCTCCCTCCTCCTCCACGCCACCGACCGGGACACCTCCACCAACGGCGCACCGTTCTCCATACGCCTCCTCATGCTCACCTCAGACGCCACCAACTTCAATTTGACGGACTTCCGTAACGGCAGCGCGGCCATCACCGCCCTCCGGACCTTCGACCGCGAGCGGCAGAAGGAGTACCGCCTCCCGATTCTCATGATTGACAGCGGCTCTCCTCCAATGAGCTCCACCAGCACGTTGACGGTTGTCATTGGTGACAGAAATGACCACCCGCACTCACCAGGACACACCAACTTCGTCGTCTACAGTTATGAGGGTATGTTTTTCTGTTACCTTTATATTTAACGTTCAGCGGCCCAGTACAGTTGTATGGAAATTCTACATACATTAATATATTTAATGCTCTGGATTGGTGGCCAGTGTTGGTTCATTGCATCCAGTTCCATTGCCATGGATGAGGGTGAAAGAAATAAAAATAAATGCATAAATAAATAAAAGGGGAAAATTAAACAGAAGTGACTCAATAAATAAACAAATACAGTATGCCATTAAATGTACCAAAAATAATATTAGAAATAAATGTAGTCATTTATTAATTGATTGAAAAATCGCGATACATAGTTGAATCCATCTTTTTTCCCTCCTCTACTACTTTCTACTCCACTGTAGTCGTCGTAGACGGACAAGACAACATTTGTCATTCATGGTCCCAGTCTGATGGATTCAAACTGGTGTCTTTCTGGTCTCCGACGGGCGCCCCGGTGTCCCTCCCACCACCTCCTGAGTGCTCATGTTGTTAAGACTGTACTTGTCACAGTCGACTGCCTCCCGCTCCAGCCCACATCACTTATTTAGCGTTTCATACCATCTGTCAGCCTCCTGTAATTTGCTGGAAAAACGAAGGTTTTCTGTAATGTATTTTTAGTGGATTCCCTCTCCGGGGCCTTTTCCACATGAAAGTACATTAACCCGCTAATATGAATCCATCACGTAGCTCAACAACACGCCATGAAGCAAACAATTAACTCCAGCTTAAGTCCCAGGTTTGACGGGCACATAAACAGGAGCCATTTTTAAAAGGCAGCTGATTTCACAGCTAAAGAGATTACAGCGCTGCGTTCAGCTTTTTTTGGAAAACACTGTGCGAGCAATTCTAATGTTTGCACGTCTTCCTGCTGCGCTGTCAAACCATGACGGTGTGTGCCGATGAGGCGACGCCTGCCACCTTATCTCCACTTTCTCTCCTTCACTCTTAATATTTGGCTCGTACCACAGGGATCCCCTGCACTCAAAACTAATTCCTCTCAATACATTTTTTTTTACTTTTTTCGTGTCTTTTACTTCCCTCCTTCTGACAGGTATTCTCCCGACGACAGTGCTCGGACGAGTTCAATCCCCCGACCTTGATGACTGGAGCGAGAAGGTGTATCGGTTCGAAGGCAAACCATCCAGGTACTTTGATCTCATACGGTGAAAACTCTGAGGTGACATGCAAAAAGAGAGGTGAAAGTAGTAGTTAGGCATGAATAGTGTTGAGGGAAAGAGAGGTTTTGAAGGAGAGCGAGGCCACAAGGTGATACGGTAAAGAAAAGAAGAAGGAGAAAGGTATTGATGTAGAGGTAAAAGTAGAGATATGTCAAGAGATAAGAATACAAAGAGAGGCTGTCGTGTTTCCATTCAAGTGTCAAGCATCATTTTAAGCAAACTTTTGAAATGTTGCAAAAAAAAAAAAGATCTGAATTAGGAGCATTTCCATCGGCTGGTTTGGAGCGAATAAACTCAGCTTGGTTTGGTCAGAAGTTGGCGCTATAGGCTACACATGGTGGTAATCTGCCAGTAAACAGTAGAGTAGAAGAAGTAGAAGTAGTTTAGACAGTACTTTACTGTAGAAGTAAACAGAGTAGAAGAAGGAGAGGTTGCAAACCGGAAACAAAACAAGTCGACTCTAGTCGAAGAGCGTCGGGCTTTGAAGCAAATTTTCGTAGTGTCCAAACGGCGGTACTACAACTTCTGTGTCAGTCACGTGATGCCATTGGGCTCAAAAATACTTTTTCCCATAGACTTACATTGGGAAAGAGACGTCTTTAACTCAGAGGATAATTATATTTAGGTAAATCAACTTCCCAGTATGAACACTCTAATAGCTCTTATTATAATCATTAGGTCCTAAAAGTTGTTAAATGCACTAATTGCCGAATCCAGAGTTATTTTCCTTCCTCCGTTCAAGTGAATGAACAAAGTGTATCAGAGAAGCACGGCTACGTGGCTGCAAACAAAGCCAAGGTGAGGAGGGAGATAAAGCCTGAAAAGGGTCTTGAAATGTTTTAAATATAGTTAATAGTAATTTTCAACATGTACTGCAAGGTTTCTTGAATGAATACAGGGTTTGAAGGGCGATCTGCTGCAGTATTTCTTTTTAATTGAACCTGAACGTCAGCGCTGTTCAGACACCTTTTTTTTTGGCACTTTATTTTTTACTTGAAAACAGTCTTAATTCAATTTTATTGGCCTCTTAAACTCATCTGTGGGGCAATCATGACACATTTTCTCAAGAAAATATTGTTTAAGCCTACATAACTTTATTTTAAATTCTATAGGAGATCGCAAAGTTTTTATGCCCAAAGATAAAATGTGGAACTCAAAGAGCGCAGTCCTCCGCCAAGGACGAATTTGCAAGATAATCTTCACAAATGAACACCACTTTATGATTTTCCAAGCGTGAATGCAATCGCCAGAACTAAACTACGGTCGCATGAACGTGAGTTTACACAACGAGGCTGTAAAGGAGGACGAGTCGGCGTGATGACGTTTAGTAGTCTCATTTAGCCACTTGTTAGCAACCACCTTTTTTAAAGACAGACATAACGGCATATTTATACATATTTATCGATGTATTTTATGTAATAGAGCAAAACGTTAAAATCTCTTCAGCTTGTGTTAACAGATCTTATTTCAGGCATCTAACTAAAAACCCATTGACTTCCAGACGAGGGAAGAGGAAGTGCTTAAATGCTCACTCATTTCCATGTTTAGGACTCATTCCTGTAGCTCTCTATGGTTGGCTCATGCTACACCCTTCCACCAAGTTTCATGAATATGGGGCCAGTAGTTTTTCTTTAATCCTGCTGACAAACAAATATATCAAACTGAAAACATGGCGGAGGTAACAAGTGACAAAAGGAGGGTTTAATCGCTGCCATTTGGACCTTCTTCACTATAAATGTACACACTCCTGTTGGGCATACTGTGAGCAGCTTTGAATAAAAGCTTCCGGAGAATGGCAGATGTAAAGCTGTTTCAGGATGTGTTGGAGCCAAAAGCAGAAAAGATGTGACACGCAGCAAGAGATGCACAAAGCCAAAGAGAGGAAATAAAAGAGCGGCACAGGAGCTGACAGACTTAAAATAGAGAGGAAGAGACAGTACAAAGGTGCGGAGCGACAAAGAGGAGAGAGGAAGAATTGGGACAGAGAAACAGGCAGTTTGAAGGGAGAAACAAAGAAAGAGTGAGAGAGAATGAAAGGGCAGAAGACGGGGAGGAGAGAGAGATAGAAACGGGGATCTGACTTGTCAGGAACAGTGCTATTAATACTTCATAACCAGCGGTATTGAAAATTCCCAGTGAAGCACGGCGAGGGCGCGCTCGTTTTGTTTGATGAGGCGAGGCTTCATGCGGACGCGTTGAAAGGAGAGCCTGATTGCGCTCGCTGCCACCTCCTCTTCTAACGAGATACCTATAAGGAGGGACGACAAGAAACGGCCGAGAACAAAGGAACCGCCAGAGAATTACCATCCTGAGCCGCCGCCTCTCATCACGCCAGGCGCCACATGGCAATTTGTTCACAGTATGGATCAGGTTTAGGTTGCATGTTATTTACATATAGACGTGACACAAACTAGGAGAAAAATAAGAAAGAGCTCAATGTTCAGGTGAGGTGAAGCAGCCCCAGCGGGCCGATAACAACACGTCGCCTCACAGGAAATCAACAAACAGCTTGTTGCATTTAAAGAGAAGATATCAGTCGTTTGTTCTCGTTGATCTGCACATTATATCCTCTCATTTCCTGTCAGTGAAGTGGTTTCAAATCTTTAAAATGTGACATAAATCCAGGAGAAGGTACATGACAGGCTCCCCTGCAGCAGCAGCAGCGGCGGTGCAGGTTCGATGCCGGATGCATTTTGGCGATTATTTCAACACATACTCACTCCCAACTCGTCACATTACGCCGCTTGGTCAGTGCCCCTCTGCATCGGAGACCGACGCACGGGGGAACCCTCTTGCGTTACTTTTGGACGGACCAGGGACGGCGTATCAATATACGCTCGTGACATGCATAGTGTCCTTTCAAAATAACTTCTGTTTTCACAGGAAGTTAGGTTTAGGCAACACAACCACTTAGTTAGGATTAGGACACGGTCGTGATTGACGTTAACTTCAATGACTAGCCAATCACGGGACTTATGATACTAACGACTCACGGACCCGGTGATATTAACAGCTCACATGACTAATGACTCACTGGATTCACAGGGTTGACGATACTAATGACTCACGTGACTAATGACTCAAAGGATTCACAGGGCTGACGATACTAATGACTCACGTGACTAATGACTCAAAGGATTCACAGGGCTGACGATACTAACAACTCATGTGACTAATGACTCACGGGACTGACGAACGACCAATTATGGCCAGATGACGTCCATGATATTCAGGATACAGAGAATAGCAGAAACATTTAACAACTGTCTCTCTCTCTCTCTCTATCTCAGGTTGTTCAGTCTGAACCAGAGCTCAGGTCAGCTCAGTATCAGGGAGGGGGCTCCTCCAGGCTCGTACCGCCTCCAGGTACGCGTGTCGGACGACACCTGGCCCGACGTCACCTCCACGGCTCAGGTGGACGTCAGGGAGCTGCAGCAGGACGCTCTGAGAAACGCCGCCTCCATTCGCCTGAACAGTGAGTCCACCAGTCCTCGATAATGTCTCAACACGCTGATGCACACACGTGCACGCCCCAGTGGTTGCCACGGTAACAGTAATTGACGGGGCTGCGATGATGCTGCGTATCCCAGAGTGCTGCTGGGTCCCGGGTTTCAGAGCTGTCAGCTGCCGCCAGGCTCCATCAGCACCAACAGACAGAGATGCATGATGGGAAATAACTCCCTGTTCCTCTTCTCTTGTCTTCTCTGGTCTCGTCTTCTCTTTTCTCTTTTCTCCTCTTTCCACAATTTGTGTTTTTCTTTCTTTCTTTCTTTCTTTCTGTCATTCTTTGTTTCTTTATTTCTGTCTTTCTTTGTTTCTTTATTTGTTTCATTGTTTCTTTCATTCTTTCCCCTGAAGGTTTATAAAGTTACTAAATAAATCTGTTTACTCTCCTCCTCCTCCTCCTCCTCCTCCTCCTCCTCCTCCTCTTCCAGACCTGACGGTGGAGGAGTTTTTTAGCAGCAGAGGAGGTGAGGAGAGTCGGTTCTCCCGTCTGGGTCGAATGTTGGCTGAACTCCTGCAGACTTTGCCGGAAAACGTCCAGATCTTCTCTGCGGGAAACGCCAGCCAGCGGGGGGAGAAGGCACTCAACGTGTGGTTCGCCGCTCACGGCTCGCCATACTACAAGACAGAGAAGCTGCACGGCTACGTGGCTGCAAACAAAGCCAAGGTGAGGAGGGAACTAAAGCCTGAAAAGGGTCTTGAAATGTTTTAAATATAGTTAATATGGGTTTTCAACATGTACTGCAAGGTTTCTTTAATGCATTTAGGGTTTATTTCTTTTTAATTGAACATGAACATCAGCACGGTTCAGACAAAAACATGCCGCCTTTTCTTTGGCATTTTATTTTTTACTTTAAAACAGTCTCAAAATCAATTTTATTGGCCTCTTAAACTCATCTGTCATCAGCAGTCTACAGGCTGATAGAGGAAACCCAGAAAGTCGCAGAAGGTCTAATTTTTTAGGTCAGGTTACAACCTGTTCACACATTGGAAATAAAAAACGAAACAGTGCAGGTACAGTACAAACTAAGAAACAGCTGAGTGAATTATGAACGCAGAGAGGAGCTGACGGGTTAATGATCCATTAATTACACATCAATTAAACATCTCATTCACACATTCATAGTCGGCACTTAGAGACTCTTCCTGTAAACCACCGAACGCTCCGTTTCACACACACATGAACACACATGCAAGGAGAGGTTAAACACCGGAGTTAAACATTGAAAAGAGAAGATGTAACTACAGCTCGTATGATACACTCACTGTCTACATCACTATGAATATTTTACATCCATTTAAAGCATGAGAGCAGCTGCTGACCTGAGGTCAGCTCTGTGAGAGGCAGGAAGTGAACCATGTAAACACACATGTTAAACACACACACATGCACGCTCACACACAGACCACTGAGCAAAGAATATTTAAACTCTCAGCTGATTTATTTCTTTAAAAATAAAATCATAAAACTGCCAAAGGAATCATGAAAGGGAGGAGACAAAAGAAACAACAAGCACAAATAGAAATCATTTCATTAAAGAATAAAGACACACACACATGTATCATTTCACTGATTGTTGAATTAAAAAAAAAGAAATGAGATAGAAGCCTTCTGCAACCTATTATATTTAATAGGTTGTATTGGCTACAATAGTCACTTAATTTCTGTTTTTATTCTACTGATTTTGCCCCCGACTTGATGGTTATGAGGTCATTGATTAGCCGTTATCGGTCACTATAAGCACCATAGATGGGAGTCAGTAGGGGCCTACTACATCTACTATGTTGTAAAGGTGAAAGTGAAACTTAAAAGCAACACGTTCTAACGGCGCATTCACACCAAGAGCGAAGCAAACTTTTCGCGCGGCGCAATTACAGCCAAAGTCAATGCAAAGAGGCGAATAGACTCGGCACGAAATTCGCCGGAGTTGAAATATTTCAACTTGAGCGAGAAATTCGTGTAAAGTTGTGTCGCGAAAGACTCTCAGCGTTGAGATTGTCCTCCTGTCGTCACTGACCTCCTGACGTTGTTGAACCAGAAATGGAGGAAATCAATTTTGTCTGTGTCTGTGGTCACCCAGAGCTACGATAGTACATCATATCTGTAGTGAGACCGGACCAAACTCTGTGTAGAAACCACAGACTGTCTCTGGTAGAAACAACAACGTCTCTAGATGACTTTATGTTGAGTGTTGATGGAGCAGCTGCATAGCCTGGAACTGATCCATCCAAACTCCATTCAGAAAACAAGCATTTTAAAAGTTGTTAGCTTGTCGTCTTGGTAACACACCTGACAAAGCATGAATTCAGACTTTTTACTAATCATCATCATTATGTAGTTATTTCGGCATCATTTTGATCTGTTTATTGATATTATATCACAGCACAATCTGTTTATTTTGGGTTCATACCGCAGTAGAGACGTGTGGCTGCTCGATGCAGTCTGCTGAAGACCCACAGTTGCTGAAAATCAGTCAAATAAAGAGCAAAAATAAAGTGATTATTGTAACCAGAAGGTCTCAAGTTCAGTTCCTGCAGCCGTCACATGTCAAAGTGTCGGGACCGATTCATTAATCTCATTCTGTGATGCAACTTATTTCAAAAAAAAATCAAAACCCATAAAAAAAAAGACAATCACAACAATATAAAGTATAATACCAGTACAAAGCACACACAGTATGATTAAAAATAACTTGAACATCAAATGCTGCAGAAGAAAGGCGCGTCTTTAATTATCTCAGGTTAAAAAGGAGCCCATCTTGGCTGATTTAGAACAAGAATGTCAGATAAATACAAAATAAGATGAAGTTGAAACTGGATCCCAGAAACTGAAGCCCTGCCTGGGGAGTGTAAGTCACTGAGGATAAGAGTGTCAGCTGAATAACTAAACTCCAAAAAAACAGAAATACAACACACAGTTGGAGAGAGACAGGAAACCCTGAGGGACTCTGATGAAAACCTCTCACCCATAAAGACAAAACGAGAGAAAAGAATCAGGATGACAAGCAGGGAAACGGGTGAATTTGGCAACAGAAAGCAAATGACAGCAGAACTTTAACGGGGCGATGACAGAGAAACACCAAAGTGCATCAGTAACATTAAGGGGAGAAAAGAGTAAAGTCAAATATCACTGATGAAGGTAGACATTCGATCAAAACTGTCATTCTCTATTATGTTCAAACAGAGCTCACAACTTCAATAATACGTGTTAGTTTGGTGTTTGTTTTAGTTTCACTTATTTTATGTTTATTTATTGTTTCACCACAGATTTAGTTTTTACTGCAGTTGTTAGTTTCAATTAGTCTATTTCGTTTTAGTTTCATGCTACTTTCAGTTTAATTACAATTTTAGTTTCATGTTTCTTGTAGTTTAATCCTAGTTTTAGTTTCAGTTATATTTCTTTTAGTTTAAATTTAATTTATCTTATTTAGTTTAAGCCTAATTGATTTTATGTTAGACTATCTTATGTTTAAGCCTAGTTTTAGTTTTGGATAGCCCACGTTTCTTTTAGTTTATAGTTTTAGTTTCAGTTAGTTTGTTACTTTTATTTTATAGAGTTAGTTTAATTTAATGTATTAAGTTTAAGCCTAATTGATTTTTAGTTAGGTTATCTTAAGCTTAGTTTTAGTTTCAGTTAGTTTATTTTAGTTTAAGCCTAGTTTATATTTCTTTCAGTTGAAGCCTAGTTACAGTTTCAGTTAGTTCATGCTGCTTTTAGTTTATAGTAAGGCTGTCAATCGATTAAAATATTTAGTCGCCATTAATAGCATGACTGTCCAAAATAATCCTGATTAATTGCAAATTTTTTATCTGTTCAAAATTTACCTTAAAGGGAGATTTGTCAAGTATTTAATACTCTTGTCAACATGGGAGTGGACAAATATGCTTCTTTATGCAAATGTATGTTTATATTTATTATTGGAAATCAATTAACAACACAAAACAATGACAGATATTGTCCAGAAACCCTCACAGGTACTGCATTTAGCATAAAAATATGCTCAAATCATAACATGGCAAACTGCAGCCCAACGGACAACAACATCTGTCAGTGTGTCAGTGTGCTGACTTGACTATGACTTGCCCCAAACTGCATGTGATTATCATAAAATGTGCATGTCTGTAAAGGGGAGACTCTTGGGTACCCATAGAACCCATTTTCATTCACATATCTTGAGGTCAGAGGTCAAGGGACCCCTTTGAAAATGGCCATGACGGTTTGTCCTCGCCAAAATTTAGTTTGTGTTATTTAACCTCCTTTGGTTAGCTCCATGCTAGTTTTATTATAGTTAGTTATGTCTTAGTTTTAGTTTGGTGTAGAAACATTTTTAACATAACCCAAATGTTTTTCTGTCCATCTCTTATTTTACGCCCTGCAGTTGGAGGCCATGTTGGGCGTGTCCATCTCTCAGGTGGGCGTTGACGAATGTCCCCACACGGACTGCAGTCAGTCTGGCGGCTGCAGCAGCGAGGTTTCATTCAGCCAGGCCCCGCTGGCTCTCAGCACCGGCAACACCTCCCTGGTGTCGCTGACGGCCTCATCGACAGCACGATGCGGCTGCCGGGGCCGAGAGGCCATCCACCTGCCCTGCTCCGCCTACCCAACCAACCCCTGTCTCAACGGGGGCGTCTGCCAGGACGGGCCGCTGGGATACAGGTAGGGGCCGGGAGGGGTCTGAGGAAAGCTCTGTAACAGGTTCTGTCCTGCTCAGTTGTGTATTTTAATATTATATATAAATATAAATAATATATATATAGCCGATAAATAAATGTAAAATATATAAATCCTTCTTCCAATAACATTTTTGCAAAGCAGTATAGATTGGTCTATCACGAGTATGTGGACAAACAAATATTAAATATCAATAAAAGCTTTACAAGAAAAGTTTTTCTTACTTTTCTCACTGTAGCCGATCTGTGTTTCCATAATCTGCTGGTCTTCTGCAGCAGATTCAAGTCCTCAACTACAGTATTAGCGTTCCCGTCCGAAGCTGGCAGATATTTCTCATTCGTTAACTGATTAGTAAATCTGTCAAACATGTTGAAGATTTAATAGGAGAGAGGGCAGATTTCTGCTGGAGTTCTGACCCTCATTTTCAGCTGGATGTACTCTGGTTGACTTTGAATTGTCACATCGTTTTAATGGTTTAAATATCGAATGCAACACCTCAGCTGCTAAGTCTGACACATGGTTCTTCCTCCTTCCGCTCTCAAAAAATCCTATTAACACCGCAAATATAGACTAGAGTTACTTTTAATTAACAGTGGTTCTGTCGAGGTTTTTTTGGATTTGGTTTCTGTTTGTCTCTCTCTGTCTGTTAGGTCATTTTAAATAATGTTGGCGTGTCTGGAAAGAAAACTGCTGCCACAGCCACTGAGATAGTATTGTAAACAGTATTATATAGCTTTATTAGCTTTTTATATAGCTTTATAGCAGGGGATCTCAAACTTTTTGGGGCCAGGGACCCCTTACAGGGTAAAATATTTTCCAAAGACCCTCCTCATAATTGGATTTAAGGACCTGAAGAAAAGTTTATTTCCTACCAGTTACACACAAATTACACACATCCAAATCTTTTTAGACTGTATATGAGGGGTGTCGCAAAATACTGGTATTAACGATAACCGTGATATTTAAAAATGAAATATTGATATGATTTTAATACATACTTGCCAACCTTGAGACCTCAAACATAGGGAGGATTTCTAAACCAAAGGGGGGGTCTGGGGGTCCTGGGGAGGTGTTGGTAATATCATCATGTAAACAGTAGAATAAACTCTTTCTGCCTCTCAGATGTGCGTGTCCTCCCATGTTCGACGGGCCCGAGTGCCAGCAGACCAAACACAGCTTCGGCGGCCAGGGCTACGCCTGGTTCCCTCCCATCATGCCTTGCTTCCAGAGCCACATCTCCCTGGAGTTCCTGGCCGAGTCGGCGAACGGGCTGCTCCTCTACGACGGGCCGCTCGGCCCCGCCCACTCTGGGGAGCAAGAGGACTTCATCGCCGTGGGTGAGTTTAACTATTGAGGCTGCAAAAAAGATCATGAAGTGTAGAAGATTTTCTCTATTAATGGCATTAAGAACAGAACGTTTGTACGGGTATCTGTGCCTCCCCGTTCAGATAACTGGATTATCATACTGGACATATAAGTATTTCCAGTGGCTCCACTTGAGTTTGATGACAAAAACATCTCCAAAATACTGTATAACATGAATAGTAAATCAGAGACCTCGGGCTTTGTTCTAGAGACCAAGTTCTACATACACACCTGCACAAAATAGACCAGAATGCATTGCACCTACAAGATAGCCAGTGTTCTCAAATTGGAGGCGACATGTAGTTTTTATCAAATAGACAAACCTTCGCTGTCTTGCTTGTTCCACTTTGTCAAGATACCAATATATATTATATATAATATATATTCCTTATTTATTTATCTTTGTAATAATTCCCTAATTTATTTACTCTTCTGTTTCATTTTCCCTTTTATTTATTTATGTATTTATTTTTATTAATTTTTAAATTTATTTTTTTATTATTTGCATTTATTTATATATTTTTTATTTATTTATATTTATTTTTAAATGCATGTATTTATTTATGAACAATTTTCCCTTTGCACTTCGACCCTTATTTATTTCCCCAAACTTATTTATTTCTATATTCTTTTCTTTACACATTTCTTTATGCATTTCTGCCTCATTATGCAAATTAGAGTGCTGCTGTCACTCAACGTGTGTCATCATGGGGTCAGGGTGCATAACTATATGCTAGCTAGCTAGCTAGTGGTGTCTGCTTCTGCTTATCTTCATTCCTGGCTCCGTACATAAATCAATTCATTAAAGACTACATTTATTTTTTATATTATTTTTGGTACATTTAATGGCATATTTATTTATTTAATGAGCCATTTATTTATTTATTCACTTTTGATTTTGTCAGGATCCTTCCTCCGTACTTTACTGGACCTGTGAAGATCTCTAACTTGAATATCGAAACCGCACTTCATGAAAATTTTAGACGTTGTTGTCTCAGTGTCTTAGTTCTCTGGACGAATAAACAGAACTGGTGCGAGGACGTTGAAATCTCTTTTTGAAACGCGGCATCCCTTTACTGAAAGTTGAAACATTATTTTTAACTTCTAACAAACATGCTAATCTCACAGTGGTAACGTGCCGCCGCTCGTCCTTTTCAACAAACACAAAGCGTGAATCAATCCGGCGCTGTAAAGACAGATTCTCAGTGGACGAAGAGCTTCATAAACTCTAATGTCAGCTCCCAGCGGTCCTGATGTGGTGCTGACGGATTAGCTTGCCGATGGCTTCTTGCATAATCTTGTGGCATTAAAGTTATGTAATTATTGAACCCGGCCGGCTGCTACGTGACTACATGGAGGGGAAAATCAAAGATGGCTGCAGCATTGATCCCTGTGGAGCATTTTTCACTTACATGTTCAATAACGTGGCTGTGAGGTTGATCAGGTCACGCTCACGGCACAAACACACTTCTGATGTGACCAGCAGTTGAGAGCATATCGGAAAACAAACACACACGCAGAATTGACTGAGTGGATTCCTGCAGTTGTTGATGGGATTCAGCAGTTTACAGCAATACAGAGAAGTGATGTCATATCACCAACTCATCAGAAACAAATGAAAAAACATCATGTTTTCAATTAAACCAGTTTTCATTTGATATGATTGATTCTTAAACATATGGTGAAGACACCAGGGTTATTATGGTGAACTAAAACTGAAACTAAAACAAAAATAAGTTGTGAAAAATGCTCTTAGTAGGGCTGTCAAATTAAATAATAATTTAAGTGGTGCAAATTTGTTTTAACGCCACTAATTTCTTTAACGCAATCGATGTTTCGGAGTACCGTAACCTTTAAGGCCACTGTGGGCCAGTCGTGTGGTTTCACTGTGAGCAGGAAAATAGAAAACTAAGAGTCTCATTCTCCCATCCAGAGCTGAGGAACGGGGTTCCAGCTCTGAGTATAAACCACGGATCAGGAACACTGACCCTGCAGCTCCCGCCTAAATCCACCGTCACCGACCGGCGCTGGCATCGCCTCGACATCGTCAGCGACGGGAAGGTAGGTTTGATGTGATTAAAGGACAAACTGTCCAGTAGATCCGGTGGAGGTTGTTGACGGCGGTGTGTGTCTCATTGTGTTCAGGCCGTCCAGCTGATCCTGGACCAGTGTGGGGGGGTGGCGGTGAATGAGTTGGAGGGTGTCGGGGGGGACAGTCAGGAGACGGACGAGTATGGCTGTAGAGCTGCAGGAGAGACGCCAGGAAACCAGAGGTGAGGACACGCCGACTGTCACTCTACACATTTACATTTATAATACTAATATTTAATAAAGAGACTTTAATCTAGAAACTCCTCCTCCTCCTCTCTCCTCCTCTCTCCTCCTCTCTCCTCCTCCTCCTCCTCCTCCTCCTCCTCCTCCTCCTCCTCCTCCTCCTCCTCCTCAGGTATCTGAATGTCTTCCAGCCTCTTCAGTTAGGAGGAGTGAAGGAAACGTCTCCTCATCGACGTTACCCTAGTTTCACTGGCTGCATCCGCAACCTGGTGGTGGACAGTCAGGTAACACCACTGTGTGTGTGTGTGTGTGTGTGTGCGTGCGTGCGTGCGTGCGTGCGTGCGTGCGTGCGGGCGGGCGGGCGGGCGGGCGTGCGTGTGAGTCCATCCCAGAGATCATTAGCATCTCCTCCGTGTGTGTGTTTTTTGTTTTTAAATGCAGTATTAATGTTAGTAAGTCTGAATCTGTGTGTTTGTGCATAAATGTTTTCACTCTTTCCCTGAACTCCTGGGTGGATAGTGTGTGTGTTTGTGTGTATCATGCGTGTGTGTCGTGTGTGTGTGTGTGTATGTGTGTGTTTGTGTGTGTGTGTGTGTGTGTGTGTGCCGGGGGGACGGCGGTTGGACAGATGGGGGGTGCGAGCCAAGGCCAACATCACAGTCCAAAATCTAATATAAATGAAAAGAAGCTTCCGCCTCCTGAAACTAAATGAGCTGCTGCTCAACCTCCCAGAATATTCCCCAGGAAAGACTTCTTCTGCCTCCTTCTACCCACAATCCCTTGTGTTTCGGGGGCTTTTTCCTGTACTACGTTAGGAGGTTGGGATGGCGCCCTCACTCCTAACGAGCTTCACCACAGCTGTGATGTTGGAGAACTGATACTCGTCATATTTTCAGCGAGAAATTACACGATGTGTTTGTGGTTGAAATCATGACAACGTTGTTGCTACGTAACTGTCCTAAACTACTGGTCACATTTTTTGTGTAATTCATGATGGACATTCATGATTCCCTGAGGATGAATCATGATGTTTAGTGAACTTTCCTCTGGCGCCACCATCAGGACAAAATTACTTCCACAACAGACATCAAATATGGAGGACGGAACCTGCCAAAATCAAAAATAAATAAATAAATGAATCAATAAATAACTAAATATCATTAAATGTAGTAAAAATAATATTAAAAATAAATGTAGCCATTAATTAATTGATAAAATGTGACATAAATATTTCTGTTTTAATTTGGTTCTTTATTTATTTATCTTTATATTAATTCCCTTATTTAATTACTCGTCTGGTTAATTTTCCCCATTTATATATTTAGGTATTTATTTCATGTATAAAATGCATAAATACGTAAATAAATAAATACACATATTTAAAAATAAATATTAAATAAATAAAAAATAATGCATAAATAATAAATACATAAATATATAAAAGGGAAAATTATCCAGACGAGTAAATAAATAAGGGAATTAATACAAATATAAATAAATAAAGAAGCAAGTTAAAACAGAAATATCAATGTATGTCACATTTTATCAATTAATGAATGGGTTCATTTATTTTTTATATTATTTTGCTACATTTAATGACATTTATTTATTTATTTTGTCATATATTTTTTATTTTGGCAGGTTCCATCCTCCATAATCAAAGTGTCCATGCTCCCCGGAGGATTGAACGTTTTAATTTTGTAAATGTCATTAGTTTTCACATGGCCTAATATTTTATGACAGAAGAAAGAGAAACGGGATCCACCATAACGTGCTTCTGTCTGCTCTGTAATCACAGACGGTTCATTCAGAAATTCGAAACACATTTTGGAGTTTGTGCGTTAAGGTGTTTTGACACACCGCAGAATGAGAGCAGTGCACGGCTGCCAGATGAAAACAAAGAAAATGTTCAGACATTTAGTGCATGTCAAATTCAGTCGTACTGCATTTCAGTCTGACGTGACTCTGGGCAGCAGCTTTTATAAAGGTTCTGAGGAAGAAATGATGATGGTTAGAGATTAAAAATGAGAAAGAGAAAAACCATCTTGACAAGATACTCATCTTTCTCCCTCAGGTGTACGACCTGGCGTCTCCGGGTGAGAGCGTGGACAGCGCCCAGGGGTGCCGGCTGACAGACGGGGTGTGTGTGACGGCAGCCGGTCCCTCCTGCGGCGCTCACGCCTCCTGCCTCTCCGACTGGGGCTCCTTCAGCTGCGAGTGCCACCCAGGATACACCGGACCCAAGTGTGACAGCGGTGAGGAGCCTGACACCGTTGGATGTGGAGACTTTAATTCTGTCATCCAGTCACAGCACTCGATGTCCACGTCACATTTTATCAATTAATTAATGGATACTTCTATTTATAATATTATTTTTGCTACATTTAATGACATATTTATTTATTTATTTAATCATTTATTAATTTATTAATTTATTTTTTATCTAGGCAGGTTCTGTCCTCCATAGTTAATGTTCACTTTCATCTAAAACTAGTAATGATTATCTGATATATGTTCATTTCAGCAGAGCAGGGTTTGTTTAAGGTGTGAAAGCCAAAAGTTGTTGTTGACTTCCAGATGTGGAGCAGCTGGTTCATGTGACTGAAACTTAACATGACCTCATGTCTCTTCTCTCAGCCGTCCCAGAGTTCTCCTTCGACTCGGGCAGCGTCGTGCGTTATCAGCTCAGAGGAGGCGCCAGCTCTCGCCGCACAAACGTGCAGCTGCTCCTCCGAACCAGAGCCGCCTCGGGCACCCTGCTCTCCGTGACGTCCCGGGAGACCAACGAGTACATCGTCCTGGAGGTCAGTCCATCATCGACTGACCTTTGACCTCACATATTCCTACACACAGAGACAGTCTTACATGGGGGCGTAAATATCAAAATTAACGATAGACATCAGGCATTATGGGAAGGTTTTTCAGATGTTCTTCTCTCTCTCAGATCATGGAGGGTCACCTCTACGTTCGTGCCAACCTCGGCGACGGCGCCCACGCCCTGCGGCTCCCCGACCAGCGGGTGGACATCGGGCTGTGGGTCCTGGTTAGCCTCAGTCGCCGTGACAACCTGTTCACCCTGCGGCTGGAGCAGGGCGGGGGCTCGCGGGAGGTCCAGGCCCGGCTGGGGTACCGGCGGGAGATCGTGGTTCACCCGGCCAGCGTGATGGTCGGCAACGGTCCGAACGCTGGAGACAAGGCCGACTTTCAGGGTGAGACCTGAACCTGATCTGGATCTGATCTGAATCTTGATCTGGATCTGACCTGGATCTGATTCTTGATCTGGATCTGAGGATTTTTTCAATATTAATGAATCATATCAAACATATTCATGGATTGTGAACCAAACCGAACTAAACTGGACGTTTCCTCCTGCAGGCTGTCTGCGGGACGTTCGTTTTAACTCTCAGGTCCTGCCTCTGGACGGGCAGAGCCGGGACTTGGTGACGGTGTTGGAGAGGCGGGGCATCACCTCAGGGTGCTCCAGCGACGCCTGCAGCAGCCAACCGTGCCGCAGCCCGCTGCGCTGCATCGACCTGTGGAGGAAACACCAGTGCAAGTAAGAAACACGCACAACGGACCTCCACTGGTTTACTCAGCTCGAGTATACTGTAGACGCAAAGAGATGAAACTCCGGTGTTTTTTTATCAACAGCTGCTGCCGCCATTTTGGACTGAAAAGGCTTATTTTATTCATAAGATTGTATTGTTCAACACAGGCCATTTGGGTAGAATATGACAATAGAATAGAAATAATTTAGTTTTACTTTTGTACGGCTCTTTGTTGGCGGACGTTTTACTGGCGTCTGGTGGTCACTTTCAGTCCAAAATGGTGGAAGCGTAGCTCTGCTGCTGGGCGCTAATGTTGCAATGGAACAAACTATTGACTTTCACTTCTTATCAATATACGTTGTTTGGTTTAGTTCTGAGTTCATTAACTCGTCTCTCTCCCAGGTGCCCCGGCGGTCAGGTGACGGTGACCGACGACTCCGATCAGCAGCGTTGCGTGCCGTCACCCTGCGGACCATCTTCCTGCCGTAATGGCGGCACCTGCCAGGCGCTGTCGCCCGACAGCTACCGGTGCCGGTGTCAGGAGGGGTTCAGGGGTCAGCGCTGTGAGCTGGGGCAGGTCAAAGGTCACCGGCTGGCCGCCCTCAGCCCAAGCTCCATCCTGGCTATCAGCATGTGTCTGCTCGTCTTCTTCGGTGAGAGACAAGAGAGTTATTTATTAACCGTACATGAAACACTAAACTGTCTTTAGGTAACACAAATCAAACAGGGAGAGATGTAAATAAACGCTCCACGTGTCGTAGCTTCTGTCTGACTCACAGGCAGCGATGTGTTTTCTATTTCCCCTTTTTTCGGAGTAAATAGAAGAACTGGCTAGTTAGCATGATCATAAACAAAGAGCAACATGGACAGTAACTGAAACAGAAAATACAAAGAAGTTTGTTTTGTTTTCAACTCTTAAATCCAGTTAAACTGAGAGTGATGAGTCTGTAACTGAATGTAAACTCAGCCGTCTCCTCTAAAGACCTTTGGTTCTAAACTTGTGTAACAGTGAGCTGAACACATCAATAGGTTTCCATTAGCGATTATCGATCATGAACCTACACACCGCGTTACGTAAAGTTCACAAAACAATCGTGTCATTTTTACGACGTCAATACATCGGATGAATGAAAGCGATAGTTCAGATGTTTCTCAGAGCCATGGGCGCATTTCCTCCACCGTGACCGGCTCTAGGTCAGCTTGGGAAGGCTCGAGTGTAAAGGTGGATCAAGGTGCTCTTGTTGGCAACTCACCCGACCTGTCAAGTTCTTCTTAGATCTAGCCTCTTAGTTTTGCTCAATAAGTGCTCCAGATTGATGCATTTAACATTAAAATGTACAAAATCCAAGGTCCACCCACCACAGTCTCACAAAATCTTAAACACTGGTGAAGCCTGTTGTAATTTGTAACAGAGCAGCGTCACATTTTGTTAATAATTACTAAAACAAGCGCAATAAAAAGAGATTTTGTGACAATCATCACCCTGGTGAGATTTACAATATTTGGGCACCCACGGGTGAAAACATGAATCGGCGCCTGTGATTGAGGCTGAATGACTCCACAGAGCAGCTTTAATGAGCTGCTGCTACAAACATACAGGAAGGAAATGAGATCTGTCCCAGTGGTGCAGAAACACATCTACTGTATGCACAGATGCATATTAATACCGTCCTGTTTGTGTGTGTGTGTGTGTGTGTGTGTGTGCGTGTGTGTGTGTGTTTGTGTGCGTGCAGCTGTGCTGGTGGCGGTGACGGTGTGGAACCAGAAAGGCAGCCGTAACAAGTTCAGGAAGCGAGGAGTTTACCACATCCCCGCTGAACACGAGAGCTGGGAGGACATCCGAGAAAACATCCTCAACTACAACGAGGAGGGGGGGGGGGAGCAGGACCAGGTACACACACACACACACACACACACACACACACACACACACACAAAACGGGTACGATGATCTACTTTTTACGTAACAACTTTAACTTTTATAAAGAAAAAAGGACCATGAACACTGAAACTAGAAAACTCTCTAGAGAAGACTGAGGATTGAATACCACTAACTGTGTGTCCCAACCTCCTCCCCTCTGTCCCTCCTTCCCTCTGTCCCTCCTTCCCTCCGTCCCTCCTTCCCTCCTTCCAGAACGGCTATGACATCACAGAGTTGAAGCGTCCGCTGTGCTCCAGTCTGTCCCAGTCCTCGTCCTGCACCACCGCCCCGCTCATCAAATCCTCGCCCGGCTCCCAGGAGGAAGTTCACCCTTCCGGCTCCTCCTGCAGCTCTGGCGCTCCCTACCTCAGCATCCCGCATCACCACCATCCCCACCACCACTATCAGCACGCCACCGCCAACAGCTACACCAGCGACGCCGCCTACGCCAACTTCACCACTCACAGGGACATGGAGACGAGCGACGGTTATGCGGACGCCCCGTCGGGGTCGCGCTGTCACGTGGACTTTAAAAGCTACGTGGCGCGAATCATCTGGGAGGCAGACAACGACAGCGAGGCGCTGCCGCCGGACGCCTACCAAGTCTGGTGTGTGGAAGGCTCGGGGTCGTCGGCAGGAAGCCTCAGCTCGCTGGGGTCGGCCGCGTCACGTAGAAACATTGTCGCCGCCCCTGGCGACGAGGAGGAGGAAGAGGATGAAGGAGGGTTTGTTTACGACAGGCTGTCGCGCTGGGGCCCCAAGTTCCAGGCTCTGAGCGAGATGTACGACCGGCCCCAGCTGGCCCTCACGTACAGGGAGGCTGTGGCCTACATTCAGAGGAGCCACAGCCACAACCCCCTGCCTCAGCACCACTAGGGGGCGCTACACAACCCCCACCCAGTTAACACAGACAGGGAGGGATGGCGTGCTGCGTTCACGTCCAATCTGAAACAAACCAAATAAAAACAGGATGAGTTATATAGATCATTACTGAAAAAAAATAAATGAATAAATAAATAAATGACTCAATAAATATATAAATATCAGCCATATGTAGCCATTAATTAATTGATAAAATGTGACTTAAATTGATATTTTTGTTTTATATATTTATCTTTGTATTGATTCCCTTATTTATTTACTCTTCTGTTTAATTTTCCCTTTTATATACTTATGTATTTAATTTTATTAATTTTTAAATTAATTTATATTTATTTTTTAATTATTTATTCATTTATATTTGCGTTAATTTTTATTTATTTTATATTTATTTTTAAATGTATGTATTTATTTATGTGTTTGTGCATTTATTTATTCATTTATTTCTGCATAAATTCTTTTCTTTATACATTTCTTTTTGCATTTCTGCCTCATTATGCAAATGAGGGAGCTGTCACTCAACGTGTGTCATCTTTGGGTCAATGCAAAGGGAAAATCGTGCATAAATAAATAAATACATAAATACATTTAAAAAAAAAAATGTAAAAATCAATATAAAATAATTGCAAAATTAAATAAATATAAAAAATAATGAATTAATTTAAAAATTAATAAAAATAAATACATAAATGAAAATTAGAAATTAAACAGAGGAATAAATAAGAGAATTAATACAAAGATGAATAAATAAAGAAGGGAATTAAAACAGAAATATCAATTTATGTCACATTTCATTAATTAATACATTTTTAATATTGTTTTTTCTGCATTTAATTACATCATTATTTATTTTTGATGGCAGGTTCTGTCTTCCATAGTCCTCAACAAGTAACTTTAAAATAAACCCTGATTATAATCTGATTATTCCTGAAACTGTCCACATCAGTCTAAAAACAGATATTTTCTCATCCTTTGGCTGATTAAATCTCAGATTAAAGTTCATATTGGGGAGTTCAAAGAAGTGAGATAAACACAGTGCATTCATTATAAGAAGGAGGCACAGAGAAGTAATGAAGGTTAAAAAAAAAAAATGTTTGAATTACAAATGTAAAGTTCTCCACATTTTGGAAATATTTCGGAAGAATACGATTATTAAACTGCCTGATAGATATTCATCTGAAAGAAACTCGAGTTTGTTGTCACAGGTGCAATAAAGTTAATACAAAAAAAGTCCTTCCACAAAAATCACCTTGAAAACTTGGTCATGAAATCTGATTGGCTGCACCAGACACACCTCACAGCTCTCCGTCCTGATTGGCTGCTGGCCCTGACTAGAGGCGGGACTAACCTCTCAACCCGTAAGTGTGTGTTCAGTCAGCCATGAGGAGCCAACAGGTGACCTGAGCAGAGGCTCTGTGAGTAAAACAAACATTTTAAAGCTGTGTTTAAATTTAGCTCAAAATATTCTGATGGTACAAGTTTAGTTTGTTAGAAACATTAATCCTTAGTGATCAAACGGAGACTAACTGGTTCACAGTCAAAGTTAAGAGTTTCTAAACACTTTAAAGTTCTAATTTCTGGTGTGTTTATTTATTCAGAAAGCATTTCACACATTCTGGATGTGAACCAGTTTGCTTCTTTTTAGCTGGTGTAAACGCACTAGAAAACTTATGGAGGACAGAACCTGCCAAATTAAAAAATAAATGAATAAATAAATGACTCGATAAATAAATAAACATGTCATTAAATGGGGCACAAATAATATTAACAATAAATGTAGCCATTAAATACTTGATAAAATGTGACATAAATTTATATTTCCGTTTTAATTTGCTTCTTTATTTATTTATTGTTGTATTAATTCCCTTACTTATTTACTCTTCATTAATTTTCCCTTTCATTTATTTGTCATTATTTTTATACATTTTTAAATTCATAAAGTTTTAGTTATTGTTTTTGCATTTATTTATTTTTTATTTTTGCATTTATGTTTTATTATTTGACATTTATTTTTAAATGTGTGTATTTATTTATGTATTTATGCACAAGTTTCCCTGTGCATTGACCCCATGATGACACACATTGAGTGACAGCCCCCTCATTTGGATAATGAGGCATAAATGTATAAAGAAACATAAAAAGAAATGTATAAAGGAAGGAATATAGAAATAAATACATTTGGTGAAATAAATAAGGGGTGAAATGCAAAGGGAAAATAGTGCAGAAATAAATGAATAAATAAATGCATAAATAAATATATACATTTAAAAATATAAAATAAATACAAAAATAAATAAATGCAAAAATAAATACATTTTAAAACTTAATACAAATGAATACATAAATAAATAAAAAGGAAATTAAACAGAAGAGTAAATAAATAAAAGGGAATTAATACATAAATAAGCAAATTAAAACAGAAATATCATCATCATTTATGTTACATTTTATCAATTAATCAATGGCTATATTTTATTTTTAATATTATATTTACTACATTTAATGACATATTTATTTTTTATTTTGGCCCTAAAAACTCCCTCGGTGGCTGTAGCAGTATTTATTTATTGTGTCTTTTTAGAGCTACAACTAACTATGTTCATCATATATTAATCTGTCAAGTATTTTCTCAATGAATTGCCGCTAGAACGTCAGAAGTTCGTGTAAAATGCAGATCACAACAAGTCGAGGTCAAGTCTTAAAATCCTCACAATCAAGAAGCATTTTTGCTTGAAAAATTACTTGAAAACGCAAAATATTTTTCTAACATATTGACAAATCATTTGAGCTCTTTCTGCTAGGAGTTGCCAAAGTCACAAATGTTAAAATCCTGCATACAGGGACACAGATCGTCTCCCTGTTTGTCAAATTCAAAACCTCAAAACAACAAACAATCATCCCGTCTCACCTGTGGAATTAAAATCACAGCTTTCAGTAAATGTGGCGTGAACGCAGCAGTCGTGTAGAGCGACGGCGGCAGTGAAGCGGCGACACTTTCAGGGCTGCAGGTTCATCATGTGATCCAGATGTTTCTTTATGTAGCTGCAGGACAAAGAAGTCGGAGGTCTGAGGTCAAAGCACAGACAGAAGTTGTTATGGGTTCATGTACCAGCTTTACAGAATCATCTTTATTCATCTTTATTTCATTTGTGGGATCGCTGACTTTTATTCTTCAACATGTGAAGTGTTTTCTGGAGGAATATTTCCATCAATCTGTCAGACATGTTGTGGGTGACTGTGAGAGTGATTCTGGTTCTTTTGTTAAGGCCTTGATGTGAGTCTCTCACAGAGAACTCAGCGTTCTTCTTTAAGGGCATTTTAATCTTTTTTCTCCGCCGCGACAGTGTGAACTTTGACCCCTCCACACAGCCCGCAACTGACTAACAAAAACTCACTAAGAAAATCTCCCAAGGACAAACTTCTCTTAAGAAGACGTCACGTCGCTGCTGTCGGCATTAACCTCCAACAAACACAATAACCAGCTTTTATTTTCTACCTTCCTGTTGCACTAGTGGATGATTCAGAGTCCTCAGACTGGACTAATAAATCAAATAAAAGCCTTGTGAGCTCAGCAGGTGAAACACTTTTTAACCCGTCAGTGTTTCAACATATAAAGTAAGATTTGATAGTTTTCAGATGACATTATTTTTATACTCCCTTGTAGAGAAAAAACCTCCCAGAGGGTCCCGTCCACCTGCAGTTGGTTGTGCGTCGTGTTAACGTGCTGGGTGGCGTCACGTTGAGTGTTTTTGTTATTTTACTAGTTGGTCAGCTGGTTGTGGATCAGTGTTCAGGCTGATGGTAGTGGTGAAGCCACTGTGGCTCAGGCAAAGAGTTTAGAAGCAAAGAGACGAACTTCGGCGCTGCCGCCATTTTGGACTGAAAATGCTTATTATACTTATAATATTTTATTGTTCATCACAGGACATTTCGTTAGAATGTGACAATAGAATAGAAATCATTTTGCTTTACTTCTGTACGGCAATATTTAGGCAGACGTTTCACTGGCGTTCACTAGTCGTTTTCAGTCCAAAATGGCGGAAGCGTAGCTCTGCTGCTGGGCGCTGATGTTTCACTTCTTGGCGATATACGTTCTTTGGCTCAGGGTCTGTTTGGCTGCAGCTAAATCAACACATTTGGACATTAACGGTTAGCTGGAAGGCCGCGAAAGTTGAGTTCAGACCAGCGAAGGCCAACAGATTTATTAATGAGGAAGCACAAAACAATCTCAAGTTTTAATCATCTGCAAGTCCAGATTTGAGAGCACAAAATCCTGATTTTATTAAAGATGTATTCACATTATAGCAGAATATTTGGGCTCTGTGTTTCTAACTATTTACAACCTGTTATGATCTTTTTTTTTTATCACCAGGCGAAATGAGGTTTGGTATCAAACCTGATGATGATTTTAGTTTAGTCCAGGCCTTGATGGTGATGATTTGTAATTGTAGTTACATTTAGAAACATTACTTATGAATTAACCACAGGATGCTGTCCCAAAGGTCAGCGCAGCTCTGATCAAAGTTCAACAAATATTAACTTTTGGCAGCTCAGGACCTTACTGTCAAAAAAATAAAAAATGTATACACACATCAATTGAGAAGGTGCATGCAAAAGCATTTTCTGTGATAATGTGAATATATCTTATGGCAAGTTAGTAATTCCACGTAGCCACAAAGGTTCATGTGAAGGTTCATTGTCAAGAGGTCGCCATCTTGATTTCTATTGGCCATGTATGCAGACACCCCAATGTTATATATACAGAACTACATGTGTTTGCTTCCATTTTTACTATTTAGTATTTTACTGTCACAATCTCAAAGCTGAGAACAACAAACTTGCGCAAACAAGACAAATTTGTCCTCAGCAGCTTCCAGTGGTGGAAGAAGTACTCAGATCTTGTACTCAAGTAAAAGTCGAAATACCACAGTTTAGATATACGCTGTTACAAGTAAAACTATCAGCATCAAAATATACTGAAAAGACCAAAAGTAAAAATACTCCTTATGCAGAATAATGTATTATACTACTAGATTATAATTATTGATGCATTAATGTGTTCATCACTTTAATGTTTTTCACTTTCATTTTTTATTTTTACATCATGATTTATTTGTTGTATTATTAATCTGAATCTGCAAAGTAACTAAAGTTATTAAATAAATGCCTGTTAAAGTAAAAACTCCAACATTTCCCTCTGAAATGTCGTGCAGTAGAAGTGTAAAGAGTTCAAGTACCTCTAAATTGTACTTCAAAAGTACAGGGAGATCAGGGAGGTGATAGTGTGTTGCACTCACATCTCAACTTGCAGACTGATTTCCACTTAAATCACTTTTGTGTTCACTTCATCGTCTTTTCATTACTCAGCTTCCCATAATGCAGTTATTGTTCTGCGTTAAAGCGTTCAGTTAGATTTAGTTGAGATAAAGTCTCCCTGACGGTGAGATGAGGACCAAAAAGCTGTTCAGACCTCCCAGCTGGGCGCCACACACCGCTCTCCAAACTACCAAACTAAAGAAAGAAAGCAGCAGTTTGTTGGGTGTCCACAGACGTTAACCAGCGTCGTGTCTGACGGTTGTTTCCCAGCCTACCTCTCGGCTACGTATGTTGTCACCGCCTGATGAATGTAGTTTTATACGTAGTGAGTCTGAGCAGGCAGAGAGTACAATCACAGAGTTTATTACAAACTCAAATCCACTTTGAATTGCACTTCTAGTCTCGAGTGTTTCCCAGAATACATTCAGGAATTAAAAGAAGTTTTGCCACAACGCCGTCAGTTTTCATTTCTCTTCTGGTTCCTGAATAAAACAAATGATCCCTCAAAGAATCGTACTCAGAGCTCAAAGCTATGCATCCAAATGGCACAACACAGGTGTCTTTTTCTAAACTCATGTGAAGCTCCAGATGTTGTGACACATCTGTTGATGTTTGTGTAGATCCAGTGTGTGTGCGTGCGTGCGTGTGTATGTGTGTGTGTGTGTTGATGTACATATGGACGTTTTATAGCAACCTAAACATGGAATATTCCTTTTGTATATGACTTTTAATAAAAATGGCTTTTCCCCAAAACGTTGATATGGTGGTGCTTTTAGCTCCATTCAGGTTTCTGATTTACAGGAAGAGAAGAAGAAAAAAACAATACAAATAAAATAAAATAATAATAATAATAAAAATTGCAATGGTACAGTGATGGAGGAAGTATTCAGATCCTTTACTGCAGTAAAACTAATATGACAATGTAAAAATATTCTGTTACAGTAAAAGTACTAATACCACATTGTAAAAAGAAAAATATTTCCCTCTGAAATGTAGTTAAGTAGAAGTATAAAGCATGAAAACCAAAAGTAAAGTACAAGTACCTCAAATTTGTATTTAAGTCCAATACTTGTATTAAATGTAATTGCATTCAACCACTGCGAAAGTAACTTAAAAAACTTAAAAATTGTGATTGTAAGTTCCCTCTTGACGTTGGAAACAGAAGCTGACAAAAGAGAGTATTAATTATTCAAAGTAATAGTAAGTATTAAGATTTTTTTCGTAAATAGTACACTGTTATACAGATAGTTTGTAGTATTGGATTAGAAGTAGAAGTTTATATTTCATCATTAGGCAACGCTGCCACCATGTGGTGAACTCTGATGTTACACAGGACTGGATGGTGTTCTGCTTCACTCAATGACAATAACATGTGTTTCCTGCAGAAGGATGATAACTCAGGAGAGACCCATACTGTGACCTCTGACCCCCAGCCCTGAACCTCCTCCAGCAGGTTGGTACAGCTTCTGAACTCAGGTACATGTGCAGGATATTATATTATATTATATTATATTATATTATACTATATTATATTAAGTTAAGTTAAGTTATATTATATTATGTTGTATTATATTATATTATATGTACACATGCAAACATTCAGACCTGCAGTATAAAGTAGCCTTAAAAACTTTGTTAATTTTACTGAGTCAGTGTTTGCTGGGAACGTGACCTTTGACCTTCCACCCACACAGAGTGGACATTGAGTTGACATGAAGCAGATGCATCATTACAATCCTGAATGAAGTTTATCATGCTCTGATGGCCACGCTTTCCCAGGCCGACACAATACACTCACTCCACAGCGGGGGTGCATGTATGTGGAGGGAGGCCTCTGGTCCGCCACAATACCCTATATACCCTATATATGTCACACACTCTTACAAACACACACATTTGTACACAGCAAGGCCCAGCCACCAAACACAGGTCAGCTCATGAACTGCTGCAGTAACATCTCGTGTCTCATTAACACTCGAGTGTTTTTCTTCACACATGCTGGAAGTCTTATTTGTTTATTAAGCTAGACGTCACACTGAGCTGAGAGCTGCAGTCTGTGTGAAGGTTTCTGCTCTCGTCACTGCAGAGGGGAAACTAGAGAAACATTATTACACTTTACTGGAGCACAGATTAGACTTCATTCATAGAAACGTCACTGAGAAGCACCGATAATCTGATTAGTGCAAATCAGGGCTGTCAATCGATTAAATAGTTAATCGTGATTATACTATACTATGACTTTTTATGATATAGTATAATATGTCACCGAAAAGTCATAATATAGTGGCACGAAAAGAAAATCATGAATAAGTCATTGTATATTAAGACATAGAAATGTCATAAAAATCATAAAAAGTCATAATGTAGTATGTCAAAAAATATAAAAGGTTATAGTATAGAATGTCAAAAAAAAAGAATATATATATATATATAAAAATGATAATATAGTACATATAAAAATATATTAAAAAAAGTCATAAAAAAAATATGTAAAAAAAAAAATATATATATATAATATAAAGTCATATATATATATATATATATATATATATATGACTTTATATATATATATATATATATGTCTTTTTATATATATATAAAGTCATATAGTATGTCAAAATTTAAAAACAAAAAAAAAGTCATAATATAGTATGTCAAAAAATTAAAAAAAAAGTCATATAGTATGTCAAAAAACATTTTAAGAAAGTCATAGTATAGTATCTCAAAAATATTTTAGAAAAGTCATAGTATAGTATCTCAAAAATATTAAAAAAAAAAAATCATAGTATAGTATGTCAAATATATATATAAAAAAACTCATAACATAGTATGTCAAAAAATATTAAAAAAAAAGAAAAGTCATAATGGTATGTCAAAAAATATTTTTTAAAAAGTCATAATATAGTTTGACATTTTGTGTCATTTTTTTTGTGACATACTATACTATGACTTTTTATGACATGGATGGATCACTTCATGCTGACTCAGGAGAACGTCAACAAAGACTACCTGCAGCTCATCGGCATCACAGCGCTCTTCATCGCCTCCAAGATAGAGGTGAGTCCCTCCTCATCCTCCTCTGTTCAACGTCTAACCACAGATACTGATTCTGTTCGGTGTATACATGTGACGGAAGTACAAAGTGTTGAACTCAGATATATGATTTGTTTTTATTATGCAAGATGATGCACAAATTAATATAAATCAGAATAATAACCTGCACACTTTGCTGATGTATACAGATATAAAACTCTGAAGAAGATATAGAAGCACTCTTCAGTTACTTTACACTTTTACCCCACTTTATACTACTAATACTACTACTACGTACTTTTATAGAGTACGGTCTAGACCTACAGTATATATAATAATATAATAATAGTATATAATGTCATGATCATGAAATAGTCGAAAAAAACTTATGCCAAAAAGTCATAGTATAGTATGTCGAAAAAATGTTATGAAAAAAAGTCATAGTATCTAGAAAAATTTAATGAAAAAAATTCATAGTATAGTATGTCGAAAAATTTCATTTTGAAAAATTTTAGGAAAAAAAGTCATAGTATAGTATGTAGAAAAAATTCATGAAAAAAAAGTCATAGTACAGTATGTCGAAAAATGTTGTGAAAAAAAGTCATAGTATAGTATGTTGAAAAATTTCATATTGAAAATTTAATGAAAAAAAGTCATAGTATAGTATGTCGAAAAATTTCATGTTGAAAAATTTTATGAAAAAAAGTCAGTATAATATGTCGAAAAATTTTATGAACAAAAGTCATAGTATAGTATGTCGAAATTTTTCTGAAAAAAGTCAAAGTATAGTATGTCGAAAATTTTCATGAAAAAAGTCATACTATAGTATGTCGAAAATTTTCATGAAAAAATGTCATAGTATAGAATGTAGAACATTTTCATGAAAAAAGTCGTAGTATAGTATGTTGAATAATTTTGTGGAAAAAAAAAGTCATAGTATAGAATGTCAAATATTTTCATGAAAAAAGTCATACTATAGCATGTCGAAAATATTCATAAAAAAATGTCATAGTATAGAATGTCGAAAATTTTAATGAAAAAAGGCATAGTATAGTCTGTCGATTCATTTGGTGGAAAAAAATCTCAGTTTAAAATTTCGACATTTTCATGAAAAAAGTCATAGTATAGTATGACTTTTCATGAAAATTGACCAAAATTTAAACTGAGTTTTTTTTCCACCAAATTAATCGACAGACTATACTATGCCTGTTTTCATGAAAATTTTCGACATTCTATACTATGACATTTTTTTACGAATATTTTCATGAAAAAAGTCATAGTATAGCATGTCGAAAATATTCGTAAAAAAATGTCATAGTATAGAATGTCGAAAATTTTAATGAAAAAAGGCATAGTATAGTCTGTCGATTCATTTGGTGGAAAAAAATCTCAGTTTAAAATTTCGACATTTTCATGAAAAAAGTCATAGTATAGTATGACTTTTCATGAAAATTGACCAAAATTTAAACTGAGTTTTTTTTCCACCAAATGAATCGACAGACTATACTATGCCTGTTTTCATGAACATTTTCGACATTCTATACTATGACATTTTTTTACGAATATTTTCATGAAAAAAGTCATACTATAGCATGTCGAAAATATTCGTAAAAAAATGTCATAGTATAGAATGTCGAAAATTTTAATGAAAAAAAGCATAGTATAGTCTGTCGATTCATTTGGTGGAAAAAAAACTCATTTTAAAATTTCGACATTTTCATGAAAAAAGTCATAGTATAGTATGACTCTTCATGAAAATTGACCAAAATTTAAACTGAGTTTTTTTTCCACCAAATTAATCGACAGACTATACTATGCCTGTTTTCATGAAAATTTTCGACATTCTATACTATGACATTTTTTTACGAATATTTTCATGAAAAAAGTCATACTATAGCATGTCGAAAATATTCGTAAAAAAATGTCATAGTATAGAATGTCGAAAATTTTAATGAAAAAAGGCATAGTATAGTCTGTCGATTCATTTGGTGGAAAAAAAACTCAGTTTAAAATTTCAACATTTTCATGAAAAAAGTCATAGTATAGTATGACTTTTCATGAAAATTGACCAAAATTTAAACTGAGTTTTTTTTCCACCAAATGAATCGACAGACTATACTATGCCTGTTTTCATGAAAATTTTCGACATTCTATACTATGAAATTTTTTTACGAATATTTTCATGAAAAAGTCATACTATAGCATGTCGAAAATATTCGTAAGAAAATGTCATAGTATAGAATGTCGAAAATTTTAATGAAAAAAGGCATAGTATAGTCTGTCGATTCATTTAGTGGAAAAAAAAACTCAGTTTAAAATTTCGACATTTTCATGAAAAAAGTCATAGTATAGTATGACTTTTCATGAAAATTGACCAAAATTTAAACTGGGTTTTTTTTCCACCAAATTAATCGACAGACTATACTATGCCTTTTTTCATTAAAATTTTCGACATTCTATACTATGAATTTTTTTTACGAATATTTTCATGAAAAAAGTCATATTATAGCATGTCGAAAATATTCGTAAAAAAATGTCATAGTATAGAATGTCGAAAATTTTAATGAAAAAAGGCATAGTATAGTCTGTCGATTCATTTGGTGGAAAAAAAACTCAGTTTAAAATTTCAACATTTTCATGAAAAAAGTCATAGTATAGTATGACTTTTCATGAAAATTGACCAAAATTTAAACTGAGTTTTTTTTCCACCAAATGAATCGACAGACTATACTATGCCTGTTTTCATGAAAATTTTCGACATTCTATACTATGACATTTTTTTACGAATATTTTCATGAAAAAGTCATACTATAGCATGTCGAAAATATTCGTAAAAAAAGTCATAGTATAGAATGTCGAAAATTTTAATGAAAAAAGGCATAGTATAGTCTGTCGATTCATTTGGTGGAAAAAAAACTCAGTTTAAAATTTCGACATTTTCATGAAAAAAGTCATAGTATAGTATGACGTTTCATGAAAATTGACCAAAATTTAAACTGAGTTTTTTTTCCACCAAATTAATCGACAGACTATACTATGCCTGTTTTCATGAAAATTTTCGACATTCTATACTATGACATTTTTTTACGAATATTTTCATGAAAAAAGTCATACTATAGCATGTCGAAAATATTCGTAAAAAAATTGTCATAGTATAGAATGTCGAAAATTTTAATGAAAAAAGGCATAGTATAGTCTGTCGATTCATTTGGTGGAAAAAAATCTCAGTTTAAAATTTCGACATTTTCATGAAAAAAGGCATAGTATAGTATGACTTTTCATGAAAATTGACCAAAATTTAAACTGAGTTTTTTTTCCACCAAATGAATCGACAGACTATACTATGCCTGTTTTCATGAAAATTTTCGACATTCTATACTATGACATTTTTTTACGAATATTTTCATGAAAAAAGTCATACTATAGCATGTCGAAAATATTCGTAAAAAAATTTCATAGTATAGAATGTCGAAAATTTTAATGAAAAAAGGCATAGTATAGTCTGTCGATTCATTTGGTGGAAAAATAACTCAGTTTAAAATTTCGACATTTTCATGAAAAAAGTCATAGTATAGTATGACTTTTCATGAAAATTGACCAAAATTTAAACTGGGTTTTTTTTCCACCAAATTAATCGACAGACTATACTATGCCTTTTTTCATTAAAATTTTCGACATTCTATACTATGAATTTTTTTTACGAATATTTTCATGAAAAAAGTCATATTATAGCATGTCGAAAATATTCGTAAAAAAATGTCATAGTATAGAATGTCGAAAATTTTAATGAAAAAAGGCATAGTATAGTCTGTCGATTCATTTGGTGGAAAAAAAACTCAGTTTAAAATTTCGACATTTTCATGAAAAAAGTCATAGTATAGTATGACTTTTCATGAAAATTGACCAAAATTTAAACTGAGTTTTTTTTCCACCAAATGAATCGACAGACTATACTATGCCTGTTTTCATGAAAATTTTCGACATTCTATACTATGAAATTTTTTTACGAATATTTTCATGAAAAGTCATACTATAGCATGTCGAAAATATTCGTAAAAAAAAGTCATAGTATAGAATGTCGAAAATTTTAATGAAAAAAGGCATAGTATAGTCTGTCGATTCATTTAGTGGAAAAAAAAACTCAGTTTAAAATTTCGACATTTTCATGAAAAAAGTCATACTATAGTATGACTTTTCATGAAAATTGACCAAAATTTAAACTGAGTTTTTTTTCCACCAAATGAATCGACAGACTATACTATGCCTGTTTTCATGAAAATTTTCGACATTCTATACTATGACATTTTTTTACGAATATTTTCATGAAAAAAGTCATACTATAGCATGTCGAAAATATTCGTAAAAAAATGTCATAGTATAGAATGTCGAAAATTTTAATGAAAAAAGGCATAGTATAGTCTGTCGATTCATTTGGTGGAAAAAAAACTCAGTTTAAAATTTCGACATTTTCATGAAAAAAGTCATAGTATAGTATGACTTTTCATGAAAATTGACCAAAATTTAAACTGGGTTTTTTTTCCACCAAATTAATCGAAAGACTATACTATGCCTGTTTTCATGAAAATGTTTGACATTCTATACTATGAAATTTTTTTACGAATATTTTCATGAAAAAGTCATACTATAGCATGTCGAAAATATTCGTAAGAAAATGTCATAGTATAGAATGTCGAAAATTTTAATGAAAAAAGGCATAGTATAGTCTGTCGATTCATTTGGTGGAAAAAAAAACTCAGTTTAAAATTTCGACATTTTCATGAAAAAAGTCATACTATAGTATGACTTTTCATGAAAATTGACCAAAATTTAAACTGAGTTTTTTTTCCACCAAATTAATCGACAGACTATACTATGCCTGTTTTCATGAAAATTTTCGACATTCTATACTATGACATTTTTTTACGAATATTTTCAGAAAATTTTCATGAAAAAAGTCATGTCGAAAATATTCGTAAAAAAATGTCATAGTATAGAATGTCGAAAATTTTAATGAAAAAAGGCATAGTATAGTCTGTCGATTCATTTGGTGGAAAAAAAACTCAGTTTAAAATTTCGACATTTTCATGAAAAAAGGCATAGTATAGTATGACTTTTCATGAAAATTGACGAAAATTTAAACTGAGTTTTTTTTCCACCAAATTAATCGACAGACTATACTATGCCTGTTTTCATGAAAATTTCGACATTCTATACTATGACATTTTTTTACGAATATTTTCGAAAATTTTCATGAAAAAAGTCATGTCAAAAATATTCGTAAAAAAATGTCATAGTATAGAATGTCGAAAATTTTAATGAAAAAAGGCATAGTATAGTCTGTCGATTCATTTGGTGGAAAAAAAACTCAGTTTAAAATTTCGACATTTTCATGAAAAAAGGCATAGTATAGTATGACTTTTCATGAAAATTGACGAAAATTTAAACTGAGTTTTTTTTCCACCAAATTAATCGACAGACTATACTATGCCTGTTTTCATGAAAATTTCGACATTCTATACTATGACATTTTTTTACGAATATTTTCGAAAATTTTCATGAAAAAAGTCATGTCAAAATATTCGTAAAAAAATGTCATAGTATAGAATGTCGAAAATTTTAATGAAAAAAGGCATAGTATAGTCTGTCGATTCATTTGGTGGAAAAAAAACTCAGTTTAAAATTTCGACATTTTCATGAAAAAAGGCATAGTATAGTATGACTTTTCATGAAAATTGACGAAAATTTAAACTGAGTTTTTTTTCCACCAAATTAATCGACAGACTATACTATGCCTGTTTTCATGAAAATTTTCGACATTCTATACTATGACATTTTTTTACGAATATTTTCGAAAATTTTCATGAAAAAAGTCATGTCAAAAATATTCGTAAAAAAATGTCATAGTATAGAATGTCGAAAATTTTCATGAAAAAAGGCATAGTATAGTCTGTCGATTCATTTGGTGGAAAAAAAACTCAGTTTAAAATTTCGACATTTTCATGAAAAAAGGCATAGTATAGTATGACTTTTCATGAAAATTGACGAAAATTTAAACTGAGTTTTTTTTCCACCAAATTAATCGACAGACTATACTATGCCTGTTTTCATGAAAATTTTCGACATTCTATACTATGACATTTTTTTACGAATATTTTCATGAAAAAAGTCATACTATAGCATGTCGAAAATATTCGTAAAAAAATTTCATAGTATAGAATGTCGAAAATTTTAATGAAAAAAGGCATAGTATAGTCTGTCGATTCATTTGGTGGAAAAAAAACTCAGTTTAAAATTTCGACATTTTCATGAAAAAAGGCATAGTATAGTATGACTTTTCATGAAAATTGACCAAAATTTAAACTGAGTTTTTTTTCCACCAAATGAATCGACAGACTATACTATGCCTGTTTTCATGAAAATTTTCGACATTCTATACTATGACATTTTCTTACGAATATTTTCATGAAAAAAGTCATACTATAGCATGTCGAAAATATTCGTAAAAAAATTTCATAGTATAGAATGTCGAAAATTTTAATGATAAAAGGCATAGTATAGTCTGTCGATTCATTTGGTGGAAAAAAAACTCAGTTTAAAATTTCGAAAATTTTCATGAAAAAAGTCATACTATAGCATGTCGAAAATATTCGTAAAAAAATGTCATAGTATAGAATGTCGAAAATTTTAATGAAAAAAGGCATAGTATAGTCTGTCGATTAATTTGGTGGAAAAAGAACTCAGTTTAAATTTTCGACATTTTCATGAAAAAAGGCATAGTATAGTATGACTTTTCATGAAAATTGACGAAAATTTAAACTGAGTTTTTTTTCCACCAAATTAATCGACAGACTATACTATGCCTGTTTTCATGAACATTTTCGACATTCTATACTCTGACATTTTTTTACGAATATTTTCGAAAATTTTCATGAAAAAAGTCGTCAAAAATATTCGTAAAAAAATGTCATAGTATAGAATGTCGAAAATTTTAATGAAAAAAGGCATAGTATAGTCTGTCGATTCATTTGGTGGAAAAAAAAACTCAGTTTAAAATTTCGACATTTTCATGAAAAAAGGCATAGTATAGTATGACTTTTCATGAAAATTGACGAAAATTTAAACTGAGTTTTTTTTCCACCAAATTAATCGACAGACTATACTATGCCTGTTTTCATGAAAATTTTCGACATTCTATACTCTGACATTTTTTTACGAATATTTTCGAAAATTTTCATGAAAAAAGTCATGTCAAAAATATTCGTAAAAAAATGTCATAGTATAGAATGTCGAAAATTTGAATGAAAAAAGGCATAGTATAGTCTGTCGATTCATTTGGTGGAAAAAAAACTCAGTTTAAAATTTCGACATTTTCATGAAAAAAGGCATAGTATAGTATGACTTTTCATGAAAATTGACGAAAATTTAAACTGAGTTTTTTTTCCACCAAATTAATCGACAGACTATACTATGCCTGTTTTCATGAACATTTTCGACATTCTATACTATGACATTTTTTTACGAATATTTTCGAAAATTTTCATGAAAAAAGTCATGTCAAAAATATTCGTAAAAAAATGTCATAGTATAGAATGTCGAAAATTTTAATGAAAAAAGGCATAGTATAGTCTGTCGATTCATTTGGTGGAAAAAAACTCAGTTTAAAATTTTGACATTTTCATGAAAAAAGGCATAGTATAGTATGACTTTTCATGAAAATTGACGAAAATTTAAACTGAGTTTTTTTTCCACCAAATTAATCGACAGACTATACTATGCCTGTTTTCATGAACATTTTCGACATTCTATACTATGACATTTTTTTACGAATATTTTCGAAAATTTTCATGAAAAAAGTCATGTCAAAAATATTCGTAAAAAAATGTCATAGTATAGAATGTCGAAAATTTTAATGAAAAAAGGCATAGTATAGTCTGTCGATTCATTTGGTGGAAAAAAAACTCAGTTTAAAATTTTGACATTTTCATGAAAAAAGGCATAGTATAGTATGACTTTTCATGAAAATTGACGAAAATTTAAACTGAGTTTTTTTTCCACCAAATTAATCGACAGACTATACTATGCCTGTTTTCATGAAAATTTTCGACATTCTATACTATGACATTTTTTTACGAATATTTTCGAAAATTTTCATGAAAAAAGTCATGTCAAAAATATTCGTAAAAAAATGTCATAGTATAGAATGTCGAAAATTTTAATGAAAAAAGGCATAGTATAGTCTGTCGATTCATTTGGTGGAAAAAAAACTCAGTTTAAAATTTCGACATTTTCATGAAAAAAGGCATAGTATAGTATGACTTTTCATGAAAATTGACGAAAATTTAAACTGAGTTTTTTTTCCACCAAATTAATCGACAGACTATACTATGCCTGTTTTCATGAAAATTTTCGACATTCTATACTATGACATTTTTTTACGAATATTTTCGAAAATTTTCATGAAAAAAGTCATGTCAAAAATATTCGTAAAAAAATGTCATAGTATAGAATGTCGAAAATTTTAATGAAAAAAGGCATAGTATAGTCTGTCGATTCATTTGGTGGAAAAAAAACTCAGTTTAAAATTTTGACATTTTCATGAAAAAAGGCATAGTATAGTATGACTTTTCATGAAAATTGACGAAAATTTAAACTGAGTTTTTTTTCCACCAAATTAATCGACAGACTATACTATGCCTGTTTTCATGAAAATTTTCGACATTCTATACTATGACATTTTTTTACGAATATTTTCGAAAATTTTCATGAAAAAAGTCATGTCAAAAATATTCGTAAAAAAATGTCATAGTATAGAATGTCGAAAATTTTAATGAAAAAAGGCATAGTATAGTCTGTCGATTCATTTGGTGGAAAAAAAACTCAGTTTAAAATTTCGACATTTTCATGAAAAAAGTCATAGTATAGTATGACTTTTCATGAAAATTGACGAAATTTAAACTGAGTTTTTTTTCCACCAAATGAATCGACAGACTATACTATGCCTGTTTTCATGAAAATTGGCATAGTATAGTATGACTTTTCATGAAAATTGACGAAAATTTAAACTGAGTTTTTTTTCCACCAAATTAATCGACAGACTATACTATGCCTGTTTTCATGAAAATTTTCGACATTCTATACTCTGACATTTTTTTACGAATATTTTCGAAAATTTTCATGAAAAAAGTCATGTCAAAAATATTCGTAAAAAAATGTCATAGTATAGAATGTCGAAAATTTTAATGAAAAAAGGCATAGTATAGTCTGTCGATTCATTTGGTGGAAAAAAAACTCAGTTTAAAATTTCGACATTTTCATGAAAAAAGGCATAGTATAGTATGACTTTTCATGAAATTGACGAATTTTAACTGAGTTTTTTTTCACCAAATGATCGACAGACTATACTATGCCTTTTTTCATGAAAATTTTCGACATTCTATACTATGACATTTTTTTACGAATATTTTCGAAAATTTTCATGAAAAAAGTCATGTCAAAAATATTCGTAAAAAAATGTCATAGTATAGAATGTCGAAAATTTTAATGAAAAAAGGCATAGTATAGTCTGTCGATTCATTTGGTGGAAAAAAAACTCAGTTTAAAATTTCGACATTTTCATGAAAAAAGGCATAGTATAGTATGACTTTTCATGAAAATTGACGAAAATTTAAACTGAGTTTTTTTTTCCACCAAATTAATCGACAGACTATACTATGCCTGTTTTCATGAAAATTTTCGACATTCTATACTCTGACATTTTTTTACGAATATTTTCATGAAAAAAGTCATACTATAGCATGTCGAAAATATTCGTAAAAAAATGTCATAGTATAGAATGTCGAAAATTTTAATGAAAAAAGGCATAGTATAGTCTGTCGATTCATTTGGTGGAAAAAAAACTCAGTTTAAAATTTCGACATTTTCATGAAAAAAGGCATAGTATAGTATGACTTTTCATGAAAATTGACGAAATTTAAACTGAGTTTTTTTTCCACCAAATTAATCGACAGACTATACTATGCCTGTTTTCATGAAAATTTTCGACATTCTATACTATGACATTTTTTTACGAATATTTTCGAAAATTTTCATGAAAAAAGTCATGTCAAAAATATTCGTAAAAAAATGTCATAGTATAGAATGTCGAAAATTTTAATGAAAAAAGGCATAGTATAGTCTGTCGATTCATTTGGTGGAAAAAAAACTCATTTTAAAATTTCGACATTTTCATGAAAAAAGGCATAGTATAGTATGACTTTTCATGAAAATTGACGAAAATTTAAACTGAGTTTTTTTTCCACCAAATTAATCGACAGACTATACTATGCCTGTTTTCATGAAAATTTTCGACATTCTATACTATGACATTTTTTTACGAATATTTTCGAAAATTTTCATGAAAAAAGTCATGTCAAAAATATTCGTATTTTTCATGAAAAAAGGCATAGTATAGTATGACTTTTCATGAAAATTGACGAAATTTTAAACTGAGTTTTTTTCCACCAAATTAATCGACAGACTATACTATGCCTGTTTTCATGAAAATTTTCGACATTCTATACTATGACATTTTTTTACGAATATTTTCGAAAATTTTCATGAAAAAAGTCGTCAAAAATATTCGTAAAAAAATGTCATAGTATAGAATGTCGAAAATTTTAATGAAAAAAGGCATAGTATAGTCTGTCGATTCATTTGGTGGAAAAAAACTCAGTTTAAAATTTCGTCAATTTTCATGAAAAGTCATACTATACTATGCCTTTTTCATGAAAATGTCGAAATTTTAAACTGAGTTTTTTTTCCACCAAATGAATCGACAGACTATACTATGCCTTTTTTCATTAAAATTTTCGACATTCTATACTATGACATTTTTTTACGAATATTTTCGAAAATTTTCATGAAAAAAGTCATGTCAAAAATATTCGTATTTTTCATGAAAAAAGGCATAGTATAGTATGACTTTTCATGAAAATTGACGAAATTTTAAACTGAGTTTTTTTTCCACCAAATGAATCGACAGACTATACTATGCCTTTTTTCATGAAAAGTTTCGACATTCTATACTATGACATTTTTTACGAATATTTTCGAAAATTTTCATGAAAAAAGTCATGTCAAAAATATTCGTAAAAAAATGTCATAGTATAGAATGTCGAAAATTTTAATGAAAAAAGGCATAGTATAGTCTGTCGATTCATTTGGTGGAAAAAAAACTCAGTTTAAAATTTCGACATTTTCATGAAAAAAGGCATAGTATAGTATGACTTTTCATGAAAATTGACGAAAATTTAAACTGAGTTTTTTTTCCACCAAATTAATTGACAGACTATACTATGCCTGTTTTCATGAAAATTTTCGACATTCTATACTATGACATTTTTTTACGAATATTTTCGAAAATTTTCATGAAAAAAGTCATGTCAAAAATATTCGTAAAGAAATGTCATAGTATAGAATGTCGAAAATTTTAATGAAAAAAGGCATAGTATAGTCTGTCGATTCATTTGGTGGAAAAAAAACTCAGTTTAAATTTCGACATTTTCATGAAAAAAGGCATAGTATAGTATGACTTTTCATGAAAATTGACGAAAATTTAAACTGAGTTTTTTTTCCACCAAATTAATCGACAGACTATACTATGCCTGTTTTCATGAAAATTTTCGACATTCTATACTATGACATTTTTTTACGAATATTTTCGAAAATTTTCATGAAAAAAGTCATGTCAAAAATATTCGTAAAAAAATGTCATAGTATAGAATGTCGAAAATTTTAATGAAAAAAGGCATAGTATAGTCTGTCGATTCATTTGGTGGAAAAAAAACTCAGTTTAAAATTTCGACATTTTCATGAAAAAAGGCATAGTATAGTATGACTTTTCATGAAAATTGACGAAAATTTAAACTGAGTTTTTTTTCCACCAAATTAATCGACAGACTATACTATGCCTGTTTTCATGAAAATTTTCGACATTCTATACTCTGACATTTTTTTACGAATATTTTCGAAAATTTCATGAAAAAAGTCATGTCAAAATATTTGTAAAAAAATGTCATAGTATAGAATGTCGAAAATTTTCATGAAAAAGTCATGTCAAAAATATTCGTAAAAAAATGTCATAGTATAGAATGTCGAAAATTTTAATGAAAAAAGGCATAGTATAGACTGTCGATTCATTTGGTGGAAAAAAAACTCAGTTTAAAATTTCGACATTTTCATGAAAAAAGGCATAGTATAGTATGACTTTTCATGAAAATGACGAAAATTTAAACTGAGTTTTTTTCCACCAAATTAATCGACAGACTATACTATGCCTGTTTTCATGAAAATTTTCGACATTCTATACTATGACATTTTTTTACGAATATTTTCGAAAATTTTCATGAAAAAAGTCATGTCAAAAATATTCGTAAAAAAATGTCATAGTATAGAATGTCGAACATTTTAATGAAAAAAGGCATAGTATAGTCTGTCGATTCATTTGGTGGAAAAAAAACTCAGTTTAAAATTTCGACATTTTCATGAAAAAAGGCATAGTATAGTATGACTTTTCATGAAAATTGACGAAAATTTAAACTGAGTTTTTTTTCCACCAAATTAATCGACAGACTATACTATGCCTGTTTTCATGAAATTTTCGACATTCTATACTATGACATTTTTTTACGAATATTTTCGAAAATTTTCATGAAAAAAGTCATGTCAAAAATATTCGTAAAAAAATGTCATAGTATAGAATGTCGAAAATTTTAATGAAAAAAGGCATAGTATAGTCTGTCGATTCATTTGGTGGAAAAAAAACTCAGTTTAAAATTTTCGACATTTTCATGAAAAAAGGCATAGTATAGTATGACTTTTCATGAAAATTGACGAAAATTTAAACTGAGTTTTTTTTCCACCAAATTAATCGACAGACTATACTATGCCTGTTTTCATGAACATTTTCGACATTCTATACTATGACATTTTTTTACGAATATTTTCGAACATTTTCATGAAAAAAGTCATGTCAAAAATATTCGTAAAAAAATGTCATAGTATAGAATGTCGAAAATTTTAATGAAAAAAGGCATAGTATAGTCTGTCGATTAATTTGGTGGAAAAAAAACTCAGTTTAAATTTTCGTCAATTTTCATGAAAAGTCATACTATACTATGCCTTTTTTCATGAAAATGTCGAAATTTTAAACTGAGTTTTTTTTCCACCAAATGAATCGACAGACTATACTATGCCTTTTTTCATTAAAATTTTCGACATTCTATACTATGACATTTTTTTACGAATATTTTCGAAAATTTTCATGAAAAAAGTCATGTCAAAAATATTCGTATTTTTCATGAAAAAAGGCATAGTATAGTATGACTTTTCATGAAAATTGACGAAATTTTAAACTGAGTTTTTTTTCCACCAAATGAATCGACAGACTATACTATGCCTTTTTTCATGAAAAGTTTCGACATTCTATACTATGACATTTTTTTACGAATATTTTCGAAAATTTTCATGAAAAAAGTCATGTCAAAAATATTCGTAAAAAAATGTCATAGTATAGAATGTCGAAAATTTTAATGAAAAAAGGCATAGTATAGTCTGTCGATTCATTTGGTGGAAAAAAAACTCAGTTTAAAATTTCGACATTTTCATGAAAAAAGGCATAGTATAGTATGACTTTTCATGAAAATTGACGAAATTTAAACTGAGTTTTTTTTCCACCAAATTAATTGACAGACTATACTATGCCTGTTTTCATGAAAATTTTCGACATTCTATACTATGACATTTTTTACGAATATTTTCGAAAATTTTCATGAAAAAAGTCATGTCAAAAATATTCGTAAAGAAATGTCATAGTATAGAATGTCGAAAATTTTAATGAAAAAAGGCATAGTATAGTCTGTCGATTCATTTGGTGGAAAAAAAACTCAGTTTAAAATTTCGACATTTTCATGAAAAAAGGCATAGTATAGTATGACTTTTCATGAAAATTGACGAAAATTTAAACTGAGTTTTTTTTCCACCAAATTAATCGACAGACTATACTATGCCTGTTTTCATGAAAATTTTCGACATTCTATACTATGACATTTTTTTACGAATATTTTCGAAAATTTTCATGAAAAAAGTCATGTCAAAAATATTCGTAAAAAAATGTCATAGTATAGAATGTCGAAAATTTTAATGAAAAAAGGCATAGTATAGTCTGTCGATTCATTTGGTGGAAAAAAAACTCAGTTTAAAATTTCGACATTTTCATGAAAAAAGGCATAGTATAGTATGACTTTTCATGAAAATTGACGAAAATTTAAACTGAGTTTTTTTTCCACCAAATTAATCGACAGACTATACTATGCCTGTTTTCATGAAAATTTTCGACATTCTATACTCTGACATTTTTTTACGAATATTTTCGAAAATTTTCATGAAAAAAGTCATGTCAAAAATATTTGTAAAAAAATGTCATAGTATAGAATGTCGAAAATTTTCATGAAAAAAGTCATGTCAAAAATATTCGTAAAAAAATGTCATAGTATAGAATGTCGAAAATTTTAATGAAAAAAGGCATAGTATAGACTGTCGATTCATTTGGTGGAAAAAAAACTCAGTTTAAAATTTCGACATTTTCATGAAAAAAGGCATAGTATAGTATGACTTTTCATGAAAATTGACGAAAATTTAAACTGAGTTTTTTTCCACCAAATTAATCGACAGACTATACTATGCCTGTTTTCATGAAAATTTTCGACATTCTATACTATGACATTTTTTTACGAATATTTTCGAAAATTTTCATGAAAAAAGTCATGTCAAAAATATTCGTAAAAAAATGTCATAGTATAGAATGTCGAACATTTTAATGAAAAAAGGCATAGTATAGTCTGTCGATTCATTTGGTGGAAAAAAAACTCAGTTTAAAATTTCGACATTTTCATGAAAAAAGGCATAGTATAGTATGACTTTTCATGAAAATTGACGAAAATTTAAACTGAGTTTTTTTCCACCAAATTAATCGACAGACTATACTATGCCTGTTTTCATGAAAATTTTCGACATTCTATACTATGACATTTTTTTACGAATATTTTCGAAAATTTTCATGAAAAAAGTCATGTCAAAAATATTCGTAAAAAAATGTCATAGTATAGAATGTCGAAAATTTTAATGAAAAAAGGCATAGTATAGTCTGTCGATTCATTTGGTGGAAAAAAAAACTCAGTTTAAAATTTCGACATTTTCATGAAACTTGGCATAGTATAGTATGACTTTCATGAAAATTGACGAAAATTTAAACTGAGTTTTTTTTCCACCAAATTAATCGACAGACTATACTATGCCTGTTTTCATGAAAATTTTCGACATTCTATACTATGACATTTTTTTACGAATATTTTCGAAAATTTTCATGAAAAAAGTCATGTCAAAAATATTCGTAAAAAAATGTCATAGTATAGAATGTCGAAAATTTTAATGAAAAAAGGCATAGTATAGTCTGTCGATTCATTTGGTGGAAAAAAAACTCAGTTTAAAATTTCGACATTTTCATGAAAAAAGGCATAGTATAGTATGACTTTTCATGAAAATTGACGAAAATTTAAACTGAGTTTTTTTTCCACCAAATTAATCGACAGACTATACTATGCCTGTTTTCATGAACATTTTCGACATTCTATACTATGACATTTTTTTACGAATATTTTCGAAAATTTTCATGAAAAAGTCATGTCGAAAATATTCGTAAAAAAATGTCATAGTATAGAATGTCGAAAATTTTAATGAAAAAAGGCATAGTATAGTCTGTCGATTCATTTGGTGGAAAAAAAAACTCAGTTTAAAATTTTCGACATTTTCATGAAAAAGGCATAGTATACTATGACTTTTCATGAAAATGACGAAAATTTAAACTGAGTTTTTTTTCCACCAAATTAATCGACAGACTATACTATGCCTGTTTTCATTAAATTTTCGACATTCTATACTATGACATTTTTTTACGAATATTTTCGAAAATTTTCATGAAAAAAGTCATGTCAAAAATATTCGTAAAAATATTCGTAAAAAATGTCATAGTATAGAATGTCGAAAATTTTAATGAAAAAGGCATAGTATAGTCTGTCGATTCATTTGGTGGAAAAAAAACTCAGTTTAAAATTTCGACATTTTCATGAAAAAAGTCATAGTATAGTATGACTTTTCATGAAAATTGACGAAAATTTAAACTGAGTTTTTTTTCCACCAAATTAATCGACAGACTATACTATGCCTGTTTTCATGAAAATTTTCGACATTCTATACTATGACATTTTTTTACGAATATTTTCGAAAATTTTCATGAAAAAAGTCATGTCAAAAATATTCGTAAAAAAATGTCATAGTATAGAATGTCGAAATTTTAATGAAAAAAGGCATAGTATAGTCTGTCGATTCATTTGGTGGAAAAAAAACTCAGTTTAAAATTTCGACATTTTCATGAAAAAGGCATAGTATAGTATGACTTTTCATGAAAATTGACGAAAATTTAAACTGAGTTTTTTTTTCCACCAAATTAATCGACAGACTATACTATGCCTGTTTTCATGAAAATTTTCGACATTCTATACTATGACATTTTTTTACGAATATTTTCGAAAATTTTCATGAAAAAAGTCATGTCAAAAATATTCGTAAAGAAATGTCATAGTATAGAATGTCGAAAATTTTAATGAAAAAAGGCATAGTATAGTCTGTCGATTCATTTGGTGGAAAAAAAACTCAGTTTAAAATTTCGACATTTTCATGAAAAAGGCATAGTATAGTATGACTTTTCATGAAAATTGACGAAAATTTAAACTGAGTTTTTTTTCCACCAAATTAATCGACAGACTATACTATGCCTGTTTTCATGAAAATTTTCGACATTCTATACTATGACATTTTTTTACGAATATTTTCGAAAATTTTCATGAAAAAAGTCATGTCAAAAATATTCGTAAAAAAATGTCATAGTATAGAATGTCGAAAATTTTAATGAAAAAAGGCATAGTATAGTCTGTCGATTCATTTGGTGGAAAAAAAACTCAGTTTAAAATTTCGACATTTTCATGAAAAAAGGCATAGTATAGTATGACTTTTCATGAAAATTGACGAAAATTTAAACTGAGTTTTTTTTCCACCAAATTAATCGACAGACTATACTATGCCTGTTTTCATGAAAATTTTCGACATTCTATACTATGACATTTTTTTACGAATATTTTCGAAAATTTTCATGAAAAAAGTCATGTCAAAAATATTCGTAAAAAATGTCATAGTATAGAATGTCGAAAATTTTAATGAAAAAAGGCATAGTATAGTCTGTCGATTCATTTGGTGGAAAAAAAACTCAGTTTAAAATTTCGACATTTTCATGAAAAAAGGCATAGTATAGTATGACTTTTCATGAAAATTGACGAAAATTTAAACTGAGTTTTTTTTCCACCAAATTAATCGACAGACTATACTATGCCTGTTTTCATGAAAATTTTCGACATTCTATACTATGACATTTTTTTACGAATATTTTCGAAAATTTTCATGAAAAAAGTCATGTCAAAAATATTCGTAAAAAAATGTCATAGTATAGAATGTCGAAAATTTTAATGAAAAAAGGCATAGTATAGTCTGTCGATTCATTTGGTGGAAAAAAAACTCAGTTTAAAATTTCGACATTTTCATGAAAAAAGGCATAGTATAGTATGACTTTTCATGAAAATTGACGAAAATTTAAACTGAGTTTTTTTTCCACCAAATTAATCGACAGACTATACTATGCCTGTTTTCATGAAAATTTTCGACATTCTATACTATGACATTTTTTTACGAATATTTTCGAAAATTTTCATGAAAAAAGTCATGTCAAAAATATTCGTAAAAAAATGTCATAGTATAGAATGTCGAAAATTTTAATGAAAAAAGGCATAGTATAGTCTGTCGATTCATTTGGTGGAAAAAAAACTCAGTTTAAAATTTCGACATTTTCATGAAAAAAGGCATAGTATAGTATGACTTTTCATGAAAATTGACGAAAATTTAAACTGAGTTTTTTTTCCACCAAATTAATCGACAGACTATACTATGCCTGTTTTCATGAAAATTTTCGACATTCTATACTATGACATTTTTTTACGAATATTTTCGAAAATTTTCATGAAAAAAGTCATGTCAAAAATATTCGTAAAAAAATGTCATAGTATAGAATGTCGAAAATTTTAATGAAAAAAGGCATAGTATAGTCTGTCGATTCATTTGGTGGAAAAAAAACTCAGTTTAAAATTTCGACATTTTCATGAAAAAAGGCATAGTATAGTATGACTTTTCATGAAAATTGACGAAAATTTAAACTGAGTTTTTTTTCCACCAAATTAATCGACAGACTATACTATGCCTGTTTTCATGAAAATTTTCGACATTCTATACTATGACATTTTTTACGAATATTTTCGAAAATTTTCATGAAAAAAGTCATGTCAAAAATATTCGTAAAAAAATGTCATAGTATAGAATGTCGAAAATTTTAATGAAAAAAGGCATAGTATAGTCTGTCGATTCATTTGGTGGAAAAAAAACTCAGTTTAAAATTTCGACATTTTCATGAAAAAAGGCATAGTATAGTATGACTTTTCATGAAAATTGACGAAAATTTAAACTGAGTTTTTTTTCCACCAAATTAATCGACAGACTATACTATGCCTGTTTTCATGAAAATTTTCGACATTCTATACTATGACATTTTTTTACGAATATTTTCGAAAATTTTCATGAAAAAAGTCATGTCAAAAATATTCGTAAAAAAATGTCATAGTATAGAATGTCAAAAATTTTAATGAAAAAAGGCATAGTATAGTCTGTCGATTCATTTGGTGGAAAAAAAACTCAGTTTAAAATTTCGCCATTTTCATGAAAAAAGGCATAGTATAGTATGACTTTTCATGAAAATTGACGAAAATTTAAACTGAGTTTTTTTTCCACCAAATTAATCGACAGACTATACTATGCCTGTTTTCATGAAAATTTTCGACATTCTATACTCTGACTTTTTTTTACGAATATTTTCGAAAATTTTCATGAAAAAAGTCACGTCAAAAATATTCGTAAAAAAATGTCATAGTATAGAATGTCGAAAATTTTAATGAAAAAAGGCATAGTATAGTCTGTCGATTCATTTGGTGGAAAAAAAACTCAGTTTAAAATTTCGACATTTTCATGAAAAAAGGCATAGTATAGTATGACTTTTCATGAAAATTGACGAAAATTTAAACTGAGTTTTTTTTCCACCAAATTAATCGACAGACTATACTATGCCTGTTTTCATGAAAATTTTCGACATTCTATACTATGACATTTATTTACGAATATTTTCGAAAATTTTCATGAAAAAAGTCATGTCAAAAATATTCGTAAAAAAATGTCATAGTATAGAATGTCGAAAATTTTAATGAAAAAAAGCATAGTATAGTCTGTCGATTCATTTGGTGGAAAAAAAACTCAGTTTAAAATTTCGACATTTTCATGAAAAAAGGCATAGTATAGTATGACTTTTCATGAAAATTGACGAAAATTTAAACTGAGTTTTTTTTTCCACCAAATTAATCGACAGACTATACTATGCCTGTTTTCATGAAAATGTTCGACATTCTATACTATGACATTTTTTTACGAATATTTTCGAAAATTTTCATGAAAAAAGTCATGTCAAAAATATTCGTAAAAAAATGTCATAGTATAGAATGTCGAAAATTTTAATGAAAAAAGGCATAGTATAGTCTGTCGATTCATTTGGTGGAAAAAAAACTCAGTTTAAAATTTCGACATTTTCATGAAAAAAGGCATAGTATAGTATGACTTTCATGAAAATTGACGAAATTTTAAACTGAGTTTTTTTTCCACCAAATGAATCGACAGACTATACTATGCCTTTTTTCATGAAAAGTTTCGACATTCTATACTATGACATTTTTTTACGAATATTTTCGAAAAATTTCATGAAAAAAGTCATGTCAAAAATATTCGTAAAAAAATGTCATAGTATAGAATGTCGAAAATTTTAATGAAAAAAGGCATAGTATAGTCTGTCGATTCATTTGGTGGAAAAAAAACTCAGTTTAAAATTTCGACATTTTCATGAAAAAAGGCATAGTATAGTATGACTTTCATGAAAATTGACGAAAATTTAAACTGAGTTTTTTTTCCACCAAATTAATCGACAGACTATACTATGCCTGTTTTCATGAAAATTTTCGACATTCTATACTATGACATTTTTTTACGAATATTTTCGAAAATTTTCATGAAAAAAGTCATGTCAAAAATATTCGTAAAAAAATGTCATAGTATAGAATGTCGAAAATTTTAATGAAAAAAGGCATAGTATAGTCTGTCGATTCATTTGGTGGAAAAAAAACTCAGTTTAAAATTTCGACATTTTCATGAAAAAAGGCATAGTATAGTATGACTTTTCATGAAAATTGACGAAAATTTAAACTGAGTTTTTTTTCCACCAAATTAATCGACAGACTATACTATGCCTGTTTTCATGAAAATTTTCGACATTCTATACTATGACATTTTTTTACGAATATTTTCGAAATTTTCATGAAAAAAGTCATGTCAAAAATATTCGTAAAAAAATGTCATAGTATAGAATGTCGAAAATTTTAATGAAAAAAGGCATAGTATAGTCTGTCGATTCATTTGGTGGAAAAAAAACTCAGTTTAAAATTTCGACATTTTCATGAAAAAAGGCATAGTATAGTATGACTTTTCATGAAAATTGACGAAAATTTAAACTGAGTTTTTTTTCCACCAAATTAATCGACAGACTATACTATGCCTGTTTTCATGAAAATGTTCGACATTCTATACTATGACATTTTTTTACGAATATTTTCGAAAATTTTCATGAAAAAAGTCATGTCAAAAATATTCGTAAAAAAATGTCATAGTATAGAATGTCGAAAATTTTAATGAAAAAAGGCATAGTATAGTCTGTCGATTCATTTGGTGGAAAAAAAACTCAGTTTAAAATTTCGACATTTTCATGAAAAAAGGCATAGTATAGTATGACTTTTCATGAAAATTGACGAAAATTTAAACTGAGTTTTTTTTCCACCAAATTAATCGACAGACTATAATATGCCTGTTTTCATGAAAAGTTTCGACATTCTATACTATGACATTTTTTTACGAATATTTTCGAAAATTTTCATGAAAAAAGTCATGTCCAAAATATTCGTAAAAAAATGTCATAGTATAGAATGTCGAAAATTTTAATGAAAAAAGGCATAGTATAGTCTGTCGATTCATTTGGTGGAAAAAAAACTCAGTTTAAAATTTCGACATTTTCATGAAAAAAGGCATAGTATAGTATGACTTTTCATGAAAATTGACGAAAATTTAAACTGAGTTTTTTTTCCACCAAATTAATCGACAGACTATACTATGCCTGTTTTCATGAAACTTTTCGACATTCTATACTATGACATTTTTTTACGAATATTTTCGAAAATTTTCATGAAAAAAGTCATGTCAAAAATATTCGTAAAAAAATGTCATAGTATAGAATGTCGAAAATTTTAATGAAAAAAGGTATAGTATAGTCTGTCGATTCATTTGGTGGAAAAAAAACTCAGTTTAAAATTTCGACATTTTCATGAAAAAAGGCATAGTATAGTATGACTTTTCATGAAAATTGACGAAAATTTAAACTGAGTTTTTTTTCCACCAAATTAATCGACAGACTATACTATGCCTGTTTTCATGAAACTTTTCGACATTCTATACTATGACATTTTTTTACGAATATTTTCGAAAATTTTCATGAAAAAAGTCATGTCCAAAATATTCGTAAAAAAATGTCATAGTATAGAATGTCGAAAATTTTAATGAAAAAAGGCATAGTATAGTCTGTCGATTCATTTGGTGGAAAAAAAACTCAGTTTAAAATTTCGACATTTTCATGAAAAAAGGCATAGTATAGTATGACTTTTCATGAAAATTGACGAAAATTTAAACTGAGTTTTTTTTCCACCAAATTAATCGACAGACTATACTATGCCTGTTTTCATGAAAAGTTTCGACATTCTATACTATGACATTTTTTTACGAATATTTTCGAAAATTTTCATGAAAAAAGTCATGTCCAAAATATTCGTAAAAAAATGTCATAGTATAGAATGTCGAAAATTTTAATGAAAAAAGGCATAGTATAGTCTGTCGATTCATTTGGTGGAAAAAAAACTCAGTTTAAAATTTCGACATTTTCATGAAAAAAGGCATAGTATAGTATGACTTTTCATGAAAATTGACGAAAATTTAAACTGAGTTTTTTTTCCACCAAATGAATCGACAGACTATACTATGCCTTTTTTCATGAAAAGTTTCGACATTCTATACTATGACATTTTTTTACGAATATTTTCGAAAATTTTCATGAAAAAAGTCATGTCAAAAATATTCGTAAAAAAATGTCATAGTATAGAATGTCGAAAATTTTAATGAAAAAAGGCATAGTATAGTCTGTCGATTCATTTGGTGGGAAAAAAAACTCAGTTTAAAATTTCGACATTTTCATGAAAAAAGGCATAGTATAGTATGACTTTTCATGAAAATTGACGAAAATTTAAACTGAGTTTTTTTTCCACCAAGTTAATCGACAGACTATACTATGCCTGTTTTCATGAAAATTTTCGACATTCTATACTATGACATTTTTTTACGAATATTTTCGAAAATTTTCATGAAAAAAGTCATGTCAAAAATATTCGTAAAAAAATGTCATAGTATAGAATGTCGAAAATTTTAATGAAAAAAGGCATAGTATAGTCTGTCGATTCATTTGGTGGAAAAAAAACTCAGTTTAAAATTTCGACATTTTCATGAAAAAAGGCATAGTATAGTATGACTTTTCATGAAAATTGACGAAAATTTAAACTGAGTTTTTTTTCCACCAAATTAATCGACAGACTATACTATGCCTTTTTACATGAAAAGTTTCGACATTCTATATTATGACATTTTTTTACGAATATTTTCGAAAATTTCATGAAAAAAGTCATGTCAAAAATATTCGTAAAAAAATGTCATAGTATAGAATGTCGAAAATTTTAATGAAAAAAGGCATAGTATAGTCTGTCGATTCATTTGGTGGAAAAAAAACTCAGTTTAAAATTTCGACATTTTCATGAAAAAAGGCATAGTATAGTATGACTTTTCATGAAAATTGACGAAAATTTAAACTGAGTTTTTTTTCCACCAAATTAATCGACAGACTATACTATGCCTGTTTTCATGAAACTTTTCGACATCCTATACTATGACATTTTTTTACGAATATTTTCGAAAATTTTCATGAAAAAAGTCATGTCAAAAATATTCGTAAAAAAATGTCATAGTATAGAATGTCGAAAATTTTAATGAAAAAAGGCATAGTATAGTCTGTCGATTCATTTGGTGGAAAAAAAACTCAGTTTAAAATGTCAAAATATTCATGAAAAAAAAAAGTCATTCTATAGTATGTCGAAAATTTTCATGAAAATAGGCATAGTAGTCTGTTGATTAATTTTGTGGAAGAAAAACTCATTGTTTAGAATTTCGAAAATTTTCTTGAAAAAAAAAGTCATACTATAGTATGTATGTATAGTATACTATGACTTTTTTCGACATATATACTATGTTTTTTTTTCCAAAAAATTAATCGACATACTATACTATACCTTTTTTTCATGAAGATTTTCGACATATTACTATGGCTTTTTTATTAAATTTTTCCACATACTATTCTATGACTTTTTTTCATAACATTGTCGACATATTATAATTTAACTTTAAAAAAAAAGTTTCAACACAAAATTTCTTGACATACTATACTGTGACTTTTTTATAACATTTTTCAACACACTATACTAAGAACACTTTTAAAAAAAAAAAAAAAAAAAAATTCCGACATGCTATACTATGACTTTAATTACATTTTTCGACCTCCTATACTATGACTTTTTTTTTCATAACATTGTTGACATACTATACTTTTACTTTTTTTTTTAAAGAAATTTCGACATGAACTTTTTGAACATACTATACTATGACTTTTCTTAATGAAATATTTCGACATATACATTTTATAACATTGCTGACATACTATACCTTTACTTTTTAAAAATAAAAAAATTAAAAAAAAGTAATAAAAAAAATGTCATATGTATTACAGTACATATTGAGAGAAACTAGTAGTTCCCTCAGCCATTGTTAAAAAAAAAAAACAAGCCAACAATACTTGCTAGTCAGCGTTAACTTACGTGTTCAGAGAATTTTTCTGCCTCCACTTAACGCTCCGGTTTTTAGTATTTCATTAGTAGTCACACAGGACAGAAAACCATAGACTAAACTCTCATTTCACTCCATTTATTTAAAACATCACAATATAAAAGAAAATTACACATTTCTGAATTGCTCTATTTACAAAAACGTACATTCTTTAACATCTACAGTTTACATGGTTGTTTTTCACTGCAGAGTTTCCATCGAGCTGTGGAGCTTTAAGGTTTACAGTCACAGGTTGTTGAACAGCCTTTCGGCTCACTGCAGCTTAACAGTTCATATTTCTTTTAAAAGGCACTAAGAAAGGACAGTCTAGTGTACAACATTTAATGAGGAACTGTATTCAACAGGTGTCACGGAGCAAAATCATAAATAGTTTTTGCCTTTGGCAGCAATCAAACTGAAATGATTTTTTTTTTTTTTTTACATATAGACAGACATTTTGTTTTTACATACTAAGGCTTATTAATATAAATACAAGCACTTAAAAATGAAAAGCAAAAACTTTGCACAATCGTGTGCAGTTTTCCTATTTAAGTCAAGTTTCCCAGGAATGTAACAAAATTGTGCAACCAGGTTGCAGCTATAATAAAGATTAAAAAAGGGGAATTATTGAGCCACGCAAACGGGTCAGGTGCATTCAAAACACCTCCCGGATGTTAAACAGCAAATAAAGTGTCTGATTGTTCGTATGGCTCACGTAGCAAAACACAGAGCAGACTCGCTTTGTAGATAATCACATTTTCTTTGTTGCGAGCGTTAATCTGCAAGTCTACACACACTTTAATCTGAATTTAGGATATATTTAAACTTTCAGAGCGCAATGAAATGAGATTCCTCACTTCAATTTTCCTGAGAATCTGACTGAAGCACCATCTGAAAGCATTTAAGCCTCAAATATCAAGAATAGCACCAGTAAAACTCCCAGATAAATACCTCACAGGTATAAAATGTTTGGTTTCCTCTCAAAACATGACTATTTAAAAATAATAATAATAATAAAAAAAAAACAGTTGGCGTCCCCACTTTACATCAGCGGACTCCAGTTTAAATTTAAACTAATTAACCTGTAAATTGTTTTATAAAACCAAATGAATAAAAAGACTGACAGGAATCAGAGTTCCTGATTTAGTGTTTAAAACAAAATAAAATTAAAACGTGCTACATGAAGTTAGCCTTTTCCTAAAATTGCGTCCCGTTTGGTGATGTGGTGTGAGAGGCACCTTCAGGTCAAAAACTGAACGGAGAGGTAGCGTGTCCTCGCTGGTCGTGTCCTGCTCAATGATTGGCTGGTTTCTCTGTGCTGCTGGGTGGAGTCAAAATCGTTCCCACGGCAACGGGCGACAGCTGACAGTCGAGGCTGTCGAGTTGATGGTCCTGACATTTTCTCTGTAGGACGGAAAACAAATTAGTCACGAAGGATTGCAAAACAATATTTTACAACTTGAATCAGTCGTCTTTTGAACTGTTAATGACGGTAAAACTTGCTTTCGTCGGTGTTATTAAAGGACCAGTGTGTAACATTTAGGGGGATCTATCAGCAGAAATGGAATATAATATTAATAAGTATGTTTTCTTTAGCGTATAATATAATACATAATATAAACGAAGAATCGTTGTGAAAAATAGGGTGCTTTCCCTTGGTTCCCAAACACATTTTCAGAATTTTGGCATTGAATCGGTATCCAAGTATCAGTATCAGTTGTCGTGACATCCCTACGTGGAAGTTAATTAGCTTCTTCTTTTATAACCAATGTTGTGTCAAACCTAAATGCTTTTTTGATACAGCTAAAAAAAAGTATGTTGTAAAAAGAATGTCAAAAAAAGCCAAGCTATATATGACATACTCATAAAAAATGTCAGTATAGAATGTCACAATAGTCATATATATTTATTTGACAGGGACATTAAATAAAGAGTAAATGTTGCTAATAGTAGGTTAGCAGAAGGCTAAACTATTAGCAACCCAGGTCGCAAAGTGCATTGAGTATTGGAAAACTGATGATTACCAAAAGTTGGCATTGAATATCTGGTCAGTTAGTTCTTAAAGATGGACTTCTCTGTCAATGTATCACAAAAAAAGTACTTTTATTTATTGAGCCTTGGTTGTAACAGCAGTATGTGTTTGTTTTGCTCACCAGCAGGTCCAGATAAGCCACGTGTGTCTGGATGTTGTGACGGGCGTCAGGTTTCACTTTTGGGAAGTTCTTGAGTTGAGGTTTGGCTTGAGATCGCAGCACGTCCATGAAGGGACTCATCCAGCGAACACAAGGAGCCACGCCGTCCCACGTCAGGCCTGAACAGAGATACAGGTCAGGACTTTTAGTTAAAGCTCAGAAAACTATGTCACCTCCAGCAACATTTCTTGACTGAATTCTGATGCTCAATAATAGTTAATCATGTTTCCAATTCATCAAAAACTCAAATAAGTAAATATTTAATATTCTTAATATAAAAGCCCATTAGAAAAACCCAAAGTTGTATCATCCTAGATAATTTGAAGAAAATGTATATACTGAGTGATTATCTGTTTATTGCAGCATTAAATCAGATGTTCAGACGGTGCAGGGGGGGAAATCAAACTCACCCGAGACTTTATGAACGACGTCAAACGTGGAGAAGTGGCAGAAGGCGGCTGCAGCAAGAACACTGTAGCTGTAGTCCAAAGAGTTGACGTCCAGCATGCACAGGTCCAACAGCTGGGACACACAGGTCAAAGGTCAGTATGATGTGTTCTTTAGAAGCAGGGTGGTTTGATATTGTATGATCTTTTGTGTTGGTGATGCAGGTGTGGAGGTTACCTGTGTGATCTGGATGTACGTTTCCTGGGAGAACTGCGGCACCAGGAAGTTCTCTCCGTCCGTCTGGGCCTCCACCTGAGCGTACAGCTTCAACCAGGAGATGGGCGTCTCCGGACACAGATTCCAGTTCAACGCCTGCAGGACGACAACAACAACATAAAAAGGTCAACACTAACAGATTTAGGTTTACATACATGGTCCACAGAATAACCAGAGAGGGAGAGGTAGAGTTAGAGAGAGAGCGATAGAGGTAGGTAGAGAGCGACAGAGAGGTAGAGAGCGAGAGAGAGCGGTAGAGGTAGAGCGGTAGGTAGAGCGCGCGCGCGAGAGAGAGAGAGCGGTAGAGGTAGAGCTAGAGGTAGAGAGAGAGAGAGAGAGAGAGAGAGAGAGCGGTAGAGATCGGTAGAGAGAGAGAATGCAAGAGAGGTAGGTAGAGCGAGAGAGAAAGAGCGGTAGAGAGAGAGCGGTAGGTAGAGGGCGGGAGAGAGCGAGAGAGAAAGGTAGAGCGCGAGAGAGAGGTAGAGAGAGAGAGCGGTAGAGGAGGGAGCGAGAGAGCGAGCGGCAGAGGTAGAGAGAGCGAGAGAGGTAGAAGTAGAGAGAGCGAGAGAGGTAGAAGTAGAGAGAGAGCTAGAGGTAGAGAGAGAGTGAGCGATAGAGGTAGGTAGAGAGCGAGAGAGGTAGAGAGCGAGAGAGGTAGAAGTAGAGAGAGCGAGAGGTAGAAGTAGAGAGAGAGCGAGAGAGGTAGAAGTAGAAAGAGAGGTAGAAGTAGAGAGAGAGCGAGAGAGAGGTAGAAGTAGAAAGAGAGCGAGAGGTAGAAGTAGAGAGAGAGCGAGAGGTGGAAGTAGAGAGAGAGCGAGAGGTAGAAGTAGAGAGAGAGCGAGAGGTAGAAGTAGAGAGAGAGGTAAAGAGAGAGAGAGAGCGAGAGGTAGAGGTAGAGAGAGCGATAGAGGTAGGTAGAGAGCGAGAGAGGTAGAAGTAGAGAGAGAGAGGTAGAAGTAGAGAGAGAGAGGTAGAAGTAGAGAGAGAGGTAGAAAGAGAGAGAGCGAAAGGTAGAAGTAGAGAGCGAGAGAGAGGTGAAGAGAGAGCGAGAGGTAGAGGTAGGTAGAGAGCGAGAGAGGTAGAAGTAGAGAGCGAGCGAGGTAGAGAGAGGTAGAAGTAGAGAGAGAGCGAGAGCGAGAGCGAAAGAGGTAGAAGTAGAGAGAGAGCGAGAGGTGAAGAGAGAGCGAGAGGTAGAGGTAGGTAGAGAGCGAGAGAGGTAGAAGTAGAGAGCGAGCGAGGTAGAGAGAGGTAGAAGTAGAGAGAGAGAGAGAGCGAGAGCGAGAGCGAAAGAGGTAGAAGTAGAGAGAGAGCGAGAGGTAGAAGTAGAGAGAGAGCGAGAGGTAGAAGTAGAGAGAGAGCGAAAGGTAGAAGTAGAGAGAGAGCGAGAGAGAGGTAAAGAGAGAGAGAGCGAGAGGTAGAGAGCGATAGAGGTAGGTAGAGAGCGAGAGAGGTAGAAGTAGAGAGAGAGAGAGAAGTAGAGAGAGAGAGAGAGAGAGAGAGACAGGAGCGAAAGAGGTAGAAGTAGAGAGACTTTCCACCGACAAAAAACATGCTCGACTAAACAGTTGAATTGTCATTTAGTGATAAAAGTAGTGATGTTAAGATAAGATATTCCTTTATTATTATTATTATAATAATATTACTAGTAGCATAATAACAGGTCATGTTTTGTATTTTAATGATTCATTGATTGTTGTTATTGTTGCTCCAAGGAAATAAAACAAATTCAAAGAAATAATGTTTCCATTGCTTTTTGTTATGAGGGGTTAAAAGGGCTGAAACAAAATTATTTAATTTTATTTTGTTTTTTTAATTAAATTGCATTTAGGATGAAGTTTCAGTACTTAAATCTTATTTCAGTAATTCAAGATACATTTGGTCAAACTGTTGTTGTATTCTGGAACATCTCTACCAGTTTAATTTGTACATCACTACCAGTTTAATTTGTACATCACTACAGTAGAATCATTTCTTTAACTAAAACTAAGTGTAAAGAGATGTAGTTGATGAACGTACCTTCAGTATGTGAAGCTCTGTACGCTGGATGTCCCAAGTATCACAGGCTCCATCTGTGACGTAGGCAAACTCGATGATTTTAGGAGGGTAGATTTCCTGAAGAGAAGAAGAGAGAACAAAATTATACAACCTAAGAAGAATAAAAATAAATGATGGTGCAATAAACATCTAGATGATGGTGTGATTTCTACACTAGGCTACAAATTTTATATGCATAAGTCATTTATTAAAATGTATGCACTGAATATATAAATATATATATATATATATATATGTATATGTATATATATGTATATATATATATATATATATATATATATATATATATGTATATGTATATATATATATATATATATATATATATATATATATATATATATATATATATATATACTTAATTAATCCAAGTTGGGAAATTATGATGTTACAGCAGCAGGTTATCCAGGCAATGCATATAAACAGTAAATAAAATGTACATTTCTACACATCTATAGAATACACACTATAAATAATATATTAGAATACACTACAAACATACGTAAGTACTAAAACTAACATAGAAAATATAAACAAATAAAATACTACAGTATATAGTATAATATATAGGGCTGTCAAAGTTAATGATAAAGCAAATTCGTTTTAACACCATTAATTTCTTTAACGGATTCACGCAACTTGTTGTGGTAGTGGGCTCGGTTTTAATGCTAGAGAAGATACTGGTATCATATGAAACTAGAAAACTAGGGCTGTCAATCCATTAAAATATGAATTAATTAAATCACATAATTGTCCATAGTTAATCGCCATTAATCTCAAATTAATTGCACTTTTTTTCTGTTCAAAATGTACCTTATAGGGAGATTTGTCAAGTATCTAATACTCTTATCAACATGGGAGTGGGCAAATATGCTGCTTTATGCAAATGTATGTATAGATTTATTATTGAAAATCAATTAACAACACAGAACAATGACAAATACGGTCCAGAAACCCTCACAGGTACTGCATTTTGCATAAAAAAAATATGCTCAAATCATAACATGGCAAGGTGTGCAAGTTAGAGTTCTGGTTTATATTAATTTGTGCATCATCTTGCATATTAAAAACATAAATCATATATCCGAGTTCAAAACTTCTTTGTACTTCCGTCACATGTGTACACTGAACAGAATGAGTATCTGTGGTTAGACGTTGAACAGAGGAGGATGAGGAGGGACTCACCTCTATCTTGGAGGCGATGAAGAGCGCTGTGATGCCGATGAGCTGCAGGTAGTCTTTGTTGACGTTCTCCTGAGTCAGCATGAAGCGGTCGAAGAAGTCCTGAGCGAGGTAGGCCGTCTGCCGGTGGAGGGAGTACACCTCACACACCTACACACACACACACACACATACACAGATATACGTTTACCAACTGACTTCATAAAGATGATGCATCTTAAAATCATCTGTGAATAATAAGAAGAATCTAAAGGATGTTTCCAGTCCTCACCTCCAGCAGCCAGTCCAGCAGAATGGCCCTCATCTTGGGCTGCAGTTTGGGATGCCGCTGCAGGTAGCTCTTGTCATGAACATACTTCAGCTCCTTGTTGAGCATTTTGATCCACACGTCGTCTGAGCTGGCCCAGCTGGAAGAGAAACACCTGCTTTTACCATCTTTTTAAGATCAGACATCATTGTTTCACAACAACAAGAGTGGTGGCTAGTTTTACATTTGAAGACACCTTTCCTTTGTTTTTACAAAATGAAGTGAATATTTCTGCATACAGGGGTCCATAAACAATTCCATAAATGGGTATCACTGTAAAGCTGAGACTCTTGTGGCTCCAATGAGCCCAACTGTATTCAGATGTGATGATGTTAGTCCCCATATTAGCCATTTCATTGTAGTGAGACCATTTTTTTGAAACTTGACCTCACTGTATAAAATGACCTGTGGTGACCTCTAGGATAATCACAGCCTCATGAAACTTCGCAGAAAAATGCAATTCTTGCAGAAATCTCCAAATGTCAAAAGGTTTTTGATCCCAAATCATAGCGTGGCTATTTCTATGGTGTTCCTTAAGGTCTTGGTGTCTTAATGTGGTATTTTGGAGGGATTATTGATCATTTTTATCAATTCTCCAGTGGTAAAAAATGGTTAAAATTTAGCACCAAATCTGTGTACCAAATGGTATCAACCCAAAAATTGCTGCAACAACTTATGAGACATAATAGAACATGGAGATGGATGTCATATACTTTTTATATTAATTAATTAATTAATTCCTGTTTATTTCTTATTCATGACTAGAACAACTTGATGCAAATTAATCTTCAGGTTCCCAGCTTTCAGGTGATGTACACCACTTCTGTGACATCTACTGTTGACCTGCTGTCTCCCCCTAAAGACCCCCAGTATCCCCAGAGAGTTCCCCATGTGTTTATTTGCATTAAGGGCGTGGAAGTGAGATCCGATCACAAGTGGTCACTCATGTGGAGATGAACGTTAATGCCAGGTCTGAACAGGACCAAACTCGCAACTAAAAAGAAGACTTCAGTGTGAACGAGGGCATTAAACTCTGAATGCAGAGTTGGGCGGAGCGGCCGCTAAGCATGAAGTGTCGAGTAACGGTCGCCTCATTGAGGTGTAAAACACATACCTGAGTTGGGGAATGGGGGAGGCCTTGATGAAGAGGTTCATGAATCTGTACTGCTTGAAGCTGGACGGATCTGCAGGTTCCAGCTCTTTGTGGGGAGTTTCGATGAGGACGCATGGGCTCGCTCCGTCCTCCGACCAACACTTCTGAAAACAGAAAACACACAAGATGAATAAAAACGAAGATTCAGAGCGGCAGTGTGGTCAACGGTAGGGTGAGTCTCCATCAGGATACTGGGAGGGATTGATTTTAGGTTCAAGGTTCTTTATTTGTCATATGTCAATTCCGGCAAAGCAGTCCATGGCAATGAAAATCTGTAAAGTTTTCCATTTTTTTATGTCTGTATTTTCTCTTTGTTATTGTTGCATTTTCTTTATTATATTCTTATGTACAACTATTTGTTGCTGTGTGCATTTTAATGTAAACCACACCAAGTATACCTGAAATTAAATGTGCTTTAAATGAAAGTTTATTGCTACTGTGAACTTTCCAGTGAAGATAACTGGTGACACCTTGTGGTGAAAAGCAGGTACTGCACAGGGACTGCAGAAACCTCCTTTAAAATCACTTTAATGTGACCTCATCATTAAGATAGATCTAATATAATAATGAATAGTTAAAGGTGCTTTGTATAATACATAGATAAGGGTTAGGAAATAAAACAGGGATAAAAGCTTAAAAATGTATATAAAAATGCAAAGAAATATCAGGTGCATTATATATGAATTAGGGTGTAACAAAATGGACGCTCTCTATATAGGAAGCCAGAGCAAGAAGACTACAGACCGTAAGGTTTTACTGTAAACTATATACTACAATCTCATGAAAGTACACGCTAATAAGACGACAAGCTCACCAAAGTACCAAATAAGACGACTACAAGCTCATGAAAGTACACGCTAATAAGACTACAAGCTCATGAAAGTACACGCTAAGAGTTTTAAAAACAGGGCGGGCTGCACTGAGAGGGAGGGGACACAAAACACAGATAATAAACCAGTAACACACCCTGGTTTCAACTCTTTACCAGTTACACACTCATAATAATGTAGAGTTAATGACATGTGGACACACTGACCTGTATTTCATAGCTTTGTTTCTTGGCAGCAGGTTGTAGCTTTTTCTTGGAGGGCTGGAGAGTAAAATAAAAATAAACGGGTGAGTTGGTACCAGTGCTAAACTCTTAATAATGTATAAACAGAGTACAAAAGGCTTCACAGGAAGGTATTAAAAACACAAATCAATATAAATACCTCTGGTTTCCTTTTCTTCAGTGGGGCTCTGACGGTCGGCTCAAGTGTGTTTGAATCTCTGGTTTGCAAAGTGATGCGATCACTGAAATATAAAATAAATAAAAGTACATCAGCATACAGCTTTAGATCCAGACAGGAAATCAGAAAATGTGAACAAGGAATCACCCTTTAAGTCACATTCAACTGGCACGAGACAATGTTGATTTTTGCCCTATTCAGTCCCGATATCAATACCTGGGCTTTGGGTATCGGCCGATACCGAGTACCGATCTGATACCAGTGTTAAATTAATAATCTGTATGCCTCACTGTTTGGAAGTGTCTGGGATCATGTGTAAAGCAACATCAGGCTTGACTTAAACATTGTTTTCCTAACTTTGTAAAACAAAATGTAACATATAAATACATAGATATAAATTTACTGAATTATTTACTAATAAATAGTAAATTGTACAGCAGCATCTCAGTCAATACTTTATTTCATTCGCAAATGAAATGATGTTGGAGGGACTGTGATAAATGCAAATCTCACTGCTCCAATGCATAAAAAGTAAAATTTTTACTCCGATTCTATGCATACGGTGGTGTGTTCTTTGCACTATGACTGTTTTCTTGAAATTAGATGTTAAAAATCGCAATATATCGCCTAACTTACAGTTTCCCAATATATTGAATTGTTACTCCTGTATCATGATACGTATCGTATTGCCAGATTCTTGCCAATGCACAGCTCTAGTAAATCCACATAATATTGTACTATGATTAGACTCCAATTATGAACATAGTACATTCTTGGAGTCGCTTTGTCTACTGCACGTCTCACAATATTACAAAAATGCTTGGACAAACCCTGATATTGAAGAGGAATGGTCAAGAGTAATAAGTATGGGCGTAACAAATATAACAGTATGTGTAGTTGTTAAATTCACTGGCTTGTGACTATTGCTGATGCTCACATTTTAATTTTATTTCTTTGTTGTTTGTGTCTGGGTGTGTTTTTGTTTTGTGGTTTTCAGTATGTCTTGTCTCAATTGTAGGTCTTTGTATTGTGTCATTTTATTATGTTGAAAATAAAAAATATTGAAAGAGAAGAATATGCTACAGTAAAGGGGACCATTCCTCTTGGTAGTAAGGCCCCCTGTTGGCCTCCACAACACAGTTTGAGAACAAACACCTCAATCTGTTGCTTACCTGCGTCTGGACATTGTGTTGATTGTAGTTATGGCTCCGCTGTAGAGAAAGAGAGAGAACAGAACAGGTGAGGAAAAAGTACACCTATACAGACACTCAGAAACATGGATAATAGGGAGCTTATACAAAAATAATTAATGCAAATCTCCTGGAGCCATTTCATGATCTCTTGGAGGGCCATGTTGAGGAGCCACTTGGCCCCAATAATCACCAGTATACAGCCTGTTAGAGGTCACTACCTGGTGCTATAAGCATTTTAACAGTCCAGAACCAAGAAAAACAACTAAATGATGTTATAAAAGTCCTGGAGGAGCCACATAAGGTCCTGGAGACCACAAGGACCCAACATGTAACATGTCTGAAGCTGGTATCAGTTAGCTTGTTATAACAGATCCAGGTTAGCTAGTAAAGAGAGCCAAAGTAGCTCCACAAAACAATAAATGCTCGACTAAAAAAGCTAAAGCTCAACATGTGAAGCCCATGATAACCATCATTTCATAGTTTGATGTGTAAAACAGGTATAACTGTGCTAATAGAGAGCCAGACTAGCCAGCCAGGCTGTGTAAAGCTAGTGTGGTGACTACAGCCAAAAAAGGAGGGGGGCTGATTGTTCCCTCGATTTCAAACAAAAAAAGCGCAAAAATGCTGCATTTCAACGCGTATTTATCGCCTTAAGCGACGACGCAAACATCTCAAGACGACATTAGTGTAGTTTTAATCTGTGAAAAACCGCAAATATGGACTTTATTCGAGGTCTGAAACTCAAAGACGCGCCAATTTCCGAAGCTCAAAAGCGGGAGGATTTGAGCCCTGCCTCCTCCACAGTCTGCGGGACGACACTAGTAGAAATACCCGCTAAAAATAAACAATATCGACTTTAAACCAATCTCAGCTGCTATATTAAACTCCTCGGAACCACATATGTGAACACAAACCTTTTTAAAAGCCCATTTAGCGCAATTAAAGTCGGGTAAACCCGAGACCACCTCGAGGCTAAGCTGTGGAGGGGAGCTACAGTAATTAGCAGACTGCTAATCAGGTCAACAATAAGAACCAGCTAACCCTGATGAACTGCTGCTCTGCTGCTTTTACACACAAACAGCTAAATAATACTTGATTTAGAAAAAACACACAAACAGAGAGAAAGACAACCTAAGAACTAAGAGTTTTCAAGTTACAAGAAGTGTTTTTATAACTACTAAAAACCTAATATTCTCACTAAAAACACCTCCCAAGATAACATGCAATACTTACACAAGGTAGAATAGATCACACTAGTAGAGAAAACCCCTTTAAATAAGGTAAAAATACAAGTTAAAAGTAAGATATGGCTTTCCCACATTTAAATCCACGCCAAACTAAGCCGAGGAAAAGGGATATTTAACATCAAACCTCACGATGCAAACCCCAGGAAGATATTAACAGTAATAACATGTTATAAAGCAACATATATGAGTATAACTGCGCTCTTCGGCTCGGTGGTCTTACCTCCTCGGTGATCAATGAATGAATGCATCAGCTGGTGGCGCCGGCGCCAATCCTCCTTATATCCGCACTGCCCACTGCGCATGCGCGGTCCCGGTTTCACAGAAACCCGCTAAATGTTAAAATCCCGGCTGAGATTTTAACAACCGAGCAACACCGAGTGATTTAAATACGATTCATTTACTCTTCTCTTTGGATTAAACAGGTTATTATAAGCGTTAGGAGGCGATTAACCGGGTTATTTACCGTGTTTCACGGGAGTTTACGTTCATTTCTAACGGACACCGGAACACAGGAAGGTTTTTTTACTGTAAACACCGCTTTCCGTACGTTCCGGTTAAACTTTAACGATTCGGCACACGCGTAGGAATCACCTCCCGTAAGAACCGGGTGGTGATGTGTTCACTTTGTGGGAGATATTTAGCGTTTTTTACGCGGCATCGAAACAGCTTCCGCATACGAGTCCCGCCTGTGGGAGGAGCCTCCGTGACGTCGAGCCAATGGGAGAGCGAGCAGCCACCGCCGCGTGCTTCCTCCGCAGAATGTAAACAGAGAGAGCACGTGGAGCTTCTGTCAAACAGCCGGTAGAGAAATACTGCTGCTGACACATGGCTTTATTTTATATTATTATATTATAATATTATATGACCAGAGGTGCCAACTTATTATTATTATTATTATTATTATTATTATTATTATTATTATTATTTTGTCTATTTATTTATTTATTGCTTTGCTTTGCCACTGACACATGGCGTTATTTTATATTAAATATTATACGACCAGAGGTGCCAACTTATTATTTTTTAATTTTATTGTATTTATTTATTTATTGCTTTGCTCTGCAGCTGATACATGGCTTTATTTTATATTATTATATTATATATCATATGACCAGAGGTGCCAACTTATTATTATTATTATTATTATTTTACCTATTTATTTATTTATTGCTTTGCTCTGCAGCTGACACATGGCGTTATTTTATATTAAATATTATACGACCAGAGGTGCCAACTTATTATTTTTATTTTTATTTTTATTGTATTTATTTATTGCTTTGCTCTGCAGCTGATACATGGCTTTATTTAATATTATTAACTGATACTTGGAAAGTGACCAGACGTGCCAACTTATTATTATTATTTGCTCAGTCTTCCCTCTCTCTTCTTTATCAGTTAAAATTATAAATACACATACACATGTGTCCTACATAACCACCCTTACTAACAACAACTGGTTTACATATTTATAATAACAATAATATTGGTATATTTTGTATCAATGTACAGTATATACATTACTTTATTACTTTTGATATTTTAGAGGAACATGATTTTTTTTTTAAATAAATAACTTTTTATCATATTTGCCAGTCCGTGAGATGTAGTTAAAAGCTCCACAAAAAGCTAATAAGTAGCCCTCGAGTTACTTTGTCTTCTATGGAGGGCTGAAAAAACAAACAGAGACAAGAGAGCGGCGTATGAAAACATTTATTATTATAGGCTAATGAGAGATCACATGTATTAACTATTACAGTTCAAAAACAGCTGACCCCAATGATAATTAGCAATTTGTTTTGACATCAGAACAGAGTGAATTGATCTGTCATACATCAAAAATACAAAGATGGAGACCAGTTATGTTGATAAATAAAAAGTTAACCCTAAAATTCCTACACCTTTTTTTTCCTTTTTGGCAAAATGCTGTATTATTCCAGTAAACTACACAAAAAAACCGTCTAACACTTGGTGAAAAAAAAAAATGCCACAAAATATTCTTCACACTTTTTTCTTAAAATAAACAAGGAGAAAAGAGGTTTTGCTACATCATTCTGTCTGGTTTGTTGAGTCATTATAAAAAGGTGGGTGGGCGGCGGTGGCGGAGAGAAGCTTCCTCCGAGTGGTGCATAGTTGGTTTCTGATGTCCGTTTGTGTGTTTTTATTTATTATGTCCACTCAGGACGTAAGAAAAAACAAAAATAAAAGGGAGTTCAAGTTCTTCATTGATGCATTGTCATTACATTTCAACCTGGAAGGCACGAGATCCACAAATTTCAAGGCATTGAACAAAAACATTACAAATCCCTGTTAGTTTGGTGATGGAGAGATGAACTGAGAACAGAAAAGGCTCCCGACAGCAGGAGGAGACGTCTCCCCCCGATCCCTTCTGTCTTTACGTTTGCCTTTTATAAAGAAAATAACAATAATAACATCGTCCATGATTGCAATGCTCGATAGCAGAGACACATTCGAGAAATAAGAGAAAATCTTAAATACACCAGAGAACCACTCAGCTATCAATTATTTACATTGAAACCGTACAGGCGCCTAACAAACGTTTGTTAGCGTTCTCTTAATAATGCTACTGTGACTGGAGATTCAGGAACCACACTGCAAAAAGGCTCCATCACAACCGATTAAATCTTTACTGAGCTTTAGTGTGTTTCTACTGCACAGATTTCTCTCCCTGAACGTCTTCTTTAACAGGACTTATTTCTATCAGTTACTGTAGATGTGTTTAATGTTTGAGTCGGTCAATAAAATCAACTCCGAAATAACTTTTTCTTGAATAAGTCAACAAAATGTGAAGGTCTCGCCTTTCACCTGTTTTGAGATCACTCAATAACATTATAAGCACATTTTCCACACATCTTCAGAAAAAAAATAAGATTTAAAGTTTCAAAATGAGATTCTATATGGAAGTCCATATGTGCCAAGAAAAGAAAAGAAAATGATGAAAAGTAAGGAATAATAAAAAGTACTCACAGTAAGTCAAAATTATGAGATGCCAAGGCTTAAGTCTAAAGTCTAAATCTGGCATATAGCTAAAAAAAAATTACTTAATTTTTAATTCAAATTTTAAAGATGAGTTAGTAAGTCGAAGTTGTGAAATATATATGTAGTTTGACAAAAAGTAAAAAAATCAAGAGATAGTAAGTCATGAGATAAGAAGTTGTAACGATGAGATAAACTGTATATGGCCCATAAGTAAATCAAAATAATAAAAAAACAACTTAAGCTTAAACTTAAAAATAACTTATTTTTTTAAGTTTGTTATGCTATAAAAAAAAACAACCTAAACTTAATTTTTTTTAAGTTTAAGTTAAACTAAAAAGAAAAATGTAACTTAAACTAAAAAGCTTTAAACAAAAAAAAAAAATTAAAACTTAAACAAACTTAAACTTTAAAAAAAACATAAAACTTTAAACAAATTAAAACTTAAAAAAGACTTAAACTATGTAAATCCTAATAATGATTTAGAATCTCATTATTTAGACTAACTAAATAATACTTTTGACTTTCCATCTCATAATTTTGACTCCTTGCTTTTGTATTTTTGTCATTCCCAACATTTCGTCCATTATTTCCTTTTCCTGGCAGAAATGTGCTTCCACAGCAGGATTCAGTCACTCTGTAAGGTGGATAGTTTAGTTTATATATATCTAAATATATAGATATATAGTTTATTCTCTCCTGCAGTGTGGTGATTCGGCCGGGCTCTACTTTCCCAACAGCGGACACATTAAACATCAGTCCACCGTTTCAGAGCACCGACGCCAACAACTGTTAACAAACACTTAAAAGTTAAACAACAACAAAAAAAAAAAATCTGTATTATAAACTAGTGAAAGGTTAAAAATCATTGCTACTTTTTTGGTTTAAATATTTTAACAGTTTAGCAAAAATGTAACTAAGTTAACATGGAAAATAGAAAAGTTAAAAAGCAAAAAAGTACATTTCTAAAACCATGTTAGGTAAAATATAAACATCGCTGAAAAAGACCAACAGTTTCTCTACACCTTGGTGGATTTCCAACAGTTCATTTTCACAGTCCTGGGACCAAGATCAACTAAACTAAGAGTCAATTAGTTCTCACAAACATTTTCACGAGGGAAAGCTCGCTGGGACGGAGCTGGAAAAAGTCCGAGCACGCACAAAGAATCATCAGCCGTCAAGTAAATCTGCATTTTCCTAAAGAGTAAAGGTGATTGGTTGTGACCCTGAGAAGTAGACTGCAGATTCATTTAAGAACAAACCAAAAAATAATAAAAAAAATCTTTTTCCATTTTCTTTTTTTCCACTGTCATCACACTAACACAACTCTACAACCATGCAACAGATTGCACACTAACATAATCAAACATACCTTAGCAAGAAACCATAGACGCATATATACCAACTTCATACTGATATGTAATCTGTTTTTTTCTTTTCAAAAAAATATTTTGGAAGTTTTTTTTTTTTAAATAAATTTTTGTTTTTTTACATTTCTATTCATCTCAAAGCTACCGTTAAAACAAGGCGTTTAGTGATATTTAACCCAGTAATTTTTTCTTTTTTTTTTCTTTTCAAAAAAATATTGTGAAAAGTACTGAATTACAAAGTCAGAGGCAGGTTCAGCCGGCGCTGCAGGACGAGCAAAGAGGCGGCGGCGCATTAACAATGACAAGATCACTAAATTTACAAACTTCGAGGCAGGAAAGTAAAAGGAAGAATCCCATCAAAATGCTCCAACACAGTGGAAAACAGCAAGAGGTGATTTTATTTGTGTGGATAACCGGCCAAATATAGACAACATTAGGTCAACTCCCTCAGAATTAGTGAGTGAGGGAAACTAAAAATCACCGTCTATACCTACAGGAGCAGAAAGACAAAGCGGCTACAGTTCAGGTTTGGGTTTTAGCCAGAAGTTTCTCATGAAACTCTCGGTTTCGGTTACTACATTTTGACAACTTTCCTGCTGAATATCGGCGATCACAACGTCACAACTGGCGACTTTTTAGGGCAACAATCACAACTCTCCTGCGCTAATTAAATGGCACCATTGTGCTGCTGCACTGCTCCTGTTCAAGTGATTCGGGATCTGAAATGTCTCCTGAATGTGTCCTGGGAAGTTGCCCAAAAAGTTGCCAGACAGCGAAGAGGCCATGACATCATCACCTCAGCATCATCTCGCTACGCTGTGAACCTGCCGCTGAGTAAAGTGACCTACAGCATTGATTCTACACATTAAGTTGTCCGTAAAGAACAAGAAGAAGAAGAGAAAAAAAAAGAGAGAAGATGTCACCGTGACAACTCTTCTTCTTCTGTGATTGGACGAACTGGTCCAGCGGAGGGAGAATAAAACATGGATGATAGGAGGAGGAGAGGGACGTGATGACCTTTTCTTTTCATGTCATCAATATGAAGGATGGATGGATGATGAAGAGGAGGAGAAACTTCACCCACTGGCCACATGAGCTGATAAAATCAAATAAAAATCACCAGCCACGTTCCCTATTTCACTGTCCAATCAGATTTCAGAACAGATCAGGGTGTAACTGATGGCTGATGACATGTTGCTGGTGTTGGTGACCAGTGTCGGTTTCCCATACTGCTTTATAGGATGGAGGTTGATGATGATGATGATGAAGGACGCCTCAGAAGTTGAGGTGTCTCTGGCTGGGCTGGTGCAGGTGCACGGAGCTGGCCTTCGGGGGGCGCAGCAGGTTGAGGCGTCGCAGGCCGTTGCGGGACAGCGGCTTGGTGCGTTGGGTGGTGGCGTTGCCCGCCCGCTGCTGCAGGAGGCCGGCGCGGGTGGAGAGCGCCGCAGCGTAGCAGGCTGAGTGGAGGCTGGAGCGACGGGGGACGACCGCCACCTCTGGCCTGCAGGGAGACGGAAGGAGAGGAGCGTTAGATGGATCTGGTGAATGTGTTCTAGTACTTAATTGATTGACAGAAAATTAATTTATTAGGGGTGGAGAAAAAAATCGATTCACCTATGTACCATGTTTTTTGTTTTTTTTTTGCTATTTTGAAATAGATGTTTTAATGCCAGAATCAATATATTTGCTTCATTTGAGTCTATGTGGAGGTAGAAGGAAGTTACCGCTTTTATTGTTGTAGTCTGAGTAACGTGACGTCATATCCGTTCAGTATCCGTCAACCAAAACAAACCACAGAAAGTAGAAAACGTTGGAGGGTCTGCGTGGATACGACCTGCACCCTCACATGTTAAATCCAAAGTGGTAAACACTACACATACAGTAAAGGATGGAAACACTTTGGGTTTCACACATTGCAGGAAAAGCAGAGCTAGACATCACGGCTAAAGCTGCATGCTAACTCTGTCATGGACAGGAAACGTTATTGCATCGCGCATCGCATCCGTTACTCTCATCTCCGTGGTCAAATGGGCCGACGCTACAACTGTAGAGCACCCATATACTGACATTTATGTTAAATGCATTCAAACGGCCCCGATGGAGCTGACCATGGATGTATAAAGAGAACGGAGCTGACGGGAGAGCTAGAGACCACCTTGGAGAAGTTAGAGGAAGTAGACACGTGGGACTACGTCCGGTTTTCAAAATAAGGTGTTAACAAAGGGAACTGTATATACAAAATATATATATGGAAATAAGATTGATTGGATTATATTCACCACAAGTATAAAACATGACATGTCCCTTATAAATTAAAAAGAAAATACCACTTATTTGTGAGGGAAATGTCTTTATTCTTTGATATTGGGGTTGCTGGAAAAAATGTAATAAATAATTCCTGACAATGACTGATATATTTGACTTCAGGACATCTCTGACTACATACATGCTGAAAATCAAATTTTTTTTACTGGATTCATTTAGATATTTTCCAAAGTAAAAGTCCCTAGAAGTGTATGATTCATCTTTTTCCCGTGGTCTAGTGTTAGAAAAGTTTACAAAAAACGTAACTTATGGCAAAATATCGAATCGCAATACTTAAAAATCACAATACATATCAAATCGGCAACCAAGTATCGTGATAGTATCGGATCAGGAGATAGGTGTATCGTCCCAGCCCTTGACTTTAATGCTAATCGATTAATTGTTGAAGTCATCTATCGAGAACAAAAGGTGAAATCTTCAGTAAAGAGGTTGGTGGTGTGTTTAAATTTTCTCAGGACGTTACCTGTGTCGAGAGCCGTCCAGACTGCGTCTGCCATTCTCCTTCGCAGCGGAGGGTGTCAGGGCGGCGGGCACGTTTCCAGGCAACAAGCCCAGCTCCAGGTCGAGGGAGCGCGGCAGGGGGTCGAGGGTCAGCCTGGCTGGGCTGTGGTGGGCGTACACGGACATGCTGGGGTGCTCGATCAGCAGGTTCTCCAGAGGGCTGGTCTCCAGCAGGACGGGCTGGCTGCCGCGGCCGGTGAAGCAGGGCGGCGGCGTGACGAACCAGCTCTCCTCCAGAGAGCAGGCGTTCAGACGGAGGAACCCGCTCTCCTCTTCCTCCTCTTCGTCGTCCTCCTCCGCCCCGCCGTCTCGGTCGGTGTCGGCCGTGGAGTTGAGGGAGGTGCAGGAGGCGTAGCGGATGGGGGGGCTGGCCATGGGGGAGGGGATCATCACCAGGTCGTCCTCGTCGTCCTCCTCCTCTTCCTCAGGTCCAACATTGGATCCAGAGAGGCCGTCACCACACTGAGCGGAGCAGGCTTCAGCTGCAGAGACACAAACAGCCGGAGTTAATCATTTTTACTCACAGGATATGGTTAAAGAAATCAGCTGCGAGTGGCGCCTTAGTATGCAGCGCCTCAGTTCTTTGTGCCAACATGTTGAGATACCCGTCTCCAATACAACTGAGGCAAATGTAGTTTAGTTCCTGGTGCTCACAGGCTTGCAAAATTATAATCTAAAAAACTCCAACCTGGGCATGCACAAGGCTCTGTACACACTACACTAGGTGTCATCCATCATAAGTCATAAATCTGACACAGTGCACGTGCAGACAACTGCAGCTGACACATTTTAAAGGGCAAGAGGAAACTCAGTTTCCCTTTTTCTGGAAAATGAATAAATCTCACTGTCACCCATTTCCATAGGGACTATTTAAAAAGTAGTTCCAGTGAAGATTATCCAGAGTAACATTAATGTGTTTCTAGTGCTCCATATTAGCTTATTATCACAGATATATCAGTATCGGTGTACATGTTGGATAAAAAAAAAAACTGCCGTCAAGAAATGTGAAATGTTATGTTTGAAGTCAGTGTCTCCGTTACATAGCGAGTTTATTTTTACATTGTAAAATGTCCTGCTCAGAATAGATTTTGGTCACCATTCTTTAAAAAACTAATTTAAGGGATCCATATGAAACAGCTGTTGTTTTGCTGGTAGAGGTGTAATATCTTCAGTGTGCCAGCAGGCGGCGCTGTGACCTTTCTGAGCAGCAGCAGCCTTCAGATGCAAACAATCATTTTGTTGATGCAGAGCAGCCAGAGAGGTGCAGGCGGGCCAACCTGACAGCTCAGCATCACACGTCCAACTGAAACCACAGCCTGCACGCATGTTTTCTGTTAATGTGTCTGCAAACACGCCCGCTAAACCCGCCTCACGCTTACAGAGCTGCTTAATCTGCTCACCTGATCCTTCCTCTCCATGCACCAAGCTGCAGAAACAACTGTTTAAACGTGTCGACGTCCTGCACTGCTGCACGTCTAACACTATCTGCCAAAATCTGCGAGTCAGGCTGCTGTTATGATCCAACATCAGCTTCTGATGGTTCACAGAGACGCAGGAAGTTATGAAAGGAAACATGATCTCCAGCTGGCAGACTGGAAACTAAAAATAACAGCGTCGACTAAGCAGACGTCTCCTTTTGATTTCAGTTCTGTTTAAAGGACCTGCTGTTTTTCTCCTCTAATAACTGCTTGGACCAAATGACCTGTATGCTCTCACTGTTTACAGTGTGCTTTTAACTTGTTTGTTGCCGTGCAAGAGAGCCATGAGCTCATGAACGCCACCCGATGGCTATGACTCACAGGTATACTTGCCAACCCTCCTGATTTTCCCGGGAGACTCCCGTTTTTCATTGCCCTCTCCCGGTTTCCTCCCGGGATCACAATTTTTCTGTATTTCTGACAAATTTTCACACTTAACTTGTTTCTGCGTCTATAATCTCTACTGTTTCCACCCGGACGACAATAGAGCTACACCAAATGTTGTTTCCTGGCAGAAGAGAGCAGTCTATGTTCGCGACACAGCGCAGTTTGAGCTCATGTTTGAGCTGCGCTCTCCAAAGCGTGCAGCGTGGTGATTTTATTTTTGTAGATAACTGGCCAAATATAGACAACATGAGGTCAACGCCCTTAGAATTAGTGAGTGAGGGAAACTAAAAATCAACGTCTTGACAAACAGGAGCAGAAAGGCAAAGCAGCTACAGTTCAGGTTTGAGCCACAAGTTTCTCATGAAACTCTCAGTTTTCGGTTGCCAGTTTCACAGAAAAAAAACTACGGGGACTTAGGGGGACAGATAACAGATGGATAAAAAAAAGAACGGCAAGATATCCTGACTTTTATGGCGCGTTCACACCAAGTGCGAAGCAAACCTTTCGCGCAGCGCGATTACATACCAAGTCAATGGAAAGTTGTGAATCCACAAAAAATGGCGCTTGCCACTGGGTTCGAATTATTCAGTTTTCTTTCCTGAGAATTAAAGGTAAACTTAGAAGTTGAACATAAAAATGCTGTTGCGGTGTACTTATTATTTTGTTATTTTCATTGTTTAAAAGTCACCAGAATGCAGGAAACAAAGTCTCTGAAACTCAAACTTTGGTTTTAAAATCCTCCCTATCTTTAAGGTCTGAAGGTCGGCGAGTCTGCTCCCAGGAGTTCACAGAGGAATCCTTGTTTACCCACAACAGGCCTGAGTGCTGACTCAGCGCCTGCCAGCTGATCTGAACACTTTATCCTCTCAGCAGCGGGACAACCCTCGCCGTGCGAGTCCATCAGCAGCTGACCTCTTCCTCCTGCAGGAAACTGAGGAGTCAGCTGTGTGGTATCAGCTGAACGACAGGTCTCCACGGCAGCAGCGAAGCTCTGTTGTCAGCGAGGACCAGCGGTGTTTGGGAGACTTTGGCGGGCTGCATGTCGGGTTAATGGGGTCAGAGTGGATTATGAACGAACCGGCTGACCTTCCACTGTCTCCTCTACGAAACACGAAGGCTCAGAGTCTGCAGGGTTTCAGTCCACGCAAACAGATTTCACTCTCAACCAGACTCAAGCCACAAATCAGCCATTTCAGCAAATTTGCAAGCCGTGCAACATTTGAAATATTGACACGTTTCAGGAACTGCACACTTGTGACACATGCATGAACATGTGAGAGCCCTGCAGGACATATGTATCTGCAATTTAAGAGCATCGAATGTTTTCTGCCGCGACCGTTTGTGTGAGCGGTGACTCCCGAAACATTTCTGTAAACAGGCACCCCGGCTCGCAGGCCTCAAGGCCACGACACCGTCCAACACACGGACCCGCAGCTCTGATGTCGGTCTGCAGACAGGCGGACGTGTTCACACCTGTGCAGCTGGTGAGCACGGTCATAAATTCTGCAGATGTCTGCAAGATGGATGAGCAGACACAGCAAGTATAATCTGATCTGTTACAAGCCTGCCTTTCAATAACAAACTACGGAAAATATGTGTTCTTTTCTTTTTTCCATCAACAAAGAAGCCAAAGCTCTCAAATGTTAAGTTTAGTGTAAAACATGCAGCCATACGAGAATTTTCACCTCGCTTTACACCTTGTGCAAGTTGGACCGCCGGTATCATTTGTGTTCATTCGCGCTAGACGTGCCGGAGAGGATGAGGAGCTCGTCTCCATAAATACAAACAAATTTTCTTTCCTCTATTTCCTCCATCAACCATGGAAGAATTAACCACTGTTGCTGCTTTGTTCATGTTGGTGAAGTCCCAGATATGTCAGAAAACCAAACGCCGTCGTGTCTGGGTTCATAATATCACCCGGCGGTGAACTGTATTCACATACAGTGTCATTACACTGACTGTATCTAGCCATTTCTGATTCAACAACGTCAAGACATCAGAAGGAGAATCTCAACGCTGAGAGGCTTCCACCACATAGAGACACACGAATTTCTTGCTCGAGGTGAAATATTTAAACTCCCACGAATACACAAATGACGCAAATTTCGCGTGTTAGTTTCGCCCGGTGCGAATTTGCATCTATTCCCCTCTTTGCATTGACTTTGTATGTGATTGCGCCTCATGAAAAGTTCGCTTCACGTTTGGTGTGAATGCACCATTAAAGTTCGTATCAGCAGTTTTGTGAGAGGACAGCTCAGGCTTGCAGCGCTGCACAAGATGTGATCATGCTTTTAAAATGGCGACTTCTCAGATTAGATAGACTTGTTGTGGACCAGAGAGATGCTTTCATTATACTTAAACCCTCAAGTCTTCTTCTGCTGATGAGGAAATATAGCCTGAGCTCAGCCAGACTTCATGAAGAGTTTATAACTTTATGATGCACCTGGGAGAAACACAACACCGTGTCCAGGTGTGTGTGTGAGGCTGCTCTGTGCCCATACATGTCCACCTCCACCACCACTATCTATTTTTACCTCCTCTGGTTCCCCAGGCGCTTTTGTTTGGCGTGTTTACAGGTTGACTACCATAAACTGCCCGATGCCACCCTGCCTGAAGTGGGTCAGCCGGCCTCTGGTCCCCCCCCCCCCTACTCCCGCCCACCTGAAATATCCACCCGTGGGCCAAACCAAAGCTGTGAGCTTCACTCCGAGCTTTCTGGAAGTCACTGCAGTGTGTCATGTTTCTGTGTACAGTGTGTGTGTGTGTGTGTGTGTGTGTGTGTGTATGTGTGTGTGTGTGTGTGTGTGTGTGTGTGTGTGTGTGTGTGTGTGTGTGTGTGTCCCAGTATGTTTTGACTGGGATCTTTTTTTGAACCCAGACAGCTCAGGAAACTTGGCTCGACTTTGACCTGCCATTAAAACAGTCTAAAGTTATACAGTATCTTCCTCTGACCTGATGCATGTTGGTTTATTTTCTCTCTGTGCAGAAACTGGAACCTCCCTCAGTTTGGGAAAAGCTAGTCAGCAGATGTTGAGTTATTTTGTCAGTTTTCAACTGATCTCGTGGTCTTTATAGGCGGGTAAAACCTACCAGCTTTACTCTTTCCTAAATTGGTCCAATTTTTTAAGGTTTTTTAAAACAACATTTACACAGTTTTGTGCACAAATTTGAAGCACGTGTTCTTTTCTGTAACTTTACAATTTTACATCTCATTTATTAAATTCTTCCATTTTTTAAAGGTTTTTAAAAAGACATTTACACAGTTTTGTGCACAATTTTGAAGTAAATGTGTTTTTTCTGTCATGTCAAGTATCATTTATTTAGTTTTCCAATTTTTAATTAAAAAAAATAACTTTATACAGTTTTTGCACAAATTTGAAGTGCTTTTTCTGAAATTTTTATGTCTCAATTATTTAATTTTCTCTTAACGTATCCAGAGGCATGTGGACAGAAAGAGTCAGGGATCCAAACTTAACGAGTAATGATCGACGTGCTCCACCTGAACTCGAGCAGCACCGTCTACATAATGTGTGCTAATATTTCAGAAAGTATTCAAACATTTGTGGGATTTAACTAGAAATATTTCTGTCAAAAATGTACAGAAATGTATCAGACCATAAAGCTGCAGAGCCACAAAATGTCAGGCGGGTTATATATTTCCTGAAGGCCTGGGGATATACTGGTGTGTCTACAGTATCTCTACATGCAGAAGCCCCCTGAGGCGGAGCTGAATTCAGACTTTACGGCGTTGAAGCACACATCAGCTGACAGCTGAACATGGATGCTTCTTGTAGACGATCCATCTACGGTTATTACAAACCAAACAGTTGCAGGTCAACAGCTGCTGACTGTGTCGTTTCTGCATAAACTCGTGAGCTGGATTTTAAACTGTCAACGTGTGTATTTACTTTGTGTTACGTCACCACTTTGTGCATTTCATGTTTTGTAGTTATAGGTTTTATGCAGGTAAAGTAAAACCTTTAAATCAAAGCATCCTGGTGATATAATGTAACCTTTCACAGCAGAGCAGCACATCGTGTCATCGTGTAAACCAGTTTACCTGCAGCTGGACCTGCAGATTTTACTGGTTTTAACCCACCAGGTAAACATGGGAGAGTGGAGTGCGGTGCGGGTTCTTACCCAGGTAGTTGACCAGGATCCAGTCTTCGTCGTCCTCCTCTTCCTCCTTGCCGTCTCCAGATCTGCTGCATCGACTCAGCTCTTCCACGTCGTCCCCGAACAGAGCGCTGGCGAACCTCTGAAACATCCCTGGACGTCCTTTGGGGGCGCGAGGCTGAGGGAGGGGCTGGGGGAGGCGCGTGGCTCGGAGCGACGGCGGGGAGGCGTGGCGCGCACTTTGGTCATCAGCTGCGGGGTTCACGGCTGGGGGAAGGCTCCGGAAAGGTGCTAAAGTGCATCAATAAGGTGTGGTCATGGATCATCTGCTGGTAGGCAGACTCAGGCTGGACATCGCTCAATGTCAGGATCGCTTCGCCGAGTGCAAAAGTACAAAACGAGCCCTGAGAGGAGAAAAGAAAGAGACTTTGTTATGATTGATTCAGGACAGGATTCAATAACACTCAGAGTAGAAATACTTTTCCGAGTCAACGGAGACAAGTTTGAGTTTTAAAACCCGACAAACTTGATTCGCTTTACTCGCACGAGTAGGACCGCCGGTATCATTAGTTTTTCATTCGCTCTAGACTTGCCTGCTGGTATAAAAAGTAAGTTTCCTTTTGGAGAAAAGTCTGAAAAATAAATATAATTTTGTGTTTCTTTGTATTATATCCCAGAAATTATCTCAAAAGTTATTTTCACCTTGAGACACCTTGTGTGATTAATCGTTTGACAGCAAAATAACCCTACTTCCAGTGTCTTCAATGTGGAGATTTGCTGCTTCTCTTTGTTTTATGTCATTCAAAATGTAATATCTTTATGTTTTGGACTGATAGTTGGACTAAACCAGACATAAGACATCACTATAGCTGCTTCGATTTGTCGATCGGAAAAAATAATCTTCAACTATTCTGATAATTGATTCATAGTTAAAGTAATTTTTTATGCAAAATTGCTGTTTTCAGCCTGTCAAATATGGGGATTTCCTGCTTTTCTCTGTTTTATATCATATTAAAGTGAATATCTGACAAAACAAGACATTTAAAGACACATGAGAAACTGGGACAGACATTTTTCACTATTTTCTGGCATTTTATAAACCAAACGATTAATCGTTTATTCTAGAAAATAATCAGCAGATTAATCGACAATGAAAAAAAGTGTAATGCTGATGTGCATTAGAAGGACTGTCAATCTATTTGGGTGTGATAGCAAAAAGAAAACACACATAAGAAGGACTTTAACCCTGCCGACCGATAGTAGAAACATCTCCAGGTCTGGCTCATATGAGGTGGTAAAGTCGTCACCATCACGGAGGCAGGATTAACTTCCTGTCAGGTCTGATGGCGGCGAGCAGCAGCTGCAGTTTCTACAGTTATTGAGCAGAGAGACGCCATGCTGCTGACGGTGTTTTATCCAACAGTAAATAAAGAGATGTGCTGTGTTCAGGGACACAGCTGGCTGGCAGCCGGTCTGCTGGTCTCAGTACAGTCTTTCATGGATAGGGACGTATTAGTGGATAGAATAAGAAGTGATCAGTGTCGCTGTCCCACTGCAGCTGCTGTATAAAAGGGGAAGGGAGGGGATGGAGGCTCCCTTTGGCACAATATTACTGGATTAAAGCCAACGGTGCCGTGTGGCCTTCACTGCCCTGTGTTTTGCCTCTGGGGCTTCATACAAATAGTGTTATCACAATACCAAAATTATGACTGATACGATACCCTGCCTAAATATCTCGATACTGAAACGATAACACGGCAAAAATCTAAAAAAATCAGGATACGTAATGGAATAATAGATGACAGAACATGGACCTTAAAGGGGCTATATGTAAGAATCAGAAATTGCTTGTTCACAGCGACACCTGTGGCCGCAATGTCAACGAAAGTCAGCGTCCTGTTGCTCGCGCTCGCCCTACATTGACATGAACGCGCACCGGTCTAAACAGTGAGGCGACACACGTCAGCTAAAACACAATATCACTCTATATTTCACCTGCTTGGCAGTAATGTTAGCTGACCAGAAGAAGGTCTCTCCATGAATCAATGCTGATTCTAGTGCTGGCTTTTCCTGCCTCAGCCTGCCGACCGCGGAGGGAACGGGGGGGGGAGACACCGACACCCGGTCGAGACGATAACGTAACTCGCTGCGGAGCTCCGTCACTTCACAAGACACGGGAAACCTCTGTTGGTCTGGAGGAGCTGCAGCATTTATTTCTGCAAAGACGTCCACTGCATATTCACTAGATATTCTCAGAGCTAAACTAACTCTTCTGCAGTGTGCGCGCGTGCACGTGGAGTTGGAGCGAGCCGAGCGGTTGAGAACGAGCGCGGTGTGCAAGCAGGCAGCAGGAGCAGCGCGTACCCACACGCGAGCGCGCATGAGATTCCGACCCGTTATGATTTATGCGCGTGATAAGTTACAAATAGTCCCTTTAAAATTACTTCTTTATTAATTTTTTCTTTTTAAATGGTAAGCAGTAATCTGATGTCCCCTATACTTGAGTTTATGTGATTTCTTTAATAGTTAACTTTATATTTGCAGTTATTTTTTGCATTTATATTTGATAATACACACATATGTTAACATTTCTTCTCCATTCTTGTTTCTATTTTTCTTCTCCAATAATACTTTAACACCTGCTCTTTGGTGGATTATGTATTTGCCGAATTACAGGAGATGCTTGGACAGATTCAGAAAAGATGGTGAATTAATTTTAACTAATTTTATCGGTACATTTGATCGTAATTAAAGCATTTTCTATATTTTATTTCTCTCTCTCTATATATATATATAGAGAGAGAGAGAAAATGTATCTTTAATTGTTGTCTATTATTAAATGTGTATTAGAAAGTCTGTTAAATCGATTTGAGAGTGATGGCAGATTTTCAATACCGTGCAATATGTCATTAATACTGCATTTATACTGTACATTTCAAGAAATACATGTTCATTTAACATTTAAGATAGCTGTAGTAGGCTTTTTTCCCCTGAATTTCAAACTGGCATGAACGCACCAGCAGCAGCCTAAATTTGGAGAAACCCAGATGTCGGATTTTTTCAACCAGCATCTGAAAGCACCCTAGATTTAAACTGAATACATGATCCCCGGCTGTGATGCGTTTAAACCCTCGTTTGCCGGCTCGTATTTCTCGCTTATTCATTACTTCTTCTGCAAACAAAAGCCGAAACTCTGTAAACATGGAGAGGCGGACAAAAAAACAAAAAGAAAGGTTTTAACTGAAGGACAACAGGCTGCTAATCTGCTGCACCTGTTCCTCCTCCACCCTACCAGCACATCTCATCTAAATACTAAAGATGTATCCAGATCATCATAATAACCACCGAGCACAAAGGAAAGCTCCTCTGGGCGTGTTGTGTAGGCGATTAATATCGTTAAATGGGTCAGTGAGTCACGACATTGCAATGAATGCATCCATTAAAGCATTATTTATTCATCCAAGTATTAAAATAAACGCTTAAAAATCATTAAATCTGATGTAAATACAGAATATAGGCTGCAAGATTACACATCTATGTAAACATATATGTTGCTTTTGTCAAGAGTCAACAGTCCCAAAACCCCCCAAAATAATTAACTTCCATAACAATGACATAAAAAAGAGGAACGCAGTACATTTTCGAATTCAAAAATATTGATTATGTTGGATATTTTGCCAGAAAAGAGGGCTGCACCTAACATTTAGTCTCGTTTTAATAGGCCTATTTGTGTTTCTTATTTTGTTAATTAATCAATTATTTGGTTTATAAAACATCAAAAATAGTGAAAAATTACATCAAATCACAAGTTCTTAGAGTCTTTTTTTGTTCGACCAACAGTCCAAAAACCCAACAACTTTGAATTTAAAACGACGTGAGAGAAGCAGCAACTCCTCACTTAGAAAAAAGCTGAATTCAGTGCATGTTCGACATGTTCTACTTGATAAACGACCAATTATCAAAATGGTTATCGATTAATTCTCACATCGAGGCCACTGATAGACTAATCGGTATTTCAGCCATAATGCGATTCACCAACCAGTCTGTGGGACAAAAAAAGCTAAACTGGTCCCATAATTTTTCAGATATATCATTTCTTGTGATTTATCTACTGCACTACTGATTCATGTGCAATATATGTACTATTATTACTGTGCAATAACTCACTGACTTGATTGTACTGTATACTGCCTCGACCGTACTGTAATTGTATTGTATATATTGTATCATAGGCCAACATTTCGAGTTAGATATATACACATATATTTACTTTTCTTTTAGATACATATATATTTACTTATTTTATAGTAAGTTTAGGTTAAACTTCTTTTATACTGTATGTTATGCGTGATTGCACCATCAGGACTGCTTCAAATTTCGCTGTACTCTGTGTAGTGACAATAAAGGGATCTTGAATCTTGAATCTCTTGAATAACAATGTGAGGCAGCCGCCTGTGTGTTGGACGGTTTTGTTGGTTACAAAAGAGAAGAGGGGGGGGGCTGTAACTCTACACCAGCTGGGCAGGACCGCAGCCTGTTAAACTTTTATCTGCTGAAATATATTATGAAAATATTTCCTAAAATACACAAAGAACTTCCTTTAGTTTAGTCGATTAAAACATCCGCAGAGCGAGCGAAGCTACAAGATAGCATAAACAGGCCAGCTAGCTTAAGCTAATCTTCGCTAGCCGAATAAAAACGCACCGTAAACATTTAATAACGCGACGTAACTTTTTAATATTTGTCTGTTTCTTATCACAGAAAGTGTCTCTACTGTAATGTGGTTGATAAAGGTTATTAAAGTGAGAATTAGAGGCTCTGGAGAGGTTAACGGTCACCGAGAAGAAAACAAAGAGCTCACCTGCGGCAGAGAGAGATGTAAACGGTTGGTTTTAAAATCCTTTAAAACTGAGGTAGACGCGTTACTTTTCGAAAAATAGAAAAACTTGAGGTTTCTTCGCGGAAGAAATAAAGTATAAAAAACGTTAATTTAACGGCTGTACATCGGGAGTCACAGTGCGGTTCGATTTTTCTTTCTTTTCTCCCTCTTCAAGTCCGTTTCCTCCCGACTGCTCCTTCTTCTTTTGTTGTTGTTGTGGAGCTCCAACAGCTGATCGCCCCTGACCTCACCGAGAGCAGCCTATCGGAGGGGCCGGGCCTGGAAGCGGCTCAGCCAATCACAGGGCGCGTTACAAGCTATCACTAACACACGTGACTCCTCCTTCTCCTGGTTAAGGGCATGACTGGGCAAAGCGCTCCTGTTTGGGAGGAGGAACAGGAATAAATCTGAGGCTTTTTCCTAAAAAAAAAACCCAGAAATATATTACATAAGCAGAACATCCGGGTCGTGCTGCAGGGTTTCCTGTTTTCTTAGTATCCACACACACCCGAAAAATGTCAACACTGAAGTGGAAAACTATTGTAAAGTTTGAGTCATAAACAAAAACAATAAATGTGGAGCTTTTCAAAACATATCTGACCAGAGTTAGGCTCAATTTTATTGCATTTAACTCTCACAAGGACACCATTCAAACACATTTATGTAAGTACTGTCAGCCTATATGCATGATGAAAAACATAGTTAAGTAAAAGTACTAATATAACACTGTAAAAATACTCCAGGACGAAACCTGCCAAAATTAAAAAATAAATAAATGACTTGATAAATAGATGTCATTAAATGTAGCCATTAATTAATTGATAAAATATGGCATAAATTGATATTTCTGATTTAATTTGCTTCTTTATTTATTTATCTTTATATTAATTCCCTTATTTATTTACTCTTCTGTTTGATTTTCCCTTTTATTTATCTATGTATTTATTTTCATTCATTTTTAAATGTATTTATTTTTGCATTTATGTTATTTATTCTTAATTTATTTATTCATTTTGCACTTATGTTTTATTTATTTCATATTTATTTATAAATGTATGTATGTATTTATTTATTTATTTATGCACGATTTTCCCTTTGCATTTCAGCCCTTATTTATTTCCCCAAACCTATTTATTTCTGTATTCTTTTCTTTATGCATTTCTTAATGTATTTATGTCCCATTATGCAAATGACAGGGCTGTCAATGAATACATAAAAGGGAAAATTAAACAGAAGAGTAAATAAATAAGTGAATTAATACAAAGATCAATAAATAGAGAAACAAATTAAAACAGAAATATCAATTTATGTCACATTTTATCAATAAATTATTGGCTACATTTATTTTTATTATTATTTTTGGTACATTTGATGACATATTTATTAATTTATCGAGTCATTTATTTATTTATTATTATTATTTTTATTTTATTTTGGCAGGTTCTGTCCTCCATACTCACAGTGGTGGAAGAAGTATTCGGATCATTTACTTCAGTAAACTTCATAGTTTATACACTTTTGATGCTTTACACTGTCTTAACATTCTTGGTGCCTTGCTGCAAAAAGACAATAAAGAGATGAACCCTCTTGTTAGTTCAAATAAAAGCTTTATATTTGTATTGCTTCATGTTATTAAATCTCTACTATTCATACAGGAAAGGGAGGGATTTTATAGTTTAATGTGGATTGTACAAAAAGTGTGAGGGTTGAGCTTACCACTTGCAGGGTGCCCTTCTAGTTTTATATTGAGAATAACGTGAGTTCATGGATGGATTATTGAATTGGCCTACCGGGGACCAAAGTGTCAAGGCCCCCCTTGCCTTCACCTACAAAATGTCACTCAAAGAGACATGTACCGACCAGGAAGAGACTCAAAATGAAGTTGTCCTAGATATTTTTGACCTCTCCACCTCCAGAGATACATGGGGAATTAAACCTCTAATCCCAGGGGTGTCACAACTCCTGGTTTGTGTGCAGAGCTGCTTGTCCTTCCCCAACTGTAGAAAGTGTGAATCATTCCAGCCAACAAAACAGAAAAACTTCCATGTGGGAAAAACACACAGAGAAGCAGGACACTGGGACAACATGTTACTCTAGATTTTTCCATTCCCACATAACAAGGTCACACCTGAACTGTTCTGACATCACAACACTGATAACAAGTCCTTCACCGCTCCCTTCCTGTTTTCTTTCTTTTCCCTTTCTACAGTGTGTTGCATCACAGCCGCTTCACCTCCACTATATACGCTAACCTGCAGTCTGAAACTATAACAGGGATTTTTTATCAATCAACAGGGCGGATAAACTCATTATTGTTCACCTTCGTTAACATTGTGAGATAGGGCGTTTGGCCTCACGGCGGTCTGCACTTGCAGGGTGCCCTTCTAGTTTTATATAAATTGAGACTAACGTGAGTTCATGTATGGATTATTGAACGGGCCTACAGGGCACGGGTCTAGGGTACCAAGGTGTCAGGGCTTTCACCTACAAAATGTCACTCAAAGAGACATGTACCGACCAAGAAGAGACTCAAAATGACTACAAAGAGACACAAAATGACTATGAAGAGGCACAAAACAACCACAAAGAGAATAAAGAGAGATAAAATGACTAAAAATAGACACAAAACTGCTACGGAGGCACCAAACGTCTATGAAAAGGGTCTAAAAAACACAAACTACAAAAACGGACTACAAAAAGACCAAAACAACTACAAAATAATGCAAAACAGCTGAAAAGAGACACAAAATGACTACAAAGAGGCACAAAACAACGACAAAGAGACACAAAAAGACAACAAAGCCACTCAAAAATAATACAAAGAGACTCAAAATGACTACGAAAAGATCAAAACAACCACAAAGAGACACAAAATGAAAACAAAGAGACACAAAATGACTACAAAGAGACACAAAACAACCAAAAAGAGACACACAACAACCACAGAGACATAAAACAACTACAAAGAGACACAAAACAACCACAAAGAGACAAAAATCAACCACAGACACAAAATGACTACAAAGAGACAGTTAAGTTAAGTTAAGTTAAAGAACTTCTGAAACAAAACAGCAACAAAAAGAGGCTGAACTACTCTAAAGTATGTGTGTCTAGTATGTAGGAGAGGTGTTGAGGCCTTCTACATGTCTGTGACCTCTGTGCTCATTGTCTCGTAATCCGCCCATATGTGAGTCATATCGTCCTCATTAGCTGTTAATGAAGCATACTAGGTGTTCAGGACTCTGTGAACAAAATGTCCAGTTTGACAACATAATAATAAACGATCACATTCACCGTCACAACAATGAACATCCTCCTTCCTTCTGCTGCGTCTTTACATGACCTGGCTAATGTTCACTGTGTGTGTGTGTGTGTGTGTGTGTGTGTGTGTGTGTGTGTGTGTGGGTGTGTGTGTGTGTGTGTGGGTGTGTGTGTTGCACAATACTGTCCTCAGGGTCAACGACCTGGTGTTGTTGCCACTGAACACTTATTGAGTAATGAAATATTCTTCCCGTTTGTTCTCAAGAAGCAGGTGTAATGTTTACCATATCACTGTAGTAACATTTGCAGCGCTGGAAGAAGTATTCTGATCTTTTACTTCAGTAAAAGTAGAAATACCACAGCGTAGAAATACTCTGGTACAAAGTAAAAGTCCTGCAGAATCAGAAATACTTTATTGATCCTCGGGCGTTACAGTTGCTCTTGTATAAACATGAAGAAATGTAAGAAAATAAAGGAGTATGTAACGTGTAAATTATGTACATAATGCTACAATATAAACACAATATATGTTAAGAAATATAAGTAAGTAATAAAATTAAAAATAAGAAATGAGAATATAAAAAATATGCACAAATATTTGCATTAAGACGTGTAATATATAACAAATAACCACAGTGCAAATAAGTAAATACAAAACGCTGAGAAGTGGGATCATTAAGTGTGTTAAATATAAATGCCAGAATGGTATAAATAAGAATTAAATAAGAGTATTTCTTGAAATGTACAGTATTGACAGAGTATTACACAGTTGAGTTATTGCACAAAAAAAAGTACCAAAACTAAAATACTCATTGTGCATAATACTATATTATATTATAAATATTGATGCATAAATGTGTTCATCATTTTAATGTTGCAGCTGGTAAAGATGGAGTTCATTTTAATGACTTTATATACTGCTGGTAGTTTAATCTATAATAATACATCATCATTTATTAGTACCTCAAAAAGTATTTAAGTGCAGTACTTGAATAAATGTACTTAGTTAGTTTTTTCTGATTTTATTTTCCTCTGAATTAATAATTTTAGAGGAGTAAACATTACCGACATTTTCTCAAATTGGATTTTTTTATTATTTTGTATTATAGTTTTATATGTTTTGTATTTTAATCACTTTGTCTTCGGTGTCTCTGGAGCTGTAAACACTCACAGACTGTTTTCAGTGTCTCCTCCAGCTGTTGGCTGTTGTTGTGGTGGTGGTTATGGTTATTATGTCAGTGGGCTGGTTAGTCTCGTCGTTCAGGGCGTTAACATGCAGCGAGGAATGTGGGCCGGGCTGTTTGTAACACACTGACCTCTGTGGTGGAAAGGTCACAGGCCTCAACACATGAGGAGTCTCCGCTGACCTGCATTCACTCCCAGAGTCTAAAGAATAACAACTAAATCAACATTTCACTTCTGCATTTCTCTACTTTCAACCAAATACCTCCTGTTTGATATTGGTAGCTGGAAATGTTTCAACGATCTAAAAACAATCAGACTTTTTTGTTAAAAGAACGGAGATGATCTAAACGAAATGAGTATAAAGAGACAAAAAGACAACCACAAAAAGACACAAAACGACAATGAAAAGGATCTTAAAAAACACAAAAAGACCAAAACAACTACAAAATTATGCAAAACAGCTGAAAAGAGACACAAAGATCCAAAAATTACTACAAAGAGACACAAAATGACCACAAAGAGACACAAGACAACTACAAAGAAAAACAAAACAACTATAAAGCGACATAAGACAACCAAAAAGACACAATATGACTACAAAAAGACACAAAATGACCACAAAGAGACACAAAATGACCACAAAAAGATACAAAACAACTACAAAATTATGCAAAACAGCTGAAAAGACACACTTCCGGAGTTATTTTAACCCAAACCCTGATCTATTTCTAAACCTAACTAAGTAGTTTGTTGCCTGAGCCTAACCAAGTCCATCTTTTCCTAATCCTAACTATGTAGTTTTATTTTGAAAAGACTAGAGATAGAATACATTTCGTGACTATTTCACAAACTGCTGTGAGACTGTGATGTATAAACACAATGGCATTGATGAGTGAGGAAATGCTGTCTTTGTTAAACCTGTTTTCAAAGCGTTGTAACTGACTGATTTCAGGCTGTTCCTCTTCATCAATGAGGAAACTAAAGGGTGGGGGAGTGTGATGGACTCACGATAAGCTTTGACATTCACGACCACAAACATGCGATCACACCCAGGAGAAACATGCAGCGTGACAGACATCAGACGTGCTGTTTCTGCAGAAAACAGCCTGAAGTCTGCAGCTCAGACTGAAGAGTGACATCCTCCTGATGAGTTGCATCAGCTGAGGCGGGGGATGGGACACACCGTGGAAAGCTGGTAGCTCATTGGCTCCACCGTCCCGTCAGTCACCTCTGTGAACCAGCTGCCCTCCAGCCCTCAGCTCATAAAGTCAGTTAATAACAGCGGTGAAGTCATAAAACGTTTCCTTTCTTCATCAAAATAACTTAAGGAAGAAAAACTATCCAGCTGTAAGTGAACATAATGATTATATAATGGTGCATTTTCACTCTCTTTATTTACATGTTGTTAGGAGTGACTTATAGTTATTTTCGGTTTGGATGGTTTCTATGAAAGAAACAAGTTTGAGGTATTTGAAGTTACAGTTTACAGTTTCATCGACCAGTAAAACTGTTGAAAGTTAATAAACTGCTGCCCCAGAACTGATTGTGTCCTGTCAGATGTGTGAGAGGACGACTCTTTATGTCTGAATGGTGTTTCATGCTTTTAGCTTGTAGAAAGTCCTTTTTACTAATAAAAGATATTTAGTTTTGTACATGGAGAACAAAACGCTGTCCAATGGTTCAACCAGACTGACAAAGACATATCTATATATTAGGGCTGCCAATCGATTAAAATATTCAATTGCGATTAATCACATGATTTTTATCTGTTCTAAATGTCCCTTAAAGGGAGATTTGTCAAGTATTTAATACTCTTATCAACATGGGAGTGGACAAATATGCTGCTTTATGCAAATATATGTATATATTTATTATTATAAATCAATTAACAACACAAAACAATGACACATATTGTCCAGAAACCCTCACAGGTACTGAATTTAGCATAAAAAATATGCTCAAATCATAATATGGCAAACTGCAGCCCAACAGGCAACAACAGCTGTCAGTGTGTCAGTGTGCTGACTTGACTATGACTTGCCCCAAACTGCATGTGATTATCATAAAGTGGGCATGTCTGTAAAGGGGAGACTCGTGGGTACCCATAGAACCCATTTACATTCACATATCTGGAGGTCAGAGGTCAGAGGTCAGACACTACATCCATGTTTTTCCTCCGGGTGACATGTAAACACTCAGTGATGCATTCAGACTGGTTTCAGCTCAGATATGTGAGAGTCGTTCCAGCAGCAGCTGAAGAATCAGGTCAGCTGTTCGTCTCTGAATCAACGACAGACATCTGTACGACAAAAACCTGTCAGGATACATTCTCTCTGCATCAGTCGCTGTCAGTGTGTCACCTACAATCTGCTCCACAGTTTCATCCAATTAGCTGACTGTGAGCTGATGTTTGCAGGATGAGATCACTTCCTCCTACATATGAAATGCAAACTGATGAAACCTCCTGCAACACAACCTGTGGTCAGAGTAAATATTATGTAACCTTCTAGAAATACTCCACCCCAAAAATTCTGTAAAAGTTTTTTATACCTTTTAAATATTTTTCCATGTCTAATTCCTTCAGCAGTTTTCTTATTATTTTTGTTTACATGATTGTCTAAAAGCTGTTTTCTGTGTTAATTCTACTGGTAAAAATAGTTTAAATCATTGTATTTTATTCTTTAATGTATTTCTCCTTTTGTTGGCCTTTACTTTTACTTACTGTTTTACAACTATTTACACCTCTGTGTATATACTGTACATGTATATACATATACGTACATTCTCATTCCAACCCTAACCCTCAGACCCCTCGGCGTCACTTTTCACTTGCAGTAAATTGCAATTCAAACAAAAACATTTTTTTTACATGTGCTGTATGTAAAACTGATCAAATAAAGTCTCTTTTAACCGTTTGTTCATGTAAACACCAGAGAAGAAGACAGACAGGATTTTACAGATAAACTGGAATCACTCACTTTAGTTTTGACTTCACGTTTCTGCCAAAAAAACCCCAGAACCAGGCAGAATGATGAGTTCTCAAACATCTAAACAGGTCACTGGTTGTCTCTTTTTTAAGCTCACACACGATCAGTACAAACAGGATCACTGAAGGATTTGCTCACAAGAAGAAGATTTGATCTTGTTTTTGGTATATTTGTTTACACTCCTGCAGAAATTTTAGCTTGTTGCGAAGGAGGTTAAATAACGCTCCAAACTTACGCTAAATCTTGGCGAGGAAAAACTGTCATGATTTGAGCATATTGTTTTATGCTAAATGCAGTACCTATGAGGGTTTCTGGACAATATCTGTCATTGTTTTGTGTTGTTAATTGATTTACAATAATAAATATATACATACATTTGCATAAAGCAAGCATATTTGTCCACTCCCATGTTGATAAGAGTATTAAATACTTGACAAATCTCCCTTTAAGGTACATTTTGAACAGATAAAAAAATGTGCGATTAATTTGCGATTAATCCTGCTTAACTATGGACAATCATGCAATTAATCGTGATTAAATATTTTAATCGATTGACAGCCCTAATTATTAGACATTCTGTTAAATTTCTTTCGCTTTCTTTCATTTATTTTTACTGTTTCAAAGGTGAAACGTGTTTTGCTAACAATAGCATTGATGTATTACTATGCTAGTGCTTTTGCTTTCCATTAGTGCCAGTAGTATGCTACCAAGCTTAATGCTAACATGTTAACATGATACCTGTAAACATGCTGACATGCTAAGTTAGCAAAGGATCTAAAGGTAGAAAAGCAATAGGAGAAAACAGAGTATTTACATTTTAAATTCCCCTGAAAGTGCCAGTGCAATGTATTAAAATGGACGCCGTCTTGCCTGATCAACTACAATCTTTACATCTCTAACAATCAGAGTTAGTGAGCTCTGACACGTGAATGCAAAAACACATCAGAGACAGATACATCTTGTTGTGGTCAAACTGAGTCCTGATATTTGCATTTATTTATACGTTTAAAACAGGCAAAAATAACCCGTTAATTACATATCAGGAGTTTGGCGACATTTACAAATGGCATTATAAAGAATGTTTTACAGCGAGCGGTAAGAAATCTTGATAACATACAAAGTTTAAACTGAGCAAATATTCGTATCATCTTGAAGAAAATTGTGCTTCTTTATTTTTTATTAATCTGATATGAATGTGAACATTAACCTCTCAGTTATTTTACATTCAGATGGAGCTCAGTGCATTATGGCAACACATCTAAAAATCCTCCAGTTGATAAGAAACTGTCTGATAAAAAACATCAGTAACTGTTTGTTTTGAACGTCATGGTAGGAGTTCAAAGTTCATCTGTTTACGTGGCAACAAGGTGAAGACGTCATTGTACCAGGAGCCTGACGTTCAACTTAGTCTGGCTCTCTAAACAGAGCGTAACACCGGTGATCCTGAATCATGAAACCGGTTACTAATCGAACTACAAGCGCGTACAAGCACTCAATATGACATGAGATGAGATGTTTAGCGAGGTGATTCAGTGGCACACAACTAGAATAAAATAAGAAGCTGTCGAAGGAATAATATCCAAATTAAGTCTAATAGTAAGTAAATCAATATCAGTTTAAGTGTACGCTATATTTAGAATATTTTCACCGCTTCACCTCGCTGTCAGACAGATTTTTGTTTTAATTTGCTTCTTTATTTATTTATTATTGTATTAATTCCCTTATTTATTTACCCTTCTGTTTAATTTTCCCTTTTATTTATTTATGTATTTATTTTTATTCACTTTTAAATGTATTTAATTTTCATTCATTCATTTATTTTTAATTTATTTATTCATTTTTGCACCTAATTTTTATTTATTTTCTATACATTTTCAAATATATTTATTTATGTATTAATTTATTTTTTTAATTTTAAATTCATTTTTAATATATTTATTCATTTTTGCACTTACTTGTTTTTATATATTTTATATTTATTCTTAAATGTGTGTATTTATTTATGTATTTATTTATTTCTGCATGATATTCCCTTTGCATTTCACCCCTTACTTTTTTCCCCAAACTTATTTATTTCTGTTTCTTTTTACATTTCTTTATCCATTTCTGCCTAATTGTGAGGGGGCTACATAAATAAATAAAAGGGAAAATTAAACAGAAGAGTAAATAAATAAGGGAATTAATACAATAAATAAATAAATAAATAAATAAGCAAATTAAAAGAGAAATCAATTTATGTCACATTTTATCAATTAATTAATGGCTAAATTTATTTTTTATTTTATTTTTGCTACATTTAGTGACATATTTATTTATATATTCAATCATTTATGCTTGATTTTGGCAGGTTCCGTCCTCCAAAGCTGCCCCCCTTCCACAGCAGTACATTGCTTTGCTCCCGTGCTGGTACTCCTGTCTGTTTCTCCATCTACTGTAGGTAATACACAGACTATGAAGTACAACCCTGTTGTATGAGGATCCTGTGGGAATAATGATGGTGATTAACCAGCTTCGTGATACCAGAAACACCTGAGTTAAGCTCAACGATAGCTGGAGAACACACTAAATCTCACTTTGTGATCCAGGCCACTGGTTTCAAAGTTTCAATGGCAACAGGTTGAAAAGTTCATCCTACCTGGAGCTGGTTGAGACGTCCAGATTCCTGACAAAGCTTTGACCTCTTTTCTTTCATCATCATATTAAAAGGCCTCGGCTGTAAACGAAAAAATATGAGCGGACCAGCTGCCAGAAACAGTTTGATGTCAGCAGAGTGAAAAAGGATGTAACAACAGTGTGCGTCCTCATCATTTCAGCAAGATTGTCGTTGGAAATGTTGACAAAATTATAAGTTTAAATTAAGCAGAGGAACACTGTGTTTCAGTTGTTTCTCTTTGTGCAATATCAGAGCGTCGTCTCTCATCGTCCTCCTGACAGCTACGACCTCCCCGAGCCGGACGGAGACCAGATTTCATCCTGAGAGTCCGAGTCGAAACCGGATTTCTCGATCCTCCTGGAGTCTGCTCCGTGGATGTCGGTCAGCGGGACGGAGGAGTAGTCTCGGCGGTCAAGGAAGTGAGCCGCCGCTGAGCGGCGACATGCCCGTACAAGGTGAACCAGCAGGCTGGCTGACAGCAGCGAGGCCAGGGTGGCAGTGATCAGCAGCCAGGTACGCCTGAGGAGAGACGGACGAGGTCAGACTGATTCCATTATAAACATGGAGGACGTCACATAAAGGTGTATCAGTACTGAAACTCAGGTAATGTTAAGGCACAAATATCAAGTTATTAAGGCTTCAAGGTAGGCATAATTAAGGGTGTGGCCGCTTTGAGTGGCAGATCGCTAACCACCTAGTTCAGGCAAAGAATAAGGTGAATATACTGTCTGTGTTTAGGACAGAGAGAGCTGCAGGAGGAGGGCTGTTTTTCAAATTCTGGCGTTTTCTTTTTTTTTCCTCTTCCAGAAAACTGCCTACTCCAGCTTTAACCCTCTGTTGTCTCATCTCTCAGACTGCCAGCGACTGGTTTAAATTGAAATGTTTCTCTCTCTTTTGGTCAAACAAGGGTTTAAAAAAAAAAAAAAACCCAGTCCATCTGTGACCAGAGTACCCCTTCACAAAGCACTTTCCAGAAACCATAGCAACAGCTAACAATTCCTTACTTGCATGTGAAAGCTAAGGAGGCTAATGAATGCGTCCCGTCCTCAGAGCGTCGGCCTTGTTTACATGTAGAGGAGAGACGAGAAGCCAAACGCAGGTCTGGACTGCATCGCTGTGGGTTTTATTTTATTTTACTGGACTCATTAATCAGAGCAGAAGACAGAACTGTTGTGTTTATATGGACGTGATTATTCCTCGTTGAATATCTCACGTCAAACTGTGAAATGTAGCACTGCTGTTTGTGATTTCTCATCATCTTGCAAAAACCTCTCTTTAAAATTAGCCTCAAAGCATTTGACATATTTTTCAGTGTGTTTTTATAAAGGAATTGGTGGGTTTAACTTGAAGCCACGCTGACAGAAAACAGACTGGAGGCTGGAAGATAAACAGACCAACATTTGGCTGCCAGATGGGACGATTTCACACCTCGGCTCACAGAATCTGAGTATCTGCCAACTACCAAGAAAATACTAAAGACTCAAGAAAAAAAACCTTTATACTCTTTCTTGTCAGCTCTGTTTTCCTGATCTCGCTCAGGAATACGCGTCTAGGAGCTAAAACATGCTTAACATCGCAAAACCGTGACCCGTTTCTTGAGGTGAACAGACATGAAAGATGGACAGAAGTGGTGAAACGGTGAGAGGTTCACGTGACTCGACCTTTGACACTTACTCTTTCAGATGAGGCTGCTCTCTGTGAGCTTCTTCATCACGTCTCCACAATGTAAACATCTGTTTGGCTAGACAATGTCCAGCTGTGGAGAGAAGAAGAAGAAGAAGAATAAGAAGAAGAAGAAGAAGAAGAAGAAGAAGAGGGAGAGCTGGGTTTGTTATCATGAGTTAAATCTTAGTCTTTGTTTTCCTCTTATACTTAAAGTGGCAATAGACAAGTTTTTTGCTTCAAAGGTAGAATATGTAATTTCTGCGGGTTCTCCAGCTTCCTCCCACAGTCCAAAGACATGCGTGTTAGGTTATTAAGGTCCTGACACACCAAGCCGACGGTCGGTGAGCGTCTGGTGGTCTAGTATTTGTGGTGTGTCCCGCACCGTCGGCTCTAGTCTGCCTGTGTTGGAGGTGTTTTGGCCGATTCGGCATGTTGGATCAGCGGCGGAGCACAAGAAGAGAAACCAAAGCAAGCCAATGAGTAAAGTCAAAAGGAAAAACACAGAAGGCTCTTCTCATTCTGTTGCATAATATACCTTTAACTTATCGGCGTCTTCTGGCGCCGCCGAGAGTGGCTGCCTGTCTCAGCAGCTCCCCTTTGTTTCTACTTTCTTTGTCTTTCTTGCGACTTTTTCGCTACTTTTAACTTCCTACTGCGCTTAGTTTTTGTTAGTGATTGTATACTGCACACTACATGTAAATAGTTTTCTTCTTCAAGCCGTTTTTCTTCAGTTTGACGATAACTTCGAGTTATAACAGTGGACATGACCGGCGGCACACGGACAGTTTATTCACGTGTAGCAGCGCCACCGAGGAATTTACCTGCCGAGATGCGGCCACACAGACGGGGAACAAGAGCCGGCGCGATCGTGAGGGAAAGGAGGGAGAAAAAGAGGAGATTTAAACCCTTCCTGCCCTCGGTAATCATGGGGAACGTAAGATCGCTGGTCAACAAGACGGACGAGCTATCAGCCCTGGTGAAAGACCAACGGGAATACCGTGAGTCCAGTATGTTGTGCTTTACGGAGACATGGCTGAATGGGATTATACCAGACTGTTTAGTGGAGCCGGACGGCTTCACGGTGGTGCGAGCCGACAGAGACAAACAGAGCGGTAAGAAGAGAGGAGGAGGGCTTGCTGTCTTTGTTAACTCCAGATGGTGTAATCCCAAACATGTAACCGTAAAGGAACGCATCTGTACTCCGGACATTGAGCTGCTGGCTGTGAGTTTGAGGCCGTATTATATGCCCCGAGAGTTGTCACACGCCATTGCAGTCACTGTTTACATCCCACCGAGTGCTGTGGCGGCGCAAGCGAGTGACCTCATCCACTCCACCGTCGCGGGATTACAGACGAAGCACCCCAGCGCACTTATCATCGTAAACGGCGACTTTAACCACGTCAAGGTCTCCAAAACTCTGACTAACTTCACCCAGTATGTGACCTGTAACACAAGACAGAATAAGACCCTGGACCTGCTGTATGCTAACATTAAGGATGCATACAGCTCCACTGCTCTCCCCCCCCTCGGCGGATCAGACCACAACCTCATAAGGCTTATTCCAACATACAAGCCTGTTGTCAGGAGGCAGCCCGCCACCACCAGGACTGTTCAACAGTGGTCAGTGGAAGTTGAGGAGGAGCTGAGGGAGTGTTACAGGTCAACAGACTGGGATTTGTTTGAGAGGGTCCACGGTGAGGACATCGATGGACTCTCTCACTGCATCACGGACTACATCAGGTTCTGTGAGGAGAGCATCGTACCCACCAAAAAGGTACGCTGCTTTCCCAACAACAAGCCCTGGATCAATGGGGACATTAAAGCCCTGTTGAACAGGAAGAAGAGGGCCTTCATGGCCGGGGACATTGTGGGGGCCAAGGTTGTCCAGAAGGAGCTGAAGAAGGAACTGAGGGCGGCCAAGGACGGCTACAAGGACAGACTGGAGGGGAGATTACAGGCCGACAGCTCCAGGGAGGTGTGGGGGGGATTCAGGAAGATAACTGGCTACAAACAGCCAAGCCCTGCTGTTGATGGGACCCATGAACATGCAAATGAGCTCAACCTGTTTTTCAACAGGTTTGACCACCTGAGCTCAGCAGGACAGCCTGAGTACCCACTCACCAGCACTAATGCCCCCCTCCACACCTCTCCTCCCCCATCCCCCTTCCACACATCTCCTCCCCCCTACCACACCTCCCCTCCCCCCTCCCCATCTCCACACCTCCCCCCCCCTCCACATCTCCTCTACCCCCCCCCTGCCCCTCTAACACCCCTCCCCCCTGCCCCAGCACCCTCCCCCAGGAGGCAGCAGCTTGCCCCCCCCCCGTATCTACCCTCAGGATCACAGCCCCAGCACGTCTCCTACACCTGGAGACCTTACAACACCCACCCTGATCATTACAACCAGCCAGGTGAGGAAGCAGCTCTCCAAGATCAGCGTGAACAAGGCCAGGGGGCCGGATAACACCAACCCCCGGGGGCCAGATAACACCAACCCCCGGGGGCCAGATAACACCAACCCCCGGGGGCCAGATAACACCAACCCCCGGGGGCCAGATAACACCAACCCCCGGGGGCCAGATAACACCAACCCCCGGGTGCTCAAGGTGTGCGCTGGGCAGCTGGCAGGAGCGTTCCAGCACCTCTTCAGCCTCTCCCTGAGGCTGAAGAAGGTGCCCCAACTCTGGAAGACCTCCTGCATCGTCCCGGTGCCCAAGAAGGGACGCCCCAGCACCCCCAATGACTACAGGCCAGTTGCTCTGACCTCACACGTCATGAAGGTCTTTGAGAGACTGGTTCTGCAGCACCTTAAGCCCCTTGTCAGCGACTCCCTGGACCCCCTGCAGTTTGCATACCAGGCAAACATCGGTGTGGATGATGCCATCATCTACATGCTCCACAGATCCTACACACACCTGGAGAGGCCGCACAGCTCCGTAAGGATCTTGTTCTTCGACTTCTCCAGCGCCTTTAACACCATCCAGCCACTCCGGCTAGCTGAGAAGCTCTCAGCGATGCAGGTCGACCATGGCCTGGTGGCCTGGATTACGGACTACCTCACCAGCAGACCACAGTATGTCAGACCGCAGGGCAGCCTGTCTGATGTGCTGGTGAGCAACACCGGCGCCCCCCAAGGAACCGTGCTGTCACCGTTCCTGTTCACCACCTACACCTCCGACTTCCGCTTCAACTCGGGTACGTGCCACCTTCAGAAGTTCTCCGATGACTCCTCCATCGTCAGCTGCATCACGGATGACAACGACGAGGAGTACAGAGCCCTGGTGGAGAACTTCATAGGGTGGTGCGACAAAAATCACCTCCAGCTCAACATCGGGAAGACCAAGGAGCTGGTGGTGGACTTCCGGCGGAGCAGGAAGAGGCCCCCTACTCCCATCACCATCCGAGGGGAGGAGGTGGAGATGGTGGACACCTACAAGTTCCTGGGGGTCCATCTGAACAATAAACTGGACTGGACCGACAACAGCGAGGCCCTCTACAGGAAAGGACAGAGCAAACTGTTCTTCCTGAGGAGACTCAGGTCCTTTAATGTCTGCAACAGGCTGCTGCAGATGTTCTACCAGTCTGTGGTAGCCAGCGTCCTCTTTTTTGCTGTGGCGTGTTGGGGAGGAAACACCACCATAAGGGACACAAACAAACTGAACAGGCTGGTGAGAAAGGCTAGCTCCGTGGTTGGCTCCGATCTGGACAATCTGGAGGTGGTGGCAGAGGGGAGGATGAGGAGGAAGCTGGACGCCATCCTGGAGAACCCCTCCCACCCCCTCTATCAAGAGCTAGCCATGATGAGGAGCACCTTCAGTCACAGACTGATCCCCCCTCGGCACAACACAAAGCGCCTGGGTCAGTCCTTCTTGCTGGTAGCCATCAGGCTCCACAACCAAGGCTGACCCCCACACGAGAACTGCGAGGACTTTAAACCCCAAACACACACTATCTGGGCTATCTGGTCTATCTGCACTAATTGCACTATCAACAACAACCACCTCTTTTTATCCACTGGTGCACTTTAAACCAAAACTGTACATATAGATCTATTTATTGTACAGTACATTTTTTATTGACGGACGATAAATACCATACTTACTCACCATGTATATTTTGTATATTCTGTACTTCTATTTTATTGTTTATTGTTTTTATAATTCTTGTACACTTGTACCTGTCTTTTGCCTTGCTGCTTTGACACCTGAATTTCCCCAAGGGGATTAATAAAGGTTCATCTTATCTTATCTCTTATCATCAGGTAGTAAATGTTGATAATGGTTGTAGAATAATGACACCAATACCTTCGTGAATGGGACCTCGAGATGGGGCAGATAGCGGTTGCATGGGTAAGTGAGGATGAGGAAGAGGAAGCAGTTGAGATGACAAAAGTATCAACCACCGTGTGACCCGTGTGTGTTTGTGTGTGTGTGTGTGTGTGTGTGTGTGTGTGTGTGTGTGTGTGTGTGTGTGTGTGTGTGTGTGTGTACCTCTGTGTAAGGTGTAGTTGGTCTCTCCTCGCAGCGTGGCGTTACAGCTTCCTGTCTGCGGGTCACATGGACACTGGTTGTCACAGTGACACTCGTGAGCACAAGATGGACCGAAGAAACCCAGAGGACACACTGACACAGAGACACATATTTAACATTTGGAAAGGAAGTGAAGACATTTTTTTTTATAATTGAATAAAACCCCAAAAATCAGAGGATCATTTGGTGTGACGTGGTGTAACTTGTCATGTTATAGCACAACGTAGATCTACCCTGTTCACAGGTGTTGCCATGGAAACCAGGGAGGCAGGCGCAGCGTCCGTGAACGGCGTCGCAGGAACCGCCGTTAACACAGTCGCAGGTTTGATTGCAGCCGTCACCATAGAAACCCGGTAGGCACTCTGTAAATAAGAGGAGAAATCAACAGTGACACGAGTATCCTGGTTATGATCAGTTCTGCGGAGTATCTCATGTGTTCCATGTAAACATCACATCCCAAAATAAAAACAGGATACTAATGTAAACAAACTCAGTGACAATGCTAACATGTTGATGTTTAGCTGGCATAATGTTTACCGTGTTATCATCTCAGTTCAGTGTGTTAGCATGTGTGGACAAATACATCTTCTAGCAAAAGAGGCAACACACAATAAAACAAAAGAACTAAAATACGGCATTTCGACACCTCTGATGTAAATCTCATCGAATCCAGCTTTTCAAACATGCCGAATTTTTAAAATGAATTATGATATCCTAGGGCTGCCCAAGTTAACGCGATAATAGCGCGTTAACACAAATTCGCCACTAATTTCTTTAACGCAACTTGTGATTTGTAGGTTGTAGCGGCTCAGTTTTAAAGCTAGAGTGAAGATACTGGTATCATATGAAACTAGAATATCATATATCACATATCTGGAGGGACCCCTTTGAAAATGACAGTTTTTCCTCGCCAAAATGTAGCGTAAGTTTGGAGCATTATTTAAATTCCTTCTTGACAAGCTACGATGGCATGCTTTTCTAGTTTCATATGATACCAGTATCTTCACTCTAGCTTTAAAACTGAGCCGCTACAACCTCAAAATCACAAGTTGCGTTAATGCGTTAAAGAAATTAGTGCCGTTAAAACAAATTAACGTTAACGCGTTATCTTTGACAGCCCTAAAATAAAAAGAACATATTCCAACGATGTTATCCACCAAATCACACTTCAGGATATTCTCTTACAAATGCCTAAATTCGGAGTGACAAAAGAAATGGATTTATTAAAAAGGCAAAATGCAAAAAATGCAGAAGTAGCCAACTAGGCTGCTGCAGAAGTAAAGAAGATATCGACCGACTTCCTGCTCCAAACTATCGTTATTATATCAGCCTTAAAAAAACACCATTGGTCAACCTCTACTCTGTTCCCTCAGGGTTAAAATGACTCGCAATTGGTCAATGGTGCAAATTTGTGCGCCAAAGTTGAACTCGTGAAAAATTTCTGCAGATTTCAGTGAAATTTTCCATAGAAATTAATTAATTTTGCTGCAGAGTTTTGCTGTTTGAAATGCTGGTGTGACAGTTTAGGTTTAGCTCAGGGGCTTGTGTGTGTGTGTGTGTGTGTGTGTGTGTGTGTGTGTGTGTGTGTGTGTTATTACCTTGGCTGCAGTTCTTTCCTCTCCATCCAGCATCACAAACACAACCATCTGCAACACAGAGGACACAGACATGATATGAAACAGTGCAGATTCCCATTGAGACAACAACCAGTAGGTGGAGGAAGTACTCAGATCTTTTACTCAAATAAAATAAAATAAAAATGAGTCCTGGTTCTCCTCCACCTGCTGCAGCTGAGCTCCACCTTCACTTACTGGCGGTGCAGACACCATGAGGGCCGCAGGCTGACGGCTGACACACCAGAGAGTCACAGGCAGCGCCCTGCCAGCCCTCCTGACACCAACAGCGTCCGTCCACACAGTCTCCGTGTCCGCTGCAGTCTGCCGGCTGGCAGCGCCGCTGGTGAACGCACAAGATGGTGGAGACGGCCCGAGCACAGCGCCACCTGCTGTCTGATTCACTGGGAGGGGAGGATGAATGTTGGAGAGCATCAGATCCAGAGCACTAAACATCTGTTAGATCGATCTCTTGAATCTGTCAGTGTAACGTTTCATGGTAGAGAATAGGTTGTTGCTCATGTATGAAGGGATAATTGTCTCACCAGTGATCAGAAGGGTAGCTGGCCAATGAGCCATCAGCCACATAGGTGGAAGACCCGCCTCCATCCAGGTTGATGGCGTTGACGACTCCGTAGCTCTTCAGAGACTCAGCCAGCTCCCACAGATTCATACTGAACACAGACACAATATAACAAAAGGTGTTTGCTGTTGTACAGATGTTTGACACAGTGTGCCAGCAACATGTAAAACATCGAAATATTAAAATCTGGAGATTAGACCAGACTGTATGGAGTCATAGGAGTGCCATAAAAAAATAATAAATCTGTAAAAACATAAGGAGAAAATAAAGGGATAAAAATAAATAAATGACATTATCTAAAAATATATAAACATTTTTAGTAATTTATACGTTAATGTATATATATATATCTTAAAAAATATAAATAAATATACAAAGAAATAAACGAAAAATGTGGTAAAATAAATGAAAATTCTTATAATAATTTTTATATATTTTGTTATTTCTCTATATATTTCCACATTTTTTATTTACTTATTTATTTATTTCTCTTTATATTTCCACATTTTTTACTTACTTATTTATTCATTTATTTATTTCTCTTTAGATTTCCAGATTTATTTTCTTATTCTTTATGTTTCGTTACAGAAACATGTTTAGTATTTTTAAGACAGTCAGCCCAGTCACAACAATATCTTGACAACTATTAGATGGATTTCCATGCAGTTTGGTACCGAATAGTTTGAAACTTCATTCATAACGTTTACATTTAAATTCTAAATCAACATTCGAATGCTGCACAGCTTTGTTGTGCATGTCTATTCACTGTGTTTAAAGCCGGTATTTCTGCACAGCGTCAGATAAAGATCAGGCTACACTAATATTATTATTATTTTACTGTTACACTGTACAATGAGTCTGTGTCCATGGATGTATAAAGAGACGTCTGTAAATCAGAGGATGTTTTTTTTAGGGTCAGTCAGTGAGCGGGAGGTCGTTGTTTGGCCAGAGCTGATTTCTACCTGTTTTATTGAGCGGGTGGAGGCCTGATATTGAGTGGAGATGTACAGAGGGCAGGGGACACGTTCAGACAGCTTGTTGTGCTTTTCAAGGCCAGATCATTAACAGCAACACATTAATCTCCAGGGCTGAGGGAGAGTCAGATCAATACAATCGATCGGTGGAGAGATCTTAGTGGGTTCAGGCAGGTAGTTCATCTCACAAATTAACCCCGTTAGACGTTAAAACGCCTTTTACTACACCCCCATTTATCACTTTTACCATCCGGTTGTTTTTATTCTCTACCCTCCATCTTTGGCTTTTTCTCCTTCACCTCCACCAGCATCTCTGTCTCACTCTTGTTATCTATTAAAGATATATACAACACATTTACTATTGGAAGTCGTAGTGTTTTGTATGTAGAAAAATGTTTTGTTGTTCTGCTGCACTTAAATGTCTTTGTGGACACATTTCACTCATCTCACAGCCTGTTTTACTGTTATTACTGCTGCTGTGATAAAGAAAATCTAAAGTGCATACAGCTTGTTTTTTGTCTCTACGTTTGGCTCAGAAACCATGCATATTTAATTCCCACTTCGGGGCACTTCATATTGACTCAAAGGCCTTGAGTCACTTTATGTTAATGGGATATATTATCATATGTTTTCTCTCATCTACATCTGTGTCTGCTCTCTTTCATCCACTTACTGGGGGGCGATAAATGACAAATATTACTTCCATTTCATTCATGTAGCTGAGTAGATGTTTAGAAGAGAGCTTGTCTTACCCCCTTACCCCGGTCTGCCCATCGATCTGAAACAGGATCAGTTTGCCCTCGGCGTCGTGGCCCACCGCCGTCCTGGCCGACACCACGTCCACAAAATTGCGGATTTGCCCTGAAAGTACAAGAAACAAGCTGGAATTAACAGCTGCAACGTGTTGCTTTAGCAAAGCTCTTCTTCAGATTTCAAAATAGAAACAGAAGGTTAGTCTAAGGTTACCGTAGCACTACTGGAGTATCATCTGAACATAATCCCAGTTTATACCTCTCGTCTAGGGTTAGCACTACTGGAATATCATCTGAACATAATCCCAGTTTAAACACTGTAATCTTCATTTAGACCTGGATATAATGTTGTTTGTTGACTGACTGTCAGAAGTGGGTGGATGTCTCTACAGAGTTTTATAACGCGGCCATGAGCTAAAAAAAAGAGGTCAAGTTTCATCATTATGTAAACAATGGCAGATCAGATCTGGCAAAACTCATCCTTGTTTATTTAACAACACAGTTTGTGTGACAATAAAGGGCGTGTGCAGTTAAGTAAGTGGATGTGAACTTTGGTTTAACTCTCGTTCCTGTAAGCGTCGTGTTTTGGTGGCGTGATGGAGTCACGTCAGGTCACAGACGAGTTTCTGTGTTATGTAAACACGGCACGGCGGCGCTCTGAGATACAGTTACACTTAACCGCTGCTGAAGTGAAGCTGATCTGGTTGCTCGGTTGAGGTCAGGTGAACTGATCTTGGACGAGGGGGAGGAGGGTCTAGATTGAGTTATTGCAACTCGGTCTGTTGAACTGAGATTCAGGTGAAACCTTCATTATCTCTGGAAAGCTGCCGTTCCATTAACCAGGTTTATTGATGGCAGCTTATGTCCTGAAACAAACCTCTGAAACAGTAGGTCAACTTGATTTAAAAGGCATAGTTTGGATGTTTTGAAGTGGGGTTGTATGAGGTATTTATCCATAGTCGGCACGCCCCCAGTTATGAGAAACTTCAAAGGCACCAGACTCCATTGGAAAAAACTGTAATTTTACCTCGCAGAACACAGGAGTTGCTGGTCTACCGCTGCCTCGATCGGTTAGTTACTCTGTGTTATTGTGTGACTTTAGTGAATGAACTAACCCTTTAAAATACCAAAGTCACACAAGAGCACAAACAAACTAACCGATCGAAGCAGCGGTAGAACAGCAACTCGCCGTGATCTGCGAGGTAAAATTACAGTTTTTGCCAAAGGAGTCTGGTGCGATTCGCTCACTAAAATCACAATAACACACTTACTGGATAATGTATACAAAAGTGTGCATCTCAAACTATTTAAAAATATATATATTTTTGTTACTAATGTAATATTCTGCTTCAATCCATATTTGTTGGCGTTTAGCCTTTCAAAAACAACATTTTCACTGCGGTCAAAAAACTGTTTGCCGCTCCCACTTCACACACACAAAGGGAGGATTAATTCTTCCCTCTCTTTTTAAAGATGATCAGCTTTTGTAGCATTTGATTGGCCAGAAAAACTGCCGACTCTTCCAGACTAAAAACCCTGCAGGCTGACAGGAAGCTGTTTTATTGTGTACCCTTTAAATGTTAAAAGGACAGTACGTACCCGTCTCCTGTGTCTTGTCACACTCGGCCTTCAGGCTCTGGTTGATGTAGACCTCGCCGTTCCTCAACAGCCACCCCACACCGCTGACCAGCTGGACGAACGGGTTGGACTGGTCCAAGACGTCTTCCTGTGACAGATACCTGGAGGGTAAAAACATCAGGACGTCACAGTTTCTGATTGTTAACCACCACTTTATGTTTCTACAACTACTAACGGTGCAATTCAGTCATAAGATAGCACTGTGGGTCTGTGGTTGGTCCACCACTTTGGTCCAGACTGAAACATCTCTGGATGGATTGTGATAAAATGTGGTTCAGACATTCATGTTCTTCTCAAGATAAACTGCAATTATTTTTGTGATCCTGACTTTTCATCTAGCGCCATCATCAGGTCAACTTTACTTTAATACCCTCTGTCCTTAGACCCTCAACTCAGATAAGGAACAACTCCCCCTAAGAAAACCTCAGGAAAAGACTTTCTGGCTGATGAAAAAAACATGTTGAGGGGTAAAAGTGTGAGGAAATTAAATAGTTTTGAACAATTAGACAAATAATTATGATAAACGATCACAATATTCAACAAAATGGATAGTGGCCTGCTGTCAGAAGATGCAGACATAAAATAATTTATAATTCACCTATTCTTTACAGCTGAATACTGTTCTGTACAAATACTTTATATGCATGAACTCTGATGTGTTTTACTCATGAAGCACTTAAACCTGCATTGTTCAGGAACAGTGTTTGTACTAGAGACAGAAGAGAGATGAACTGTGTCAACAGGTCCGTTAGTTTTCTATGAGCTGGGACTAATAACTGGGAGGAGGGGTGAAAGATAAAGAGGAAGATACAGGAGGAATGTGGTGTGACCATGAGGAGAAAGTGTCCTTATGTATAGAGAGGAAAGAAAAACAAACGCTGTGTCCACGCTGCGTCTGACTGATCAGCATAAGCATCCTGTGGAGGATAAAAACCCTCCAAAACCTCACTGTGGCAATTAGAAATATGAGTTGATGATAATTTAGTTCAAAAAGCAAGACTTACTGTAATAATTACCTCCACCAAGGTTGTTATGTTCTCAGTTTGTTTTCCTGTTTATCAGCAGGATTACGGAAAAACTACCAATACTGTTTAAGGCCCTAGTTCATTGTAAACTGCTCTTCTTGTTGCAAAGAAAACTTAAAAACCCAGGTGAAAAACTGTTGTCATTCAGTTGCTTAAACTGACAAACTGACAGCTGGCGTGATGCCACAGGTGCAGTTACACAACACTGACCTCTGTGACCTCTCTGGCTATTTTTATCAGCAGATGTAGAAGAGGGTCCAGTAGACCACAGACCATGGATGTAGAAGAGGGTCCAATAGACCACAGACCATGGATGTAGAAGAGGTTGTGTCCTGTGCTTTTGCCCTGCGTGTTAGTAAATATCCTACAACTCCATTAAATCCTGTTGATGTCATGCTACTAGCACTACTAGCTACTGGCCGATAGCCGGTTGTTTGGGAACAGAGACGTTAATACATCCACCACAGTACAGGCTTACAGCATACAGCCCAGGGGTGTATTAGAAGATAATAAAGTGATGAATTACAGCCAATATATCCATTATTACAGCCGCATACAGATAGCAGGAAGCTGGCAGAACCAGATATGTCATATGAGTCCCGTGGGTCTGATGACCGTTCATTATGGCGAGGAAATAACTCTGAATTCAGCTGTTAGTTCATTTTACTACTTTTAGGACATCATGATTTAAATGAGGGATATTTAAGTGTTCCTACTGGGAAGTTGATTTACCTAAAAAATAATGATCCTCTGATTTACAGACGTCTCTTTATACATCCATGGACACAGACTCATTGGTGTTTTCAGTCCAAAATGGCGGCAGAGCTACCGCAGCGCCATCTAGCGGCTGTTGTCAAAAAAGCAGCAGAGTTTTGTGTCTTTGCTTCTAGACTCTTTGGTTTCAGGGTCCTGACACTGACACACCTAAATGGAGCGCAGCTATTAATCATGTTATTATATTATAATATTATTTATTACACTAGTGATTTCTATCAAATTCAATGTCATTTTGAGTCTCTTAAATTTGTAACAAATAACAAACGCATGTCAGTAGCTAAAATTTACTCAGAGATGTTTCCTTGTCTGAAGAAGTCTGTTACCAAAATGATTCTTTATTTATTTGATGTTATTTTCTATTTTTATTATCATGTATATTACCTTCTGATGTGGCTATTTTTTCACCTTATCACCAAACATCACCTTATTATTTATGTTTTACAGCGGGCGGTGCTCTTTGATAAAGCCCATAAAAACACACTCAGATATTGATGCAATAGCTAACTGCTTCAACAACTGTTTGTTTGCCTGCTGAGTGGATTTTCTGACTCCGGGCTGGGTTCATCTCAGCAGACCGAATCTGCAGCGGGTTGTGCCGTTTATTTGTGACGAGCTCTACGTAAAAAGACATTAACAAACACATTCTTCCCATAAAGAGACACTGCTGTTGAGTTAAATTCCAAGCTGTGGGTTTAGATAACAATAACACTGACAGAAATCTGATTTATTTCCACATATCTGACCTGTGCCACATGTGAATGGGTCACTATAAACAGGAGGTGTAAATAAGCTGTTGGCATTATGTGGATGAAGCAATATTCTCTATTTTAAATGAGAGGTTTAAGGTTTGTTATTAGCCTGACTGACCGGTTCAGGACAACAAATGACTGGTTGTATCAAGTTTTTGGTTTGCTATGTGTGTGAGGTGTATAAATGTTTATTTTATCTTATTTGAGCTCCACAGACTGTTGCATCATGCAGTGAATCTAGAGATTACTGACCTCAGGTATCAAACAAACAAGTTAAATTTACTTTTTCATGGTCTGTAGATAAAATGTGAGAGCATGTGTGTTTGTTTGCGTGGTGGGCAGGTGTTGACCTTGCAGTGGCATTATAAACATCCAGTTCTATCCTTGGGGAGGATTCAAGGAATTACTTGTTTCATGAGTCAATCTGAAAGCAGGTAAATATCTTTGGACTGGTGCAACAGTCATGTTGCCACGAACACACATATCGTCATCTGTGGATTGTTTTTCATTGAACTGAATCAGACTTTATAAGTTAAAGGGCCGTGCAAAACAGGAAGTCACTAAATTTCAAATGTGGTTGAACGAGAGGAGAGATGATATTTCAGAAACGTGAGCTCAGGTGCAGAGAAGCAGAGAGACAGGAAGGAAAGTAGTTTGAGTTTATGCAAAATGTAGTTTCTGACTGTTTAACAGACACATTCCAGCACTCTCATGAAGAATGGCGGCCCGTGCTTTATCAGAATAAAAGCTGTTGGTATGCCGACTGTTGTAATCTGGAAGTTTCTGTGCAAAAATCCTTGAATTCCTGGGAATTATTTGTGCCTAATGTGTAAACTAGCTTTGTTAAATAATCTTTAGAAAAGTCAGCTTTGAGATTTTGTAGTTTATCGTGATAATGCCAGTATAAAACTATTTGGCTGCATCTATATTTTCTAAAGCCTGAAAACAGAGCCATGAGGAAGTGCAGAAGTCTAGTTATCTCTCAGAACACTTGAATTACAATATGCTGAAAGGTTATTATGGGATTTTTGCCCAATGATGCCAAAAATATTCTGCCTGTTGAAGCTTTAACATATTTTTTTACTTACCTCTAGTGGTATTGAATCATGCACCCTTCCAATCACAGTGGAGGAGGGGCGAGACAAATACCACAAAGACCAACCGTCACATTCTACATGTAGCTACAAGTGCTGAACTGAACAACAATGGAGGATAAATTGAAAATTAAATTGAATCTCATGAACCCGCGTAGACTGGCGGGTCCGTCCTCTCTCCTCTGCTTCAGCGGACAGTTTTACTTCTGAGGATATTCCGTATCATAGCAACCAGACGCAACCAAAACGTCACAGCTGAAAAAACGCTGAGCCTCCAAAGTGCTCTAAAGCTGGCCGTTTTCAGAAGAGAGCCTGGCGTTTTCAGCTGGGAAAAAAACCCTTTGGTGGATACGACCCCTAAGACAACATGTTGTTTTATAATTTGGGTGAACTGACCCTTTAACTTTGGGACCATGGTTGGAGTTGGAACTGGGGTCCAATTATTTATGCCTCAAAAATCCCCGTCAGAGTTCTGTCAGTGTCACAGCTGGATCTCTTACCCGAACACCAGGGTGCCGTCTCTCCTGATGCCAAACTGTGCGTTCTGCACCCCGCCGCTGTCCTGCACCGCCCTGCCGTCGCTCACCACGTTGCCCAGACACTTGCCTAATTTCGTGTCGAAGAAGCCGGCGTTCTGGGCGTACAGACACCCGGCGGCCTCGGCCGTTTCCACCACCGAGGCCCTGTGATTCATCCCGCAGCCACCCGGCCCACCCGGCTCCAGCACCGACACCGTCCTCAGCGGGTCGTGGACCACCGTCATGTGACCTGGAGACAACGAGATGAGATGAAACAGATTCTACTACTCTATCAGCATCTTCTGAGTTACTGTTGTTCATTACCGTTTCTTATAAACACTTTTTATGTCAGTTTGCTTAAATGGATAAAAGGTCAGGGAGTAAATAAATAAACAGAGGGATCAATAAACCAGAGGTTCATCAAACAAACATCAGATCCAGATTCAGCACAGAGATCAAATCAGTTTGAACTCCCTGCACTTGGCCAATAAAGTTATTTGCGAGTCCATCACTGACCGTAAACCCATCTGGAGCTTCCCGGCACGTCCGAAACAAACAGCGTGGACTCGGCCACCGGCAGCCCGCTGTGGTTGCTGGCGGGCCGGCTCTCGTGGGTGATGCTGCCATGAATGACGGGCTGACAGTCTCTGACATGGCGGTGAGAGTGGGAGGGGCCATGGCCGTGGGCGTACGGCAGCAGGAGGTCATCGTCCATAGAGACTCTACGAGGAAGTAAAATAGGTTTACAAAATGTTTATAAAAACAAGATTAGGAGATAAACTAAAACTGAAAATGCAGGTCGGTTGGTGTGCCCTCAGTTCTGAGTTGCACCAGGTGTTTTGTGACACCAGTATACCTGCGAGTCTACTCCACTTATTGCTTTGACACTCTGGGCTAAGATTATAGAGAGAGTCTGGCTACAATTAAAGGACCAGTGTGTAACATTTTGGGGGATCTATTGGCAGAAATAGAATATAATATTCATAACTGTGTTTTCATTAGTGTATAATCACCTGAAAATAAGAAATCGTTACCTTAGAATGTTTATATCTACATAGAGAGCAGGTCCTCTACACGGAGTCTGCCATGTTTCTACAGTAGTCCTGAACGGACAAACCAAACACTGAGAGGGACATTCACGTTTTTTATGTTACCTGAAGGCCACCGTAGTTTTCCTACACCTTTGGCACACAAGAGAAGTTTCAATTGGTTGCAATCTGCAACCTCACCACTAGATGCCGCCACATTCTACACACTCGATTAATCGCAATTGAACATTTTAATCGACTGACAGCCCTAGTATTTATCAATCTGTACACCTTATGTCATTAAGCTCCCAGTAATTAATGACTTGTAGTCAGTCTGAGACGGCAGAGCGGGTCGTACTCGTTCAGGGTTGGTGGTTGCTTCTGATGACCAGACCAGTGCTGTGTGTACTGTAAAGCACTCTCGCATAAAATCACTATTTAAATGCAGTCAATTCACCATTTACTGAACAGAAAACACACAAACAAGGTCAGGCTGAGGTCACCACAGAGGTGAGCAGTCTACTGTTATACAACTGCAATGTCAGGTCCACCTACTGTGTGTAGCATGACAGTACAGGCCGAGGTCACGGGTCAACTTCTTCTCACCGTTATGTGTGGATTTACTGATTAATTGTTTTGTTGTTTTCACTTTTGGCATTTTTTTTTTTTATTTTGTTCATTATGTCTCTTATTTATTTACTCTTGTTTAAATTTTCCCTTTTATTTTTTTGTGTATTTATTTTTTATTAATTTTTAAATGGGTGAAATGCAAAGGGAAAATCGTGCATAAATAATTAAATATAAAATAAATAAGTAAATTAAAAATAAATTTAAAAAAATAAAATATAAATGCAAAAATAAATAAATCAATTTAAAAATTCATATTTGATTTGATTTTTGTTCTGTTTTTTATTGGATTATTGTCTGTTGATTGGTTAGTTTTTGCTGCTTAATTTGTGTGCTTTTCTTGTCTTTTTTAGTATTTGTTTTTAATTATGTTATTAAGCTTAATTTTCTTTTCTTTTGTTTTTCTCCTTATGTTGAGGGGAGGTCTGTTGTATTGTATTTACCTCTCCTGTCACATTTCTTATATTTATCTGGATTTTATGAAGTTTTATGTGTGGGCAAATAAATATACATAAACATTATTTGGTCTTACTCTCATCCAACATCGCCATCTTCTGACCAAAGTGTCCAACTGCAGCGAGATTTTCACAGAAACTGTCAGTTTCCTTTTTTTTTTTATCTGTCAGTTTCCTTGAAGAATGAAACTAAAGGTGATGACAGGTCTTGTGACTACAAGCTGTTATCTGCTGAGGAGTTATAATCATCACGACACAGTTTAAACAGTTTTAATGAAAGCTATCAATATGGCATATGTAATAAAACTAGCCACAGTTGTTATATATTTACATTATTAAAATAAATTGAAGTTAAGGCCTACTTATATGTATGTTTAGTGAAAAGAGGTAACTAAAGGCTTCATCGTGTTTGAGCTCAGTCTGACAAATTAGTGAACTTTGTACTCAAACAACTGATAAGAATTTAAAAGTTACTGGATGCTGTTGCACAACAGTTAGGTTAACATGTCTACTTGGTGTGTTAGCTTATAAATTAACTTAATTTTACCAAAACAGGTCCTTTTTATCCAGCTAACTCAACTGTCACTTAAAAGGAGATGAATAAGTTTGGACAGGCTTCTCTCTAGCAGTAGGCTAGGCTAACACCTAGCAGGCTAACATTAGCGGCTAGGTAAAACAGGAACCGGCGGTCTTACCGGGTGTTTTTGGTCTCGGACAGCCGGACGCAGAGCCACAACAGCAGCCACACAAACGGATATTTCACCCACACTGCTGCCATATGAGGAGGGGAAACTAGCCTGCTAAACTCCCTCTCCTCCTGCTGGTCCCCACATCATCCAGCTAGCACTCAATCATCAACGTAAACAAATAAAACACACAGCTTCCTGTTTCTGTACAAAATAAAAGCACGACAGTCTGAGCCAAATCAGCAATTTCATTTATAGATTTTTTTTTTCTCAAGCCTTTAAATGAGCCCATTTCGGCCAGGTAATGACAAAATATTTGTTAGTAATTATGAAAGTACAAATACTGGTAACACTTCACAATAACCATCATTTATAAATGCTAAATTGATAGTTAATTAAACTTAGTTAATAGTTATTTTACTGTCAACAAACATTGAAATGATAATTTCATATTTTTATAAATTTTTAAAGGGGTGAAATGCAAAGGGAAAATCGTGCAGAGATAAATAAATAAATACATGCATAAATACATAAACAAATACATACATTTAAAAATAAATATAAGATAAATTCAAATAAATGCATAAATAAAAAATAAATGCAGAAATGAATAAATACATTTTAAAATTCAAAAAAATGTATACATAAATAAATAAAAGAAAAAATTAAATAGAAGGTAAATAAATAAGGGAAAACAAGGATAGAAGCAGAATTAAAACAGAAATATCAATCTATGTCACATTTTATCAATTGATTAATGGCTACATTTATTTTTAATAAATAATAAAAATAAAATGAAAAATGAATAATACTATGTCAATGATAATAGTAATGTTAAAATAAATACATGTGGATTCATTCAATACATAACAAGTAAAAGGGCATACTACAGTGAAAAAAATCAGATGAAAAATAGATACATACACATACATTTTTTTTCTATCATAGAATTTTCTTTCAATGTTTTAATTTTATTTTGAAAGAATTATCAACATCTTCCTGTATTTTTGACGTGATGTAGTAACTTGACGCAGTGAGGTCACATGACTGTATTCAACTCCTGACTGTTGTCTCCGCGTGGCACACAGCCACACGTCACCTGACCTGAACCTCTTCTAACCTCTTTATATACAGTCTGTCTGACAGGTGAATAAACGGTATTAGGAAAGAACACACTTCCACTAAACTTTTGTTTTACTCTTTTATTTTATACAAAGTATAAATGCAAAATAATACATACAATTATAATCAAACACATGTACTAATACCACCGCATAAAAATACTATCTACATATTATTTTAATATATTTTATTTTTATATTTAATACATTTAAAATCTTAGTAAAACTAAAGTAGTGCAGAACATTGTCCCTTATTACTCATGCTTTAATGTAAAAGCAGGATTTTACTGTTGTAGTTGGTTGAGCTGGAGCTCATTTTGAACTAATGATTATTTTGGATTAATCTGCTGATTATTTTCTCCAATAATCGATTGATTGTTAGTTTGTAAAAATAGTGAAAATAGCGAGAAATGGCGTCACAATGACCCAGAGCCTAAAGTGACACCTTCACAATGTTTGTTCAGTACAAATCTCAACATTATTACTATTAAATTATTATCACATTACATCATTAACATTATTACTAATACATTAATATTATTAACATTATTAAATCTGGAACCATCAAATGGGTTTACAGGAAAAATTACGTCAATCATCAAAATTGGTTCACATTAATTTTTTATGGAGGACAGAACCTGCCAAAATCAAAAATAAATAACTCAATGAATAAATAAATGTCATTAAATGTAGCAAAAATAAAAAATAAATGTAGCCATTAATTAATTGATAAAATGTGACATAAATTGATATTTCTGTTTTAATTTGCTTCTTTATTTATCTATATTTGTATTAATCCCCTTATTAATTTTCCCTTTTATTTATTTCTGTATTTATTTTATGAATTTTAAAGTGTATATATTTATCTTTGCATTTATTTTTATTTATTCGTTTATTTTAAATTTTTAGTATTTTTTGCATTTATTTTTTATTTATTTTATGTTTACTTTTAAATTTATATATCTATTTATTTATGTACAAATAAAAATAAATACATAAATAAATAGAAGGGAAAATTAAACAGAGGAGTAAATAAATAAGGGAATTAATACAGATATAAATACATAAAGAAGCAAATTAAAACAGAAATATCTATTTATGTCACATTTTATTAATCAATTAATGGCTACATTTATTTTTAATATTATTTTTGTTACATTTAATGACATTTATTTATCGAGTCATTTATTCTTTATTTTGGCAGGTTCTGTCCTCCAAACATTTTCTGTCAGTCAACTAATTGATTGATGGACTAATTGATTAATGGACTAATGGTTTCAGCTGTAATTGTATAAACTGTTGGGGAGTTTAATTTATAACAAAGCATAATATTCTATAAACTCTAATATGATTTTATGAATCTGTAAAGTAACTAAAGTGTCAGATAAATGTAGTGAAGTAAAAAGTACAATATTTCCCTCTGAATTGTAGTATAAAGTGACATTAAAAAAAAGATTGTATTTAAGGACTTGAGTAAATGTACTACAGTTAGATTCCTCCACACAGCAACAGGATTAAAATCCTACCAGTGTGGTACTGATGGTGACACTGGGATGAAGACAGATTTCCTTTCATCACTAGATTCAAAGTAAAGGCTGTAAACACAGACAGCTGTCTGCGTTAAAGTTATAATCTGTGAAATCCTTTTACTTTTAAAACACCTTTGTATAATGCTGCTCAATATCTCCAACTTCTGACCGCAATTTCCCCAAAAGATCTGATCCAAAAGATGATTAAAAAATAGCTGTTACATTTCAGAGCTCATAGGAGGGATGTCCTGATCACATTTATTTGATCATAATCCCAATCAGTCTTTTAATATGTATGTCAGCACTAGACTCTCTTTCTGCTGCTTCTCTCTATATGCCCCCCTGCTTGTCTGCAATCTCATGATATATGTTTAAATGTCACTACTGCTTCTAGTGTTTTTAACAACTGTGTGTTATTTTCCAACATTTAAACTGCATGCCCTGTTTTGGTTTTGATGTATTTTAGGGAGCGTTTTGTAACACCTTGGCCAAATAAACTAAACAAATAGTGAGCACGTAACTTCTGTACTTAAGTTATGCCACTTCCAGAGTTATTTAAACCCAAACCAAGATATTTTCCTAAAGCTAACTAGAAGTATTTGTCACGTAACTTCTGTAGTTAAGTTACAACACTTCCGGTGTTATTTAAACCCAAACTGCGATCTTTTCCTAAACCTAACCAAGAACGTTTTGTCACTTAACTTCCATGCTTAAGTTACGCCGCCTCTCTTCATCTCCAGTGTCAACAAAATACTGAAGTTCAAGTGCAGTTTTCGCTGTCGTGTCTTCTTCAGTATGTCTTGTTCCCATACAGGATGTCTCATGATCTGTCCATGCTCTAAAGTCATCACATTCATATCCTGAATCCCAGTCACGTGCTTCCAGTCCACATCTCTGCTCCTACCGGTTTTTCCACTCACAAGTTTTGTCGCTCAGCATTTCATCTAATGCATGAGCAAATAAAACGTTCACTTCCCCCTTTTCATTTGCTGGGTATTCCTCCCAGAGGTTTTTTGTATATTTGTGTTTCCTATTCAGCATAGAAGGAGGGCATCCTTTCATGGTATCAGTCAAGTTGAATCAAGCTGCCGTTGCTCAGTGGAACGTGCTTGTATGGAGAAAATGGAAGAAACAGAAGAAGCCGTCTCAGACTCACCCGTATGAGGTGAGCCAGCTGCCGGATCAACAGCAGAGAGGCCAGAGTAATGGTGATTGTCAGCCATGTTTGTCTGTGGAGAGAGGGGGGATTTTAATATTTTCTTCTTTTTATTTATGACAATTTTTCACTTTACAAGAACAGTGGGCAAAAAGCAAATACGAAACAAAGAACAAAACAAACATGAGGTCACGGGATGATCAGTAAATCAAGGCACATTTTAAATAAAACAAATTTAAATAAAATATTGCACACGGTACATAAAATAATTATAAAAGATCTGTTTCATTGGCTAAATAAACAGACAAAAAACATGATTCTGATATTTATATGTATATAAACTACAACATGGTTGCTATAAATAATCAGACCGAGGGAATAGTTTGATTTGCTTTGGTTAATTACTAAACATAATTAAGTAATCAAGGCTGAAATTGGATTAATATCCAAAAGAAAAGAAAGAAGTTACAATAATCTCAATTTTGCCTTAATGTGTCAGTCGTCAGTCATTAAAAAGATTGTAACAGTGAAGCTCTTTGCTATAAAAAAAAAAATCAACATTTTGGATCCACTTTTTGGACTAATTTACTAATTTATTATTGGTTGTTATGTTGATGAACTAACGTCACCCTTTGGTTTGTGGACTGCCGTTTTGAAGCCTTGAATTTGGCATTTTGGCTGCCACCATTTTGGTATTTGGCTGTCGCCATCTTGGTTTTTTGGAACCAGATGGCTGAATAAGACATTTTTAGGCAACCAAAATGTTACAATTAACTTTGATGAAGTGAAAACACACTGTGAAAGGGTTAAAGTTGTAATACGAAAACATGGACAACTCCCAGAAAGGACAACGTCGTGGTAGCGACCTATCAATCACAAGGTAACTACGCCCTAAAGCATACCTTTCTGCCATTTTTCCTTCAGCGCAATGCATGATGGTATAGACCCTTTTTGTTTCGACATCATAACCACCATTAATATATTGGAAACTAACACAAACAACTATAAATGTCAAAAGGTTATGAGGTGTGGCAGTCAGTCAGTCAGTCAGTGCTGCTGGTCTGTGTGTAGAATAGCGAGTGGAGTGTTGTGTGGTAAAAGGAAAAGACAAGGAAGAGGAGCGTGGAGTGTAGGGAGCAGAGTTTCCCCTTACTCTCTCCCACATGGAACAGGTGAGGTAGGCCCAATAGGGCTGGGAACACCGGGCCCAAGTGTTCCCAATAGCCTAAACGACGACCCAACCACACCTACAGGCATCTGCAACACAAAAGACAAAAGAGAAGCAGCCAGCCCAGCTGCCAAAAGACACACTCTGCCAGCAGGACTTCCTCATTTTTGTACAAACTAAAACTTGTGCCAGCATTTCAATGATGATAGTAACTCTGAAGAATCAGTCAGTACTGTCTGCCCCATGATACAGGCTCTGTGATATATTTACAAGGATCTATTGATCCGTATTATACCATGGTCTAGGTGAATTCTCCATTCTGATTGCCTGCTCATTAATTCCTGATAATGGACACCTATTAAGTAGTTCCAGTGAAACTGTCTGTTCACCCTTCTAAATTAATGCACTGGCTAGTCCTGTTGTTAAACTTACTATCAAATTATATTTACTGTTATTCAACTGTAGCTTCGGCAATGTTATTGACTTTGAATCTCGCTAGCATAACGTTAGCTCTATATACAGTATATACAGTATATATATCAGACTGGATAAGACATAAAGATAAGATAAACCTCTAGAATCTGCATCCAAATTACAAAATAATCAACATCCAAATTTCAAAATATCCAAAAAAATCTACGTCCAAATTACAAAATCTCCAAAATAATCTACATCCAAATTACAAAATCTACATCCATCTCCCAAAAATCGACATCCAAATTTCAAAATCTCCAAAATAATCTACATCCAAATTACAAAATAGCCAAAATAATCTATGTCCAAATTACAAAATAAATCTACATCCAAATATAAAAAAAACAACTACCAACTAAAACGCCTAAATTTTGGGGGCAGACGTGGTGAACTGAAGACAACTGATTCATCGAATAGAGGGACAAGAATATGAATCTGACGTGACCTTTGACACTTACTCTGTTAGATATGGTTTGTCTCTGTACACCTCCTCAAGTTGCAATGATTTAAACATCTGTTTAGCCAAACATAGACCCGCTGGGGAGGAGAGAAGAATGGCACCATAAATAAAATAATCTCAAAAGTAACTATAGACATGGCGTAGTAAAAAGTTCAGTACCTCTGTGTAATAGGCCATCGCTGACCAAGGCACAGCTTCCTGTCACTGGGTCACATGGACACTGGTCATCACATTGACACATCTCAACACAGGCCTGACCATAAAAACCTGGAGGACACACTGATGGAGACACAAAGACTTCTTAAATGCAAAATCTCTTTCATATTAAAAGCCCTGATAATAAAATATAAAATAACTCTATTGCTCTAGATCACTACGTTATTCTACTACGTCATTATTTTCTACCTGGTGTCGTGTTTTCCTACCTTGTTCACAGAAGTGGCCGGAGAAACCAGGGGGACACGAGCAGCATCCGTTGACATGGTTACAGGAAGCTCCATTAAAGCATATGCAGGTGTGTCTGCAGCTGTCGCCATAGTAACCTGGGAGGCATGCTTTACCAAGGAGAAACAACAACTGAACAATGAACAACTGGTGTATGCTTGGTGTCGTCGCCATTAAAATGGGATATTATTGTGGAGATTTAACAGATTATCAGATAAATCATTTCAGAGTTGGTTAAAAGTAGTGACAAGAAATGACAATAGTAAAATGGTAATTGTAATACTGATTAAAAATTGATTTAAGGCATGGTCGAATGCCTTAAATCATTGAATTGCCTGAAAGTTCACCAAAGTTGAACTCGAATTTGCTTCGCAACCGGAAGCAAATGTTCTTTCGCCCCTTCGCTTGCATAGAATGGAAGTGAAGGGGAGGCGAATGTTAATTTTGTGCATGTGACTGTGCCCTTAATAAAGATTTTAATAAAGAGGTACTAATTATTTGTCTCTGATGAGAGGGGTGCAGCCAGTGCTTCAAAATAAATAACAATAAATAATAAAACAGAACAGCTGAAGTGCATAAAAGGGTTGCAGAGATATAAATGAATTGCTATTACATTAAACTTTAAAAGGTTTGAAATATGTAACTCAGACCGTTGAGAAATACTACTATAACTGTTTCCCAAACCAAAATTACAAAAATATAAAAGATACAAACAAAACTTTCTCCAATTTTGCAAAATCTCCCAAAATAATCTACATCCAAATTTCAAAATCTCCCCAAAAAAAATCTACATCTAAATTACAATATCTCCTAAAAAGATCTAAATCCAAATTTCAAAATCTCCCAAAAAAATCTACATTCATATCTCAAAATCTCCAAAAATTCTTCCTCCAAATAATCAGTTTATTTATTGATGTGGAAACCACACTGGCCAAAATAGTAATAGAAATAGAAAGTGTCTTTGAGTTTTTAGAAAAGCGCTATATAAATAAAATTTATTATTATTTTATTTTAAATGTAGTGTGTGTGTGTGTGTGTGTGTGTGTGTGTGTGCGATTGACCAGATGATGCTCCTGATTACCTTTATTGCAGTACTTTCCTCTCCATCCAGCAGCACAGAGACAGCCATCTGCAACACAGAGGACACAGACAGACACGCTTTACAAACCTGCAAAACGTCACATGGTGGCATGCATGTTAACCTCCAGCCTTTTAAACAAACAAACGAATGAAGAAAAGAATGAACAAATTCACTCTAGATGAAGCAAACTGGGGCGAAGACGGATATGTTTTAGTTGAAAATGTTTCCATGAATGCGCTCTCCTTTGTTCCAATATTATACCAATGTTAACGTGGCAATCTCAAAGTTTTTCATTTAAATAAATGTCTGTTAAGTCACTATCTATAGCCGAATTAGGTAACACAATGGTGATTGAGCCTATGGCCCACTGGAAAGTATCGAGTGCTCCAGAGATGACGTATTTTTGTAGGCCAACCAGGAAGTTAGCATCGCCCTGATTCCCTCCACTAAAAGCCAACGGGATTGTTCCATTGGGTTTTGGATTATTGCAGAAAATAAGCTCTGTGGCAAACACATGTTTATGATACTTACATGTTTTGTTCAGCACGATAATCTTCACAAATGAACACCACTTTATGATTTATGAAGTGTGAATGCAATCACCATAAATAAAAAGCTAACATTAGGCTATAAACGGACTACACCACGGTCGCATGAACGTGAGTATACACATCGAGGCTGTAAAGAAGGACGAGTCGGCGTGATGACGTTTAGTCTCATTTAGCCACTTGTTAGCAACCGCCTTGTTTAAGCCACGAAACGGCTTCAAAACTCAGCCGTCTGGCTGCTGCTGCACCGAGGAGTCGCACCGCCGCACGGCCGCCCACCTGCCCACAGCGCACCGGAGGACGGATAGACATGTTGCAGAGGTTCGCCGTTTGAAATGGAGTTTCGGGACGTTTTGGAGGTTCACCGTCCACCAGCACCAGCTGCTCTCTCCTCAGCTCCAGCACCGACATCCCAACGGGGTGCACTGACATTGTTAATTTATCTCCAGCAGGAGGAGACGGTAAAGAAGAGAGCGAGTGAGAGATACAGTCAGTGTGTTAATTATGTTGGTGGGATTTCATGTAGAATAATCCACTGTGTTTATTGAACTGTTCTCGGCACACACAAATGCCATTTTGAAAATAAACACACTAAAATAAGGTGGAGGAAACATAAAATGAAAACCCTCAGTTAGCTGATGCAACAAGTTGGGCTAGTTAACTACAGCTAACTAGGTAACTAACTAGAAAGACAAACTGATAAACAGATTTATCAGTTACAAGATTCAAGACGTTCCCATCCTTAAGGAACAAAGCACTTTAATGACATAGAGATACTTGTTTTACTTGCTGAGCTCCACCTTCACACTTACTGGCGGTGCAGACACCATGAGGGCCACAGGCTGGCGGCTGACACACCAGAGAGTCACAGGCAGCGCCCTGCCAGCCCTCCTGACACCGACAGCCACCGTCCACACAGTCTCCGTGTCCGCTGCAGTCTGCCGGCTGGCAGCGCCGCTGGTGAACACACAAGATGGTGGAGACGGCCCGAGCACAGCGCCACCTGCTGTCTGATACACTGGGAACAGAGAGCATGGGGAGACAAAATGAAGACATGTTTAGATAAGACAAGTTTACAAAATACTCTACAGGATAATAAGCTTTATTCAGTGGCATCTGAATGGAGATTTAAAGAGGACCTATTATGCTTTTGTGCTTTTCCCATTTTCTTTAATGTGTTATAAAGTTTTTTTTGTGCATGTAAAAGGTCTGCAAAGCCCAAAGTCCACGACAAAGGGAGTTTCTCTCCCCAACAGAAACACTGCACCTGAAACGCCTTGATTGAAGTCCTGCTAAGATCTCATCTCTAGGGTGGGAAAAAAGTTGATTCACTATGTATCACGATTTCTTTTTTTTACGATTTTGAAATTGATTTTTTTAACGCCAGAATCGATATATTTGCTTCATTTGTGTCTATGGGTCCATCCCAAAGCGCTTATTTGTCGTTTCCTCGCTCCTCGATCCTCGGGTGAACCGGAAGTTGTTCTGGTGCGCCATCTTGAAGACCGTCCCAAAGCTCTTATTTGTGCATCAAGGAGCGAGGATCGAGGATCGAGGAGGGATCTCTGAGGAGCGATAATCGAGGAAACACGAGAGCAGCCTCGACGGAAGTCTTTTACCGACCGACACGCCCCCTTATTGGATATCAGTTACTGATTGGACGCTGCGCAGATCGGGACTGATCTGATAATTTTACCTCTCAACATCGCTGAAGTTTTATACCGGAGTGAAGACAGATCACAGATTAAACGTTTTATAGTTTAGTTGTCTTCTGATTCACCATCTAGTTAATATCTGTGTTAATTGTAGCTCTGATCAGCAGCAGAAGGTCCTGCAGTATCTCTCATTCACACACCGCGAGTGAAGCCGCCTGTCACTGAGAGGGGTTTATATACCTGACAAACGGGACCTAAAACATCTTTCTGCATTTATTAGAAAGATTTTTCTTTTCATGATCTGTTATTTCCCCCGTTAACTTATATTAATGACACTATTAAAGTCAGAGAGAGAAGGAGAGTCTGTCTGTCAGCAACAAACACCTGTTACATTATTTATCTTCTTTTCTATTCAGTCACATGTGAGGCTGATAATTCCTGAATGTCGGGATTGATATGAGTTACATCATTTACATTTTCCCTGAAACATTCAGCCTGATAAATAATGTCCAGTGTTCAAAAGACCCCATAGTCATATTATGGGTTATTAAATAATGAATTCACAATCAGAATATCGATAACTACAGATGCTAATAATGAATAAATAATATAAAGATATTGTGCCAGTAGAACAACTGTGTGTCTTTATTAGTATTATTAGTACAGTTCAAACACAAACTCCATCTAAAGTTTCTATAGCTATTAAAGCCGTCTGACAGCTGATCCAGCTGTGATCAGCTACTGCTGTCATCAGAAACGGACGTCGCTTCACGTGACGCTTCAGAGGAAACGACGTCTCAATTCCCTTAAAACGCATTTCCTCGTTTCCTCTCTCCCCGCATGGTTTCCTTGCCCTTTCCCATGCTTCCCTGGTGGGCGGGACTAAGACGCAAGGATGAGACGCAAGTGAGGGAAACGAAGATGCAATTAAGCGCTTTGGGATGGACCCCTATGTGGAGGTAGAAGGAAGTTAACGCTTTTATTGTTGTAGTCTGAGTAACGTGACGTCACATCCGTTCCGTATCCTTCAACCAAAAGACACAAAAAACAAAACAAAAAAAACAAAAATAAATAAATAAAAAAGAAAAGAAAAATTCCCTTATTTATTTATTCTTCTGTTTTATTTATTTTTATGAAATTTTAAATTTATTTATTTTTATGAATTTTTTAATTTATTTATTTTTATGAATTTTTTTTATATATTTATTTTTGCATTTACTACTATTACTATTACTATTCTGCTCATTTTTAATTTGTATTTTCTTTCTATCACAATGGGGAGAAGAAGAAGAAAAGGCCAAAATACTCCAAGTTCTGAAAAATAAAATGCTGAACCTTCACCCTGGAACAAACCAATACAGTTTAACTTTAATTAGCTCACCATATGTCAGGTGAGTAGCTGGCCAACGTGCCATTGATCAAGAAGGTGGAAGATCCGCCTCCGTCCAGATTGATAGCATTGATCACCCCGTTATTCTTCAGGAACTCTGCCACCTCCCAAAGATTCATACTGCTCAAATATGAACAAACACACGAGTGCCATGAATGTCATTCTGGGCAGTAATGCTTCTACTGAGTGCATGTTTAATAGACCCTTTTACACGGTGTTAGCTGGAGGCTAAACAAAGGAAAGACTGGAGGCTAACATCAGCAGTGGGCTAAAGTTACACATCTAAAATGTCATCTTGCTGTGTTGTTGGGTGCCAGAATCCAGATATCACATACATTTGAGATGATGTTTCAGAGATGGAGAGTAAAAGTTGCTAATATTTAGCCTTCTGCTAACAGCAGCCGTGAGCCATTGGCTGCGGTTAGCAGAAGGCTAATTAGCAACCTTTTCTCTCCATCTCTGAAACGTTTCGCCGATACTGTGCGACTCTATTTTTGACTGACTTTACTGAAGTATAGTTAACTATAGGCATCCAAAAATGTATACACCCTCAATTTGTTTTTACAGCACTACTCCGGCAGACGGCTGGCTACTTAGCTAGCTACCTTGCTAATTCCACCATACTACAGAAAATGAGCCCTCACTCCTCGCCGCTAGGAGACTACTTCACCTGGAGGAGAGCAGGCGTTAGCTAGCTAGCTTGTCAGTCTCTGAACAAGCTAGCTAGCTAACTAGCCAGTTCCGGAGACAGACAATCTGGCTAGCTAACGTTAGCCAGCCGTCTACTCCTTCTGAAGTAGTCTGCAGCTGCGTAGGGATCGGCTAATCTGGTCCCATTGGTTCATATTAACTTTGTCAACTAACACTCGTGATCCTGGAGAGTGAGTGACAGTACATATTGAGAGAAACTAGTATTTTCTTCAGCCATTGTTAAAAAAAAAACAAGCCAACAATACTTGCAAGCCAGCGTTAACTAACTGTTCAGATAATTATTCTGCCTCCACTTAACGCTCCGCCCACTAAATACCTCATCATGGTTACTAACAGAAAAGGGGTTGTTACCCTCTTGTTTTGGTCTGTCCGTCCACATGAAACAGGACCACGTTGCCGCTGGCGTCGTGACCCACCACCGTCCTCGCTGCCAGCACGTCCACAAAATCGCGGAACACTGTCAGAATATAAAAGAAGTGTTTTTTATTAACACTAAAACAAAGGAAAGACAAATATTTCAAAAATGATCCTCGAAAAATCTATTTCACATTCAATTTCTTTCTAATTATGGTAGGGTTATACGGAGCCCCTTAAGGGACACAGCAAGACTACTTTTGCATTCTCTCGCAATAAATATTGTGTTCCCTCCCAATACTTTTGCATTTCCCCGCAAAACTTTTCTTCTTCCATTCCTTCTGAGCACTACAGTATGTCTATTTCCACTCAGTTAACAAAACTACAGCTTCGTTAGGTTTAGGCAACAAAACTACAACTTCTTTAGGTTTAGGCAACAAAACTACAACTTCTTTAGGTTTAGGCAATAAAACTACAACTTCTTTAGGTTTAGGTGACAAAACCACAACTTCTTTAGGTTTAGGCAACAAAACTACAACTTCTTTAGGTTTAGGCAATAAAACTACAACTTCTTAAGGTTTAGGCAACAAAACTACAACTTCTTTAGGTTTAGGTGACAAAATTACAACTTCTATAGGTTTAGGCAACAAAACTACAACTTCTTTAGGTTTAGGCAACAAAACTACAACTTCTTTAGGTTTAGGCAACAACACTACAATTTCATTAGGTTTAGGCAACAAAACTACAACTTCTTTAGGTTTAGGCAAAAAAGTTTAGGAGCAAACATTGTGTACAGCACCTGACATCGTCTTCTGCTCCTGTTATAATTGCTACAGTCTCTAGAGGTCGCTTTTGTGTTCTTTTATATCTTCTTTTGGTGATCTACCATGTGAATAGATGATAAAACCTACTAGTGAGCTTATAGTGACTGATAACGGCTATTTAATAACCTGAAAACAGTCTAATCGGCTGCCTACAAGTTGCCCACTTTTTAACATGAGACTTTACAACACAAACTACAAAAAACTTTATCGACAATGCACATTTTGTCTGCTGCTTTACCCGTTTCCACTGTCTTATCCCACTCGGCCTTCAGGCTCTGGTTGATGTAGACCTCGCCGTTCCTCAACAGCCACACCGCACCGCTGACCAGCTGGACGAACGGGTTGGACTGGTCCAAGACGTCTTCCTGTGACAAATACCTGGAGGGACGGTAAAAGGATAGTTTTGAAGTGCAGACCAGCATAGGAAATACACTGACTTTGGATAAGTAAGGTTTTGTTATGTTAATTCTAACGTTTTGGTGCAGCTTTTAAGTCAATTCTTCCCTTACCCAAACACCAGGCTGCCATCCTTTCTGATGCCAAACTGGGCGTTTTGCACCCCTTTGCTGTCCTGCACCATCCTGCCTTCGCTCACCACGTTGCCCAGACACCGGTTCGTGGTGCTGTTGAAGAAGCCGGCGTTCTGGGCGTACAGACACCCGGCAGGCACCGCCGTCTTCTCCACTGTCACCCTTGGGTTCTTCTCACAGCCGCCCGGGCCGCCCGGCTCCAACACCGACAGCGTCCTCAGCGGGTCATGAACCACCGTCAGGTGACCTGGAGACAATGATGCTTCAAGATGAGATGGAACTCAAACACTTGATCCACTTATACCAGCAGGGAAAACACACCATTACTGCTGACTCCATCACTGACCGTAGACCCAGCGCGATGGGCTGCCTGGCGTCTCTGATATGAAGACGGTCGACTCGGCCACTGGGAGTCTACCGTGGCTACTGGAAGGCCAGGTCTCATACGTGGAGCTGCCGTGGGTTTCAGACTGGTAGTCCCTAACGTGGCGATGAGAGTGGGAGGGACCATGGCCCTCGGTGTACGGCTTCAGAATGTCGTCATCCATAGAGATACTGTGGAGGAGAGAAATTTACATCAAATGTAAATGCAAACAGGTCTCAGGACTGATTCAGCACACAACAACCTATTTTGATAATAATTAAATTTTATGTCAAATTTTTAAGCAAATATATTCTGGTTCCAGCTTCTCAAAAGTGAATATTTGCTGCTTTTCTAGTTTTTAGTGATGTCAAAGTTAACGTGATAATAATGCTTTAACGCAAATTTGTTTTAACGCCACTAATTTCTTTAACAGAGGTTTAACAGAGGTTGTAGTGGCTCAGTTTAAAAGCTAGAGTGAATATACTGGTATCATATGGAACTAAAAAACCTAATGAATCCATTAGTACCAACCATGTCATACTAGCTTGTCGTGAAATAGGTTAAATAACGCTCCAATCTTGCGCTAAATTTTGTCGAGGAAAAACTGTCATGTCCATTTTCAAAGGGGTCTCTTGACCTCTGACCTCCAGATATGTGAATGAAAATGGGTTCTATGGGTACCCACGAGTCTCCCCTTTACAGACATGCCCACTTTATGATAATCACATGCAGTTTGGGGCAAGTCATAGTCAAGTCAGCACACTGACACTCTGACAGTTGTTGTTACCTGTTGGGCTGCAGTTTGCCATGTTAAAATTTAAGCATATTTTTTATACTAAATGCAGTACCTGTGAGGGTTTCTGGACAATATATTTCATTGTTTTGTGTTGTTAATTGATTTCCAATAATAAATATATACATACATTTGCATAAAGCAGCATATTTGTCCACTCCCATGTTGATAAGAGTAGTAAATACTTGACAAATCTCCCTTTAAGCTACATTTTGAACAGATAAAAATGTGAGATTAATTTGCGAAGTCAGTGTGCTGACTATGGCTTGCCCCAAACTGCATGTGATTATCATAAAGTAGGCATGTCTGTACAGGGGAGACTAGTGGGTACTCTTCAAGCAATGATTTGTTCACAAATAAAAAAAGTTATGACGGAACAGTTCACTAATTAGTTAACAAAAAGGATTTGAACATTGTATTGATAAATTACAGCCTCCAGATGATCTCCACATAGTTTTTATATTCATGCGGTTTATGAGGCACAGCGCAAAAACGCTGGCCATTATGGATCTCCCAGATAAGTCACAGTGCGCCAAGGAGTAACCTGAAGAAGCCCCGGTACGGGTGCTTATAGCCCATCTTCCCACTTGGAGCACTTTTACGCACTATCACACTTCTATCTACATCCGGACTTGACTTGACTTGACTATTGTCCGTCTACCTCGCACCGTAACTTAATTAAACCTGCTAATGTCTCACCTCGCCCCGTCGCTCTCCAACAGCCAAACCCGGAAACACATCAGCACGAGCCCCACAAACTTGCTGCTTGCTGCCATGGATATAGGGGTCGGTGTAATGGACGGTGAGTCCGCGTGTCGGTCCTCTCCGTGTAGAGAGGTGCATGTATGAAGCTGCAGCGGTGGATTCTTGTTGATCCAGTTTACTTCCACATTCCTCAGCCGACAAGTCTAGGCTGTGTTCGAAACCGCCTACTACATACTACTGACGACGCAGTATGCAGTATACAGTACATACTGCATACTGCGTTCTTCAGTAATATGCAGTATGCAACAGTTAAAGCGATGTATTTAGCAGTATGCTAGACCAGGCTGTAGCCTTTAAACCAGCTCTTAAAGCACTGGACAACGAGCACGAACTCGTACCACTATTACAATAGTATCGAAGAAATAAAACTTTGAATTAGTTGTTTATGTTATGTTTGTTTACTTTATAAGATACTGCAGGTTTAAACTATTTATTTTAACAGTTCATAGTGAGTGAGACAAACAGGATCATCAACGAGGGGAGACGGGAAATATAAAACATTGCTCGACAAAATTTACGTTACTCAAACTGCTTTTTCAGTTACAGAAACAAAAGAGTGGACTGATCTCCCTCCAGATATTAGAGTAATGTTAAAAAGAGTCGTGTTGTCTCAGCAGGTATCTCTCTGCCCCGTCAGAGGCTGCTCTTTCCCTCGCCACTCTGCTGCTCTGTGGTCGGCTCTCCAGCGAGCTACAACCGAGGGCGATTGTGGAGCTTTTCAACTCCATAAAGGCAGATAAACACATGTTCCTGTTAATTTATAATGGACATTTATGTTGTGACATTTAAACAAACTATCCGTCAACAAGGAAATAAAAGCCCCTCGTCTACGAGACCGGTCTCTTGAGAGAGCTCCAGCCAGCTCATAGCGGTCTGTGACTGCCCGGCTGGAGAGGTGGCGATCCCGGCAGGAGCTAGCTAGCTGTGCCGGCAGTTTGTGGAGCTTCTAAACTCCGACAACGGTGGAGCAAATGTTCGATTCGCCATCTAACATCGTAAAACTGTTAATATTCTAAATCTACACAGTTGATTTTTTCGCCTCAACATTTTTCAAAAGTGAATTTAGTGATGAAATAGCTACGAAAAATGTAAAAAAAAACGAGCTGTTTTTGGCTTCTGTTGTTGTAACGTAGCCTGTAGCGGTCCAGCGCTTTGCATTGTGGGATCCAGTAGGCGAGATAGACTGGTCCGATGCATACTGGAGATTTTTTCCGAATCAGTATGACATCCGGGTATCTTTGGCATACTGTAGATTTTGCTTTTGTTCGCATACTGCATACTACATACTACATTTTGGCCAAATCAGTAAGTACTAGTAGTATAGTATGCGGTTGCGAATACAGCCTATGACTTTTTTTCACAAAATTTTTCAACCTACTACTAACTTTTTTTCACAAAATTTTTCGGCATACTATATTTTAACCTTTTTTCAGAGTTTTTTCGCCATGCTATAATATGACTTTTTAACAAAATTTTTCGACATACTATAATATGACTTTTTTTTTCATTCACAAAATTTTAAAAGTTTTTCAGTTTAGACTCGTAATACACCCACAAGGAGAGCGTTTTACACTGAAGCAACTGACGCAAGAAAAATGACATTGATCACCAACAGTACAGGAAATAAATGTAAGGAGGTCAGAGGTCAAAGTCACTTTTTTACAGTGAAAGTCTCAGAAACTGCAGCAGTGAATGATGTTTGTGAAGCGGTTTATTGTGCTTTGATAATTAAACTTGGTCAATGTTGTAAAGAAACCAAGGTCAGGAGGGAAACTCATAGAAACTGTTGGTGAATGAGGAGAGCTCCGTTCTCTCAGAAATCTTAGAAAAAGAAGTTTGTTGATTCTGTTTATTCATGCTTCACTTTTTTAACACTAGACCATGAGAAAAAGTTGAATTATACACTTCTAGGGACTTTTACTTTGGAAAATCTCTAAATGAATCCAGTAAAAATGTTTGATTTTCAGCGTGTATGTAGTCAGAGATGTCCTGAAGTCAAATATATCAGTCATTGTCAGGAAATATTTATTACATTTTTTATCCAGCAACCCAAATATCAAAGAGTAAAGACATTTCCCTAAAAAATTAGTAGTATTTTCTTTTTAATTTATAAGGGACATGTAATGTTTTATACTTCCGGTGAATATAATCTAATCAATCTTATTTTCATATATGTATTTTTTATATAGAGTTCCCTTTGATAACACCTTGTTTTGAAAACCGGACATAGTCCCACGTGTATACTTCCTCTAACTTCTCCAAGGTGGTCTCTAGCTCTCCCGTCAGCTCCGTTCTCTTTATACATCCATGGTCAGCTCCATCGAGGCCGTTTGAATGCATTTAACATAAATGTCAGTAAATGGGTGCTCTAGAGTTGTAGCATCGGCACATTTGACCACGGATATGAGAGTGACGGCCGGCTTGACCGCACGTTACCACGATACGATAACGTTTCCTGTCCGTGACAGAGTTAGCATGCAGCTTTAGCCGTGATGTCTAGCTCTGCTTTTCCTGCAATGTGTGAAACCCAAAGTGTTTCCATACTTTACTGGATGTGTAGTGTTTACCACTTTGGATTTTACATGTGAGGCTGGAGGTCGTATCCACTTGGACCCTTCAACGTTTTATACTTTCTCATTTCAGCTCGTCGCGGTTTGTTTTGGTTGACGGATACGGAACGGATATGACGTTACATTACTCAGACTACAACAATAAAAGCGGTAACTTCCTTCTACCTCCACATAGACTCAAATATCGATTCTGGCGTTAAAAAAATCTATTTCAAAATCGTAAAAAAAAGAAAAAATCGTGATACATAGGTATACTGTATGTGTACATAATAACATATAAAACATAAGGTATACATAATCATTTTTTTCCCACCCCTAGTTGTTACCTGAGTAAAACTACTAGGGATCTAAATAAACTAACTTTAAGAGCAAAACATTTTGTTCCTGAGTCAGGAAGTTTTCACTTAATTGGGGTCAAACTGAGAAAAGTGGAGACTTGCTGAGAAAATGGTTTGCTGCCAGTTTTTAAAGAAAGTTCGTCCTGACCGCTCGGCCTGCGATAGACACAGAGAAAGCACAACACAAAAGATTGTCCGTCTCTGTATGAGCTCCTAATTAGACTCCATTCTGAGTGTGACGTAGAGTTCTGAGCTGTGTCTATAATAACATGCAGCTTTTATACAAAGAGAAATTTCATGCTTTAATGTGAAAATGTTGGGAGAGTTGAAAGTTTGCTCCCACATCAGTAACGAATCATTGTTCACCTGTCAGCCTCTCAATTTACAGTTATATTTAAAACACCATTCACGAGGTTCATTTCAACTTACTTTAGCATCTGCGGGTGTTCGCTTTCTTCTCCAGAGACTTATATGATTATATATATTAGGGATGTGCATTCCAAGCAAAAATACTATTCAAAAATCACTGGGTATTATTCGATTATTATTCGCATACCACGCAAAAAATACTACATTATGAAGAAACCGGTGAAAGGCGTGGATCGGAGCTGGAAATGTGTATTTCGAATGTTTTCTTTCCACTAGTCTGAAAGAAGACGTGTTATGGAAGCAAAATCTCTAAATTGACCAGTGTATGAAAAACGATGTTTTTTCCCTAAAATATCCACTGACAATTTAATGACCAGCAGTCCTGTAATTGCCAAGATATCTGTCCACACTCCTCTGGTGAGTTGTAATGTAAAGTACAAGCAAGAAAACCATAGTTATTTTTAAAACTTTATAGCTGCGGACTGTAACTGTAGCCCCGGTCTGACCTGGAGCATCATCATCCAGCACTGGTGTAATGTAGGAATAATATTCCTTTAAAATAACCACCATCATTACTGCTATTATCCTCCATTAGCAGCTCACTAATGGCTCAGTCTGATCACCTGACGCTCACGCCAACGCTGCAGACAGCTTGAACTTTAAAGCAGCGCTCAGTGCTGAAGCTGAGACAGAAAAATAATCATCTGTCTGCTGGTTTTCCTTTAAATATCATCACAAATCATCAGAGTGATCGTCTGGAGCTCAGAGAGAGTGATAAAACCCTGATTAAACACTCTCCTTTCCAACATTCAAGTCTGTACTTGTAACACAATTCAATTTAACAGCACTCTAAATAAACAGCTTTGAATGCAGCTTCTCATAATCAACTTCTGTGATCAGTGAGTCTGATAATCAGTCTAATTCATAACACTGACAATAAATACTATAACTAATTTCTTAACAAACCACCTGCCTATTTAATCTCAAATTACAGGATTGCAACAATCAGTTTAATGATCTATTAATCAAAAACAAACCCCACATATCAGGTGTTCAGCTCAAAAACAGAATATTTGGCTCGTAATCACATGTGTAGATCAATATGGGAGCTTCTGATTCAGTTTATACACAGTATACACTCATTTCCAGTGGTGGAAGAAGTACTCAGATCCTTTAATTAAGTAAAAGTAACAATACCACAGTGTAAAAATACTCTGTTACGATTAAAAGTGCTGCATTAAAAATTCAAAGTATGTAAGCAGCATTTTAATATTGTAGCCGACTGTGGTTGACCTAATTTTACTAATTTTATGCACTACTGTTGGCTGGTTTAATTTACTCTATAACAATACTGTACCTTGTATTTTATATGCTCATTATAGGTTTTTATTTCCATCTGCAAAGTAACGTTACAGCTGTCAGATAACGTTAAATGTAGTGGAGTTAAAGTATAAAGTGGCAGAAAATTAAAATACTCAAGTACAAATACCTCAAACTTGAGTAAAGATACTTAGTTACTGTAGGAGCCAAATATTAGAAAAGGATAAATTAAATTCCTTATTATAAGATATATATTATGTTGATAGAATAGTGGTTGGTATTTGTGCCCCATGTGGCCAACCATGGCATTACATTTTTAATAAATTCGCACCAGTTGATGGCGTCATGGTGTTTAGTATCAGATGTGCACAGTGCAGGCTGCTTCAGGACGCCAAGAGCCGAAATTATTTTTCAACGGGCTTTAATATAGCAACTTGTTCATTTTACAGAGACGAAGTTTAAGTTTATCTTTTTCTTTACTTTGGGTTGCCGCGGCATATCCTGTTTTGGATGTTTTGTGTAGTTTATCACACACACACACACACACACACACACACACACACACACACACACACACACACACGTTGACATCCATCCATCCATCGCCAGAGCTACTGGCTGGACATCTGACCGTGAGTAACAAGATGAATGAGCGGAACTTTATTTAATGCAAGGCTTGTTGTTGACACGTTTCTTGGTGATAGAAATATGGCTTAAAAGAAAAACAAGAAGGAAGCCGTAATAGTTACTTTCCAGCGCCGTTAATTTCTCGTGGTGGAATATAACGAAGTACATTTACTCAAGTACAATTTTGACGTACCAGTACTTTACTTGAGTATTTCCATTTGATGTTACTTTATACTTCACTACATTTGTAGCTTTAGTTTACTTTCAGATTCAGAAAAAAATATAAACCAAGTAAAAAACGATGACATAGCCTATTATTATGTGTTGGTATATAACTAGGCTAATTAAAATGATCCCCACCTTTACCATTAAAGAACAAATTAATGCATAACTAATTATAATTCAGTAATATAACATTAATGTGAATCTGAAATGAGCCAATTTTGCATAATTTGTACTTTTACTTTTGGTATTTTAAGTATATTTTGATGCTGATACTTTTGTACTAGTACGATTTTGAATGTAGTACTTTTAAAAGAAATTTACATTACTTCTTCCACAGGTTTGGAGAAATCCTGCACAGTGCAAATAATAAATGCCCCCAATATTGATTACAAGTAAAGAGGAAAATATTCTTTTATGGTACGAGTTGTGCAACAGTATCATGCATCAGATCACTTAAGGTGAGACAACACAGGGAGGCACTTGGTTACAAGTACTTTTACTTGTAACCAAGTATTTTTACACTGTAGTATTGCTATTTTTACTAAAAGGAATAGTTCAGGTGTTTTGAAGTGGGGTTGTATGATTCGCGAAGAAATGACAGTCAATTGTTCGTTCCATTGCAACATCAGCGCCCAGCTGCAGAGCTACGATTCCACCATTTTGGACTGAATGCTACGACCGGACGCCAGTAAAACGTCCGCCTACAAAGAGCCGTACAAAAGTAAAACTAAATTATTTCTATTCTATTGACATATTATATCGAAATGGCCTGTGTTGAACAATAAAATATTATAAATATAATGAGCGTTTTAAGTCCCAAATAGCGGCAGCGGCTCGTCAAAACACACCGGAGTTTCGCCTCTTTGCTTCAATGTTCTTTGATATTACTTACAGTAATCCAGTACTTCTTCCACCATTAAATCAACAGTAAACATTAAAGCTGCAGTAATAGATATTGGCGCAAATACGATTTAAAAAAGTTATTTTTAGAAAACGGCCGCTATAGCGTTACAGTAGTACATGAAACAGGTAACCTGAAAAAAATCATGTTCCTCTGTGTCCTACTGTGTCCTCCGGTGCTCCTAACGGCATCTGAAGGATTTCACTTACCGGAGGAAAACAAGGTCCGCTGTCCAGCTGCAGTCTATGAGAGCTGGCTGTCAATCACTCGCGATCTCCGACCAAACGGTCAAACTAGGCAGCGCTGATCAAATATGAATCAATATTCTGTTACTGTAATGCCTATTTCTCACCTCAAATGTTCTCAGAATCATCTTGTAGTTACTGTTTAGCTGTAAAATGAGAAAGTTTGTGACGCAGCCGCCATTGTAAAATCTGTTGAAGGAAGCCAAGTTCTGGTCACATGACCGGAGCACAGCCAATAGGAACGCTCTCTCTCTCTGAAATGACCTGTGATTGATCAAAATCTGCCATCATGGGCTAGATTTTCTCTAAAGCCTGAAAACAGAGACATGAGGAGGAGCAGAAGTCTAGTTTTCTCTCAGACCACTTGAATTACAATATGCTGAAAGGTTATTATGGAATTTTTGCCAAATTATGCCCAAAAATTGTTGCCTACTGCCACTTTAACAGGTGTCTTACCTTTAGTCAGGTGTTTTGTAGCGCACTGAACAGGTCTGGTCCAGCAGCCATATGATGAAAAAGTCCCAGTTCATTCTGCTTCATTCCTCCAGGCTAGCTGGTTGTAGCTAACTAGCTAGTTAGCTGTTAGCAGGTACCGCAGGTGAGTTGATTGGGGCCGCTGTCAGCTCCCGTTAGCTTAGCATCAACATTAGCTCCACAGTGTACGACTTAAAGTCACTGTAGCAGCGGTCTGTGTGGAGTGGTGTGGCGGCCGGAGTAACTATGGTTACTACAGGAAGCTGCCTGGCGCTGCCTTCAAGAACAACTCGTAAATTTGAGTACTAGTCTATATCGAAGTGACTCCGCTCTTTTGCTTATCTAAAAGTAGCAATACCACAGTGTAGAAATACTTGGTAACACTTTATAATAATCATAATTTATAAATGGTAAATTGAAAGTTAATTAAACTTTAGTTATTTTACTGTTAAACAATGGAATGATAATGATAAAGTTTACTAATTATTAGTAATGCTGTATTTTATCATTAGCTGTGTAATATGAAATAATTAGTTTATATATTATTTATGTATCATAGCTGATAAGAAACAATAACAATTATATTTTGATTACATTCAAAACTTTTATTAGTTTTTAATTTAATCATTATTTTTTATTAACTGTTAATTGTTGCACATATTATATCATTTTATATATTATATTAAGTATTTTTTAATGATTACCAAATTATTTGTAAACCTTTAAGAAATTGTTTATAAAAAATGTATAAACATTACATCGACAGATGGACCAGAAAACAATTAATAACCATTGACAAAGTATTAACTATCTATATAAATAATGTTTATAGATGCTTCACAAAGTAATTATATTTATAGATGTTTTACAAACGATTTCTTAAAGGTTTACAAAGCATTTGGTAATTTATATTTAACACACCTAATAGAGCCCACTTCTCAGCATTTTGTATTTACTTGTACACATTTTGTATTTACATATTTGCACTGTGGTTATATGTTATATATTGCACATTTTAATGCAAATATTTGCACATATTTCACATTATTCTCAGTTTATTATTTAAAATTTTAGTACTTATATTTCTTTACAAATGTTGTGTTTATATTGTAGCATTATGTACATAATTTACATGTTATATACTCCTTTATTTCTATTTACTTTTCTTTGCGTTTATACAAGAGCAACTGTAATGCCGGGGATCAATAAAGTATTTCTGATTTTAATATTCTCTGTCAGGGTGGAGCTCATTTCAACTACTTTATATATTGTTTTGGTGTTTTATGAACTGTAAAAAAAAATGCATTTTATTTTATATGACGCACGGTTTTTTAAATCTTAATCTGCAAAGAAACTGAGATATTACAATAAATGTAGTGGTTTAGAAACTGCGGTATTTCCCTCTGAAATACTAGAAAAGTATCAAATGACGTAAAAATGGGAATTAATGGCTTTACTAAGTTGTGTAACAGCTGGTCTTTCACTACATCGTTTCTCTTTTTAAAATTCAAGTATAAACCTGCAGTGTGGTCCGTAATTACATAAATCATTAGGCAAAAAATGCTTAAAAATAAAAGAAAATAACCACATTTTGTTTTGTGTTTTTGTTTAATGCCAATATACATTTTATTATTAATTATTTAAACATTTCCATCCAAGTAACTTCAGCTACTTAGCATTTTCCTTCTACTGAGAGCCTTCATTAGCATGGATGAAGTGTCCAGCAGTGACTATCTGATTAATTAATATGAAATACCTTCGTGATAAGTTTGGGAGTTGGGATCTGTTTTTGCATGACCTTTAACGTAATAAATAATTCATCTATCAGCATGTTCTTCATGCTGATTTCTCCTATAGTATCAGTGGGATTTGTGTTTCTGATGAAGTATTAATTCTTATTTCTTTGAATTTCTTTCATATTGATGCTCTGATTAGAATGACTGACTGTGTGAAGTCAGCAGGACGGATTCCTTTAACGTTTCTCATATAAAGCAGCTGATTGGATCCTGCTGTGACGTTATAAAACACACTAACTTAGTGTTTCATGAGTTTAAGCCTCAGATACAGTTTGTGTTTGTCCACTGGGTCAAGCGATCTATTTTCTGGAGTCGAGCTGAATGAAGACAACACAAGAGAACAAAACAGTCCGGCTTTAAGCAATACATTATTTATATATAATATATACTCAAAGTTTTCTGAATGAATTAGTATTAAACAATGATATGCTGGGTTACATTCTGATTGAAGCCCTTTTAGTTTAGAAGCTTTTAAAAGAATTAAAATGAAACTAAGAAGAAAAAAAACACCAAAAACGACAGAGAGAGAACATTAAAAATCCACGAGACAGAAAAACCCCAAATAAAACATAACGATCTCTTTCAGCCGTCACAACACGTCTCCTCATTATTTAGTTTCCTCAACAAATCTGCAGCTTTAATTTAATGAAGTCACACCTGGAAATGTCTCGTCAGTCTGCTGCCTTTTCACACTGTGAGCAACAGAAATAAGAGTCAAGGTTCAAGCTTTTTCTGGAGCTTTCAACCAGCAAGAATTGCTGCTGGATCTCTGGAGCTCCCACAGACGACAGCTCTAGAAAAAGCCAGTAAGTGGACCTTGAGTAAAACTATTTCCAACATGACAGAAGTGAGCTCAGCGTCAACAACAGCCAATCACATTTGTTGCCTCCGTTGTTTTCACCGTTTCTCCGTTGTTTGTTACTGTTGAATTTTACTGATCCTCGTCATCCTGTTAACCCTCTGAGACCGGACTTTACTGTCTTTCAGAGGCTGTAGCAGGTTCAGTTTTAGAGCTACGTATATCATATGTAACTAGAAGACCTCAGGAATCCATTGGTACCAAGCATGTCATACTAGCTTGTTGGGAAATAGGTTAAATAACACTCCAAAGTTACGCTAAATTCTGGCGAGGAATAACTGTCATGGCCATTTTCAAAGGGGTCCTTTGACCTCTGACCTCCAGATGTGTGAATGAAAATGGGTTTTATGGGTACCCAGGATAATCACAGCCACAAACTAGAGACCTAGAGCATTCAGAGGAAGGATGGCTTTCCTAGCTAGACTGACAATAAGGGGGTTTCTGAGCAGTTTACACAACAGAAGTGCTCGCCATCCAATCGCAGAAAAATAAAATTCTTGCAGATATCTCCAAATCACAGCATGGCTCTTTCTATGGTGTTCCTCAAGGTCTTGGTGTCTTAATGTGGTATTTTGAAGGGATTATTGATCATTTTTATTAATTCTCCAGTGGTAATAAATTGTTAAATTTAGCACCAAATCTGTGTAACAAATGGTATCAACCCAAAAATTGCTGCAACAACTTATGAGACATAATAGAGCATGGGGATGACCATCATATACTTCTATCATAATGTTCTAAACCCTTATACACTTTTACAATTTATATTAATTAATTCATTTTTATTTGTGATTTATGACTAGAACAACTTGAGGCAAATTAATCTTCAGGTTCCCAGCTTTCAGATGATGTACACCACTTCTATGTGACATCTACTGTTGACCTGCTATCTCCCCCTAAAGACCCCCTGTACCCCCCTAAAAAAGACTAAAACGGGTCTATTGTGGGTCTCAGAGGATTAAGTTCACCTCAAAGAAAGAAAAAGGAAGATTTTGCTGAATCTATCAACAGGAGGAGTTCAAACATCCAGCTCTGCTGAGTGTCTTTGACCAGCTGTTGAGCTCCCTGGAGGAACAGAGATCATTAAAATACAGATGCGGTTGGCTGGTAAACATCAGCAGTGTCTGATGTGACTGGTGTATGAAGACAGTTTTCACCTTCGTTTTAATGGTGGCAACAAAGCTGCTGAGATGTGAGGAGGAGGAGGAGGAGGAGGAGGAGGAGGAGGAGGAGGAGGAGGAGGAGGAGGAGGAGGAGGAGCACACGGAGACCCGAAACAGCGTCATTTCAGAACTGATCATAACTATACAACAAAAACAAATAAACCCAAAACAAATCTGTACAAATGTACAAAAAAAAATCAACAGGATTAAAACATGAAGATTCATTTTAAAACATCCGACTGACAGGATAAGAAGAAATAACTCAACCTGATGTGATCATTGTGCCAACTTTGTTAAGTGCAATCCACAGCAAACCTCCATCAGCACCTCATCAGTATAAAGAACAGCTGGTTAAAGTTCATTCCTCTGATCACAGGTTGATTTTACTGCAGCAACATGAAACTGAAATCTGTAAAAATCAAAAGACATAAAAAGTAAATGATCCCTTTCTTCTCCCTGTTCTGCTGCTTTCAGATCAGACGAGGCAAATAAAATAAAATGGAAATAACTGTAACTGTTTACAAAGATAACGTTCTGACTGTTTACAGTCAAAATGTAAAGAAACATCTGGAGACACCTGGAAAGGTTGAGCTGCTGTTTCCCTGTTTGATCTTAGGTAAAGGTGAAATAAGAGACGTCTCTATGAAGAGTTTTACTCCATCTACTCGGTTCTAACTGAGGTAACAGGGATTCAGAGAGGGCTTCACAGGTTTGAGAATGACCAAAACTGATCTCACATCCAAAGTGCATTATTATTAGTTTTAACAAGGACGTTAGACCTGGTCCAAAAACGTGTCCAAACAGAGCGAGAACACCAACGCTGCAGCATCATGATCCCAATGTCCCCCTAAGACCTTAAACCCTGAACCCTCAGGGACTTATCCGACATCGCCTGGTAAATGGTTGAGTGTGAGAGGCTGCGAGGGGCTTGAAATGGTCGAAATATGAATGGAACGGCACTTTGCAGCAACATTGAGACGAGAGGAAACTGTCAAATAATCAATTTACTTGTTTTTGTCAAACGTAATTAAGCAAAATGTGTTTTTTATGTTCCATCTTAAATCCTTAATGTTGATGTTTCTGTGTAAATTTTAACACGTCTGGCTGAACACTCATGTGCCGACCTCTTTGTTTACCTATTTTTCTTGAACGCCTCTGGGCTTCCCCTGGTAACCCCGTGTTTAACGTCACAACGCTTTGAATTGTGGGTAATTCCCTCAGGCAAAGTCTCCAGAAATGCAGGCTTAAAGGGCTCAAAATGTCAACGAGAGAGCCCTCAAAGACTAAACCCTCATGGACTTTGCGGGAAGGCGCCTCAGAGTCTGAGACTCTGGGATTGTGGACGTTGGGTTCGGGCCAGAGTAACACTCCTCATCGGCAAACTTAAAACTAAATTTGCTAATTTATTAAAAAGGTTTTGGCTCCAATTATCCAACTTTTAAGTCTGTAATCACATTGTTGAAACATGAGGAGCAAACTGTCGGTGTTTGAAGGGAATGAAACTCTTCACCAGGAACAGAAAGTCCAACTGAACCTGAAGTAGTTCACCAGAATTTCCCCCGAGAGGCCTTTTCACTTCCTGGTTTACAGACTGATGATACATGATTTAGGTCACGTGATCAGCAGACTGTGGAGAGCTCTGGTGCTGCAAATTAAGGGAGGGAAGGACGGCCATGTTGGCTTGTGTTGGCAGAGACGGTGGAGAGAGAGTTCCTGCGAGGTTACACAAGAGTTGAGAAGGGGGAGCGTTTGTTTAGTGACACGGCGTGACCCTCTGACCTCTCAGAGCAGCGCAGGGAAGAGTCACTGACAGGAAGACGACGCGCTGACTGTCTCTTTCCAGTAAAACCATCTCTACTACAGAACAATGAGGAATCACACAGACTACGATGCCAGATCATGTGATTAGAAAAGAAATCACCAGTCGGCCCGACACTTCCTGATTATTGCTTTTCATTTCATTCACTGGAGGTGTCGGCCAAGTGTTGAACAACCCAAACACACCATCTCAATTAGTTTTATATCACGCTGCTGATCAGCTTCAGTCCAAGAGGAAGAGGAGGAAATTTCTACATTTAGGCCTACAGGAGCTAAACGTGTAGCCACAATAATCCTGATTCTGAATATCTGACGTGCGTATTTTCGCAGCCTTGTTATGTATTTGTTTGTGTAAACTGATTATGTGTGGATTGTGTGCACAGTGTTGGGGAGTAAGCAGGGAATGAAATTTCCGGTCACCTGCCACCATGGCAGATAGGTTCTCCTTATATTAAGAAATATTGTAAAATGCAATTCTAAAATAGTCCAGGATTAAGGTTACATGATTTATTCCATATTTCTACTGTCTGGTACCACTGAAAAACTTAATTTCAGACCCTGGTTACTAGTTTAATTATAATTCCCACTGATGTTTGGGTACATAAAACAAATAATGCAACAGTTCCGGTAGTAGGGCTGTCCCTAGTACCATTTTCTGGGATTCGAAGCTTCGGTGAGAAATATTCGAAGGTATTCGAAGCTTCGCGGCGCAGCAGGCTGACATGTTTTTTGCATTTCAGTGCCCGGGACACAAAAAACACCTCTACACACAACAAACAGCGATATCCATCTGAGAATAACTAATAATTAATGTTGAATATTAATAATTAATAATGTTGTGGGATTATTCCTTATTTTATGAGCTATTTAGGGATTTATACATTATTCAAAGTTATAATGTAGTTAGTCGAAGCTTCGAAGCATTTGGGTCAGCCCTGTCCAGAAGTGAGCCATGTTTTCCACTAAAGCTATAATTATAATCGTGCACTCGGCCGCCAAACATCACAGAGAAACATTTAACCTGACGTCGTCTTTTTAAAAACATCCAAAACCTTGTGGTTTGTAAAACACAAGGCAGGAAGTAGAAACAGGTTCACGTTATGGGAAACTCCAGATTATGGGTTGTAAAGACCAAACTTTCCAGGAAATTGAACTCTTCCCGTCTGTCGGCTGGTTGGTAATCTCTCCGCTCAAAACCAAACAACTCCTTCCTGTCTCAGAGTCAAACTGGCATCAAGTCTCTGTTGTTTTGCAGCCTGGTTTCATTAACAAACATTTTTCTTACTATTTTCTACAAGGCACTACGTGACAGCAAAGGCAAAAAGGTAGAGTTAGTTTTTAGGGAGAAAACTCACTCAGCTGATTTGTCAGAAGCAACTACAGTATATTAGGTCGACTAGAAAAGCTGTAGCGTAATATCTACATTTTGTTATTTATAAAAAGAGATCTTGACATTTTTGCTTACAAAATAGGGCAGAAAAATACCAAAGCTCTGTTACAAAAAAGCCCTGTTTGGTGTAATACCTGAAGGACAGAGGAGATAAAGGTTAGAGCCCAAACAGTTGCTTTTCCCTGCAGAGATAACAGGCCATCACCTCGTGTAGTTCATGGACATAGAGTCAAAGAAAGACTGGAAAGAAAAGATGGTAAGAGGAGGAGAGAGGAGCGGATGTTTCTCATTAGCACCGTTGGGTTCTGTAGTGACTAATTGCAGCCTAATCAAGAGTCAGAAGAGACGGGGCGGACTGAGTGGAAGTCAGACTTTTTCCCAGAGTTCTGCTGGTCACCCAGTTTATTCCACATTTCATCGTTTAATCGCTGCGTTCAGGAAAAACATAAAATATTTTGGTTTGAAGTGAATTTAATCCTCTGACGGTGGAGCATGATTCGATCATCTGGAGGAGAATGAAAAGAAGTGTTTCCTCCTGGACGTGGGGACGAGACGGAGCGTTTGGTGGACGGTTCGCTCCTCAGTCACTGCTGTCGTCTTCGTCGTCATCGTCCGACAGGTTGTTGAACTTTGACCCCAGCCGGCTGATGGAGTCTGAGCGCGGCGCGACGCCTCCCGACATCAGCTGCACGTAGCAGTACTCGCAGACGCGAACGGGTTTGGACGACTGGCTGGGCAGGAGGTACTTCTTATCCGAGCACGGCCCGCACACCACGTAGCCGCACTTCCTGCAGTGGTGGCGGCGGCTGACCGGCGTGAACTTCACCTTCTGGCAGCGCATGCACACCGTCGCCTCCGAGTCGGGCACCCACACGGCGGCGTGCTCGCCCGTCGGGGCCTTGCCGCTCTTCTGCAGCAGGTCTCCCACACACTTCCCTATGTGGTTCATCCACTCGGACTTCTCGGTGGCAGTGGCGGCGTACACGGCGAAGGACTTGGTGGGCGTCTTGATGAGCCAGCCGTTGCGCAGGTCGCCTTCGTCCGGCACCGTGTCGATGGTGACGCTCTCCAGCGGGATGATGTGCTGCTTGTTGTACTTCTTCTTCTGGATGACGATGTTGCCGTAGACCAGGATGTCGTTGAAGAGGAAGAACTGGCGAGCTTTGGGCTTCTTGCGGCAGAGTTTGGTGAGGACACCCTCGCCGATCAGCACGCGGCCGGGGATGGCCAGCGGCTGGCCCGCGGCGCCAAAGCAGCCCTCCACCACCGCGATGCGCTTGGAGTTGGCCTCGCTGTTCGCAAGCCGGTCCACCATCTTCACCTCACCTGGAGGAAAACAGAAAAACATTCTTACCGACAGATTTTTATAAATTCATACTAAATAAATCAGTTGTCTTTCATACCCCGTCTGGAAGAAAGAACTAATGCATCTCTACCGGGGAAACTAGCAACTAAATGAGTAATCGTAATATTCATTTAAATAAGATTATATAGAACATTATCTGGATGTTTCTTTTCACACATTTTCATCACGAGTTGGTGCTGTGCAAATGAAAAACTCGAGACACCATCCTGCTGTGTTGACAGTAAACTTGAGAGCAAGACAGACGTTTTCATATTTTGGATTTGACTGAATTACCAACAGTCTGAGTTCAAAGACCCGTCACATGTGCCACATGATCTGATTTTACAGAACATATCTGTGTGGTTCGGATTGGAGCTGTAAAATGTGACTTCATGCAACAATCTGCTGATTAGAAAACCTCAGATCTCTGTCATTTGTTGCGTTTAAAAGAGCCACTTGTAGCAGCATGAAAAACAAGCATGAAGCATAATTTTCTATTCCAATACACCAGATGATTACGTTAATATGCTGAATAAATACTTTACATGAGAAAAGGAGTGGGTGATATGGATAAAATCCTCTATCATTGTATGTGTAATTTCATATATGAGGTAGTAATTATTGAGAAACCACTGATGGATACACATTTTTTTGGGCTAATCCAGCAAATGAAACTGGACTTGTTCCGACACTGATATCAGTATCGGAAATGTGTCCGATACTGCCCACAATTCGGGATCAGGTATCGGCGAGTACGCCAGTCTATGCATCGTTCTAATACCATAATTTATTAACTCAGAAAAAAATCAACTTGTTTAACCGGAAATCAATTCTTCTTCGCCGCTCCAAAAACAGGAGTTTTCACTGTGCTGTCGCCCTGGAGGTATCATGGCAGCCACTGGAAACTACTGTTTTAAAGCAGCGAAGAAGAACTGATTGACGTGAAGTGAAGCTCAGGTACACAACCGGCCAGACTCCTGAACATTGACAATCTTTAAAATATAATTTTTTTGTAGTTTGTTAACAGGAACAGTTGGAAAACACAACCTTGCTGTCAGTGCGTGTCGTCTTTGTAAATAAAGGTTTCAGTTCGAATGACTCCACTTCTGAAGCCATCTATTCAATAATAAGACCGAAGAGCAAACACCAGGAGAAGGTTTCTCTTCTCTGCTGTGACCCTGATGGCATTAGAGCGCCGCTCGTTGGCCGTGCCCCCCCTTCAGCTTTTCTTACAGTGGGAGGTCAAAGGTCACTGATGATGGGAATGGAAATGTGCTGGCGCTCTCTGGCGAGTCCCGAGGGTCAAGTACAGAGTTGTGACCTCAGAGAGATGCTCACACGCATCATGATGATGTACACAGTGTAGAGTATAGACACTAACACGAGCCGTACAGCTACATACTACTCATTTCACTATAAACACCTAAATAAGGAGGCAGCTGGCTGGAGGGAGATCACCTGAAAGTTTCCTACTTGTACTTCCTACTGTACAATAATTTGTGCAATAATTCAACCGTGCTATACTCTGTCATTTATACTTTATTTATACTGTACATCTCAAGAAATACTCTTGTTCGTATATTTCTTGACATATATTGTGTTTATACTGTAGCCTCATGTACATAATTTACATGTTATTTAGTCCTTGATTCCTATTTTCTTACATTTCTGTATGTTTATACAAGAGCAACTGTAACACCCCAATTTCCCCCCAGGGATCAATAAAGTATTTTTCTGATTCTGATTGATTACTAAAAATCTAATTGTGTATGCCTGAACACTATATAACACGGACTACAGCAAGCCTACTGGTTTCTTGTCCTTTTCGTAATAAACCACAGCACTATAAACAATGCTAATTAGCCAGTAGATGCCGGTGCAGCCTGGTCCGGCCTCCCCAGTGATCTGCATACTAATAACCCGGAGAGAGCGAGCTGCTGCTGGAAGCCCTGCAGAGGACACAGAGGCTGCTGACATATCAACCCTGTTAGCGAGGGCTCGCTGCCCACCGCCGAGGCAACCGGCCAACCGGCTCCCATCGGCAGACAGATGAGGGCACGAAGAGCAAAGGCTCCGCAGAGAGCGCCATAAATACAGGCTGCAGGCTGCCAACCCAGTAATCATAACGAGACCGAGTGGGATGAAACAGACTGAATATACAGAGAAAATACAACATGAAGACAAATGTGCTCTCTCTGCTCCGCTGTGACAAAATGTTTCAGCAAAAGACAGGAAGAAAGAAAGAGAAATCTGACACAGTTAATAACCAATACGTATTGAAATGAAAATATAAGCAAGAATATAAGAATATAATGTATTCTGCCTTAATGCAGTCCAATGAAATGAAAGTCAACAAAACAACATGGGTGGTACCCTCAGTGTCGTTATAACCGGTACTGGTCTGTGGTCTTGTGAGCCTATATTCAGTACATGTGGACTATGAGCGGCTGCCTTAAGTGGCATGTAATCATTTTCCTTTTCTGCAGGCCGTCACGCTTCACTGAAACTGAAGGAATGAAGTAATTCCAGGAGGACGGAGGTAGGAAGTCTGCTGACATGAGGCTGTGTGAGAAGACCAATTACAAACCTCATGAACATCTGACAGCATCTGCCGAGGTGAAATCGAGCAGTCAGCAGTGGTATTAAATTAGAAATCTGTAATAATATAGCAGGGCTCTGAATACAGGAGAGTGGTATCAATCTTCTCAACTAACTCTCTGCAGGAAAGCGAATAAGCACATTTCCCAACATGTTGAAATATTCTTTGATTGACTCATCGTTTGATCTTGATGTTTTCAAATGTCCTGTTTTTTTATCCGACCAGCATCCCAAAACCAAAACAGATTCAGTTTACTATCATAGAAGAGTTAGAAACGCAGCAAATATTCACATTTGAGAAGCTGGAACCACTTTAATTTTGGCTATTTTTGCTTAAGAAATTACTTAAAATGATAAATCAATGACCAAAATTGTAGCAGCAGATTAACTTAAAATCGAAAGCGGTTTATTTCTAGGTGTTTAAAATGTGAATATGCATCTTATTTCTGTGTGTTTGGCACAGTTTGATTAAGTCTGCTGGTGTCCAGAGATGCTTCTCCATCTTAAAGTTAGTCTTAAAGCTTAAAGTTACTCTAGAATAATCCTGTTGACTCAGCATAACACTGTATTTCAATAACACAAGAGTAATCCATGTTAATCAGTATAATAGAAAGGATACCGAGACAAATGACTTACACACACACCACCATCCCAATCATTATTTCAATTATGTTAACACATATCAAAGCAGCCTTGACTCTCTGATAGCCCAGATTACAGACTCATTAATAATATATTTCCAGTGTATTTACTACTCTCTTTAATCATGTTTAACTATCAAATGCATGTGTAAAATCATAAATAAATAAAGCCATGTAAATACTGCAGTTGCAATTTCCTCGTTATGCCCCTAACTTCTTTCTACTCTACCCGTTTTTGAGATAACAGCTTCTGGAAATTAACCGTTATCTCAAGACGAGCAGACAATTTAGTCCGATCTCACTGGGATTTTTAAATGCAGGACAATATGCCTCAATACTGCACTGTTCCATAGGGAGACATCAATCCACTATGTTCATCAGCTAGTTTCTGTGTCTATCTTCCTTTTGCTGTTGAGCAGGTAGTGTACAGTGGCTTTTTCTCTGAAACCATGAAAGCGCTTAGAGTGAACGACAACAGTAAAGTTGTGGGTCGGACAGATAAACAATGAGCTGAAACTCACCATAAAGCTCTGTAAAGCCAAGAGAAGCTGTAGATTCAGCTGATAATTCTCCGGAGGTTCATCACTACGCGCGACCTCTATCACATTGTCATTTAAAGGTGCAGTGTGTAGGATCTGGTGGCATCTAGCGGTGAGGTTGAAGATTGCAACCAACTTAATTCAATTTATTTTTATATAGCATCAAATCATAACAGAAGTTATCTCAAGTTATTAGAATTATTAAAGCTTTAACCAAACTATTAAATTCATTATCAATTATTTTAGTATATGTATAGTCTATGCAATGTCAGAAAATAGTGATAAATGCCTCTAACAATCACCCAGAGTCTAAGATGATATTTCAAATATCTTGATTTGTCTGATTGATAATCCAAAACTCAAAGATATTTAAGAGAAAAAAAAACACATTTAAGAAGCTGAATGTTGCCTGATAAGGACTTAAATAATTAATCAATTATAAAAGGTAATGTATAGATGATATATAGATAAATCATGCTGAAATGTGTGCACTGATTTGAGAGCTCAAACACAAGCCAGTCTCATGCTTTAGTGTTCTTATACTGCAGATAATCAGCTCTTTACTCCAGAAACAAGTGGCTCAAAATACAACCCTGACTCCATCATGTACAACTGATAAGGACATGCTGCATAGAAAATAAGAGAGAAAGGCAGAAAATGAAAGGCTATTTTTACACATGGGTAGTTTTGGTGATGCTCAGCAGGAGTTTGTGGTGTTGAATGCAAATGTGGTCCAGGCGAGCCGCTGTGCTACCTTGGGTTACAGGAACAGCAGTGGCTTTAGATGAGCCCAATGATTAATTCATCAGGAGATCTGTCCGCTCTCTCTCCTCTTACAAGGTCCGCTCATTTACTGCCAGGACTGAAGACCTTCCCCCCAAAAAACTAGAAAGAAACGGTGGAAATAAGGGACTTTGTTCTCTGTAACAGGAGGGACAAAGATTTGGGGACGGACATAATTAACCTGACTCAGTAAAAAAGGAAAGTAATCCAATCTTTGTGACTCTGTTCCTTCAAGTACAAGCTTTTGTGAAAGTTGCTTTATTTCTCAAAAGCAACTAGATAGAAAGCCAAAATGTAAATCCAGCAGATTAACAAGGTACCTGCAGGTCCTGAAGAGTATTACAATGTCTTGAAGTCTGTTTTTGTTTAGCTGGTTAGCTCGTACAGTCACCATGTAAAGCAATAAAAGACCTTTAGCTTGAGATATTTATGCTGTGTTCAGACCAAGAGTGAAGCGAATTTTTACCTCGCTTTACTCGCACGAGTTGGACCGCCGGCATCATTTGAGTTCATTCTCGCTAGATTGGCCAGAGAGGAGAAGGAGCTTGTCTCCATAGATACCAACAACTTTTCTTTCCTCCATTTCCTCCATCAACCATGGAAGAAATAACCACTGTCAGAAAACCAAACGCCATCGTGTCTGGATTCATAACATCACCCGGCGGCGAGCTGTATTCACATACAGTGTCATTGCACTGACTGTATCTAGCAGCCACACGTCGCTACTGCGGTATGAACCCAAAATAAACAGATTGTGCTGTGATTTAATATCAACAAACGGATCAAAAGGATGCCGAAATAACTACATAATGATGCTGATTAGTAAAAAGTCTGAATTCATGCTTTGTCAGGTCTGTCCGCAAGACGACAAGCAAACAACTTTTAAAATGCTTGTTTTCTGAATGAAATAAAGTCATCTAGGCATAAATACGGCAGCGACGTTGTTGTAAACGGATCAAAATGATAATATAATCGAAATAACAACATAATGATGCCGATTTGTAAAAAGTCTGAATTCATGCTTCATTCAAATTAATGACCTAATGAGCCAAATATGCCAAATGGAAAACAACATTATCTTTGCGTCACAGGGGATATGCCCCTTATTCAATCCAGAGAAATCTCTGTCAGGTTAATGCTTAGTTAAGAGGGACAGTTCAAAGTTTGTTTGGGTTAACAGAACAGATGTCTGAGATATTAGTGAAAGGACACTTGTGAACCAGCTACTACTGCCTCTAAAGAAAAAGAGGACATGGGGTTTCCAGCTCTTGTGGTACCACTCTGGGAATGAAGGGAAGCGATGAGTCAGGCGCTAAAGGGAGAGAGTGACGATGACAAAGACGGGGAGGGAAAGAGAGAAAGAGCGTTTCTCTGGGCTGTAAACAACAAGGAGACCCATTAATCCAGAGGGGGTGATGTGAGGGCAGATGCTGTCGAGGATGAGGCGGCGTCATTGTCTTCTGTTGGTGTTTCTGTGTCGAAGCTGCTGCTCGTGTTACGGATCGTAAAGCACCTTGCAGAGCAGGTTCAGATAATGTTAACCTGTTCACATCGAGACAAAGACCCCGTTCACACCTGTTATTAACATGGGATCTGTACCTGGATACATCTGATCCATGGGTCTTTGCATTTAGATCGCTAGCGTGGCTACAAATAGGTTTTCCCAGAGTTGCTGCTCTTGTGTGAAAGTGGAATAAAGGAGCATTTCTCCACTGTGTGAGGGGATTAACTTTCATGATGAAGTATTAGAGCTGCACAATTATGGCCGACGGCAAAAAACCAAGAGGGCGACAACCAAAAACCAAGATGGCGACGGCAAAAAAACAAGATGGCGACGGCCAAAAACAAAGATGACGACAGCCAAGAACCACGAGGGTGACGGCCGAAAATCAAGGTTGGCAATGGCCAAGAATTAGGAAGGCAATGGCCAAGAACCAAGATGAAGACGGCCAAAAACCAAGATGGTGAGAGGCAAAACCAAGATGGCGATGGACAAAAACCAATATGGTGACCAAAAATCAATATGGCGACGGCAAAAAAAATAAGATGGCGACAGGCAAAACACCACTGGCCAAAATGTCGAATTCGAGGCTTCAAAACGGCAGTCCACAAACAAATGGGTGACGTCACAGTGACTACGACAACTTATTATATACAGTCCATGTTCATGACAGCTCCCCAAAACTGAAGCCAAAACCGAGCACACATTTTAAACGTCAACATCGCAGTCGATCCTGTTCATTTAATTGCGGGAAGCCAAAATCGTGATCGCGATATATATTCGATTAATTGTGCATCCCTATGAAGTGCCTCGCACTTTGTCAAGTATTTTATAAATCTGATATATAAATATATTCATACACAGTCTGACTGAAATGAAACAGAAGCTCTTACCAGCTTGTGGTTGACCTGAACGTGTCGCCCTGCTGCGATGTGTCAACAACATCCTGTCGGTCTATACAGGATTACACATCCACATGAGTGAGTAGGAACACAGATAAAAGGATTGGAGGTTAAGCTGTTGTGAGAGGTGATGGTATGTCAACTGAACCCTCCTGTTATCTAACCTGGAATAGTATTTAAAAAACAGATAACTCTGTTTTTACACAACAAATGACACCAGAAACACAAATCAGGAAGTTTACTGCACTTGCACATTGCTCACTATCAGAGCTACTATTAAGAATACCAGCACTATATCTAGTGTGGATTACAATATGTGCAGCCTAGCAGTTACTGTGTCGGTGCACTTTGGTCACTCAGTGGAGATAACAACAGTTGTTATCATCTATCCAGTTTCAGATTGACTTTACCATTTATAAACAGTGATTAACCTTCTTCCTCCTGCAGTCCAGCGTGCACTGTTTAGTTTTCCAGTATGTGGCTGGAGGCTGGTGGTATAATTCCCACCCTGGATGGGAAAATGTCACATAGCTTAAATCTTTAATTAACAAACATGTAATATGACTACTCTGCATTTCATATCTATAACCTGAGGGAAAGGTTCAATTAGAGGATCTCAAGCTTCAAGCAGCTCTTCTGAGTCACATCTAGACAAGATCTCACTGGAGAGGTCACGCAAACATGAGCAGAGATCCAATAACCAACAACGCACTTTACACAGTGATGGAAGAAGTACTCAGATTTTTTACTGATGGACAAGTAGTAAAAGTAAAATACTTATTATCAAAGCTGACTCAAAGCGCTCTCTAAATACCCGGTTCTTCTGTTACATCGGAAAAAACTCTGAAACCACATCACTTCCTGTGCAGCGCGGAGGAGCTACTGTACAAGACAGTGAGTGTTTACAACTTCTCTCCAGAGGAATGACTTCCTGATGAAATCCAGTATTATATTATGTAAGAGGAACAGACTTCTGTGATTACAAGATAATGAGACTTTAATAACTGCAACAACTAGTCGATTAGTTGGTCGACAAAACATGGATGAAACTGTTCTGTTCTCAAACCTTTAAGCACCTGTTTCCAGACTCTCCTCTGGTACGCAGGAACAGAGAAAACTATTTTCTCAGCTCGTCAATCACATGATCACTCTCAAGAGCTCTCCGAGGGGAAAGAAAATCCAAGGCCTTTAAACAGATTTCAAACCACAGTGATCTGGGGGTAATAATCACAGTAATAACAGACCAAACCTCGTGTTAAATAACAGCTCAGCTACACAACACATCAATTTCTGCCAAACAGTCTGTTATTCTGAAATATCAGTCTTTTGTGTGTAATATGGGCTGTACAAAGGGAATAATTATTACCCAAGTTATATTACCGTAATAGACCTATATATCTTCCAAGGGAAAACTGCTCAAAACAAACAAGAAGACATTATTAGACAAATATTTGCAAGATAAAAAGGTTTCTCAGAGGCTTAGAGCAAAAAGTAATTAATTATATGAGCACACAGACCTTTTAAGTCTTTGTTTTTAGAAGCATAGAAGAAACGAGCAAATGAACAGTCATTTCCAGCAGTTTCTTCCTCCTGACCTCAGCTGTCAAATGCTGACCAGCTCCATGATTAAACTCTTTTACTTTTAAAGGTCACACGCTGACGTCAGCAGAAATATGACTTCCAGAAGACATGGGGAAACTTTCAGAGTAAAAGTTAAGTTTTTAAATTCGAGTAATTCTGAGTGATTCAGTTTTTACCCAAAGAGATAAAAACTACGGTATTATTCAGAGCTTGTTTACAGCTTTAGCACTGACCTACAACCTGCTGACTCAAAGCAAATTTCCTCGACATCCACAATTTCCTCTTCATGAATGAATGTAGGTAAATACTACACTCCAATAAAAATATTTAACTTCCTTTAAGCAGCAGACATTCAGCTCTATTCCAAATTCCTGGTCATGGAATTTATTTATGAATAATCACATATGTCAAGCATGTAATCCATATTTTAATGATGTGATCCATATACACCAAACAACGCTGGTAGGCTGAAATAAAAAAGACACTTGGTTAAGTATAGGGCTCCACTAGTATGTCAATTATTAATCATTTAATCTAAGAAATTTCAGAAAAGAGAAGAAAAGTGCTACGAGGTGATGTTGTTGTCTGGCCAAAAAGAGGTGGGAATCACCAGAGGCCCCACGATAACATCTAATTGAGATTTTAAACATTTTGCGATATGCTGAATATTGCGATAAGATATTGCGATTTATTACCTTTTTTCAATTGCAAATTTTGCAGTTTGTCAACATGTTTAATCTAATAGGGAACAATTTTCACTCTGTTCATCTCAGAGTTTTCTTTTACTAAAAACTAAATCTTTGCGTACAGTCAAGAAAATCCATTCAAACATGAGAATTGGGACAATTCAGCTGTTTTAGTTAAGGCTGTGGTGTCAAAATAAATGCTCTCTGGACCCTTTATCCTTGTAAAAACGTTGAGTCCTAAGCATTACGACAAGCAGTAGAGCTTTTCATTTAGCCTGGGAAAAGATAGAGCCTCTACAGGAACTCATTCAGACCTGAACTCACTTCTGTCTTCACTGTCAGCAGCCGGGAGGGTTTAATCAGTCAATACAGGTTCAAACAGATAAACTGCATGAGTCAGGCTGTCGAGCTAACTGATTAGTAAAGTACACGTTTAAACCTGCAGAGGATTCACAAGAAGAAGGACTTGGTGCAATGTATTAGAAATCAGCAGTAACCACAGAGATCTTTCTTTTTTTCAGACTACCTGTCTCAAAGTTACCGACTTTAGCTTTAACTGTGACTACAGATTTGGGGGCGACCCTGGACTTTATCCTGCAATATCTCAGTCAATTGTAGTGCTAATAGATGTATTGATTGTCATTCTATCATGAAGACATGGGGTCGAAGTATGACCAGCTATCAAAGTCTGTTATTTTTTTTTTACCATTTTATAGCATTTTATAGTCAAACTATTATTCCCAGATTAATCAAAAATGAAAATAATCATTAGCTGCAGCCCTAGAAATATGGAGGACGGAACATGCCAAAATAAAAAATAAATAAATAAATATGTGACTCGATAAATAAATAAATATGTCATTAAATGTAGCAAAAATAGTATAAAAAAATGAAATGAATAAATATAAAATGCAAAACTAAATAAATAAATAAAAAAATAATACAAATAAATACATAAATAAATAAAAGGGAAAATTAAACAGAAGAGTAAATAAATAAGTGAATTAATACAAATAAAGATAAATAAATAAATAAGCAAATTAAAACAGAAATATCAATTTATCATTTGTCAATGTCACATTTTATCAGTTAATCAATAGCTACATTTATTTTTAATCATATTTTTGCTACATTTAATGACATATTTATTTATTTATCGAGGCATTTATTTATTTATTCATTTATTTTTGATTTTGGCAGGTTCCTTAAGTCAACCATAGCTTCTAAAGTCCATCAATAAGATTATTGAGGATACCTAATGATGGCACAAATATGTTGAAATATGTAGAGTTCAATGTAAAAATCTCCCTATATTAGTCAAGATTTAATCTCACAGTTTAAACACAGAGCCAAACATCCTGCAGTAGCCATATTTCAGTCTGAAAGGAGGCTCGCTGGCTCAGTGAGCAGTAAATAATGGACTGAAGAGTGTTCCTGGTCTGTGGTTTAAACACACACTAACAAACTGAAGTGGCACAGCTTGTAGCTCAGTGTTGGTCTGTAGTAAATAAAACGGGACGGACGGGATGGAGTTCGTGAGGAATGTGCTGTGAACAGGCCTCCATCTGTTCCCCTCATTCTGCTCAACTCAATGTGTGCAGCAGATCAACCTTTGAGCCTTTCCAATGCAAATAAACCAAACAGGTAGCAGAGAGCTACGACATTTTCCCTCCCTGGATGGTTCATTCAGGGTGTTTCTGCACGCACCACGAAAACAAATATTATTTAAATCACTTCATTCCACAAGCTCGCCCACTCCTATTCAATCCAAACAGCAGAGAAAACAACTGGAGGCTACAGAACCAGCCCTAAATCTAATATATAACTGAGAGGAGGCTGCAGCCAGAATGATGTCAGAATATTAAAAAGATGTTCAGTGTTTTGTATTAATTATTTCCACTATCTATTCGCTATCTATGTCCATCTTAAGGAACCAGAGCCTGGAGCTACGTCTTCAAAATTTCTTAATTAATCTGATTTACAGTTCAATAAATACGATTCAGGCATTTGTGTGCATATGAAGTCCATGCCTCATTCTCAGCTCAATACAGGAAAGTCAGTAAAGATTTATTTCTACAGCACTTTTAAAAACAAAAGTTGCAAAGTGCTTCACAATGAAAGTATTACAGCTAGAGTTGCAACGAATGATTGTTTCCATTGTCGATTTATCTAGTGATTATTTTCTCAATTAATCTATTAGTTGTTCAGTCTATAAAATGGTGAAAAATGTTGATCAGTGTTTCCAAAGCCTAAGATAAGTCCTCAAATGTCTCAAAGATATTCAGTTTACTGTCATAGAGGAGTAAAGAAACCAGAAAATATTCAAATTTAACAAGCTGGAATCAGAGAATTTGACTTCTTTTTTGTTTCTTAAAAATTACTCAAACTCCCATGTTGATAAGACGATTAAATACTTGACAAATCTCCCTTTAAGGTACATTTTAAACAGATAAAAAATGTGTGATTAATTTCGAATTAATCATGACTAACTATGGACAATCATGCGATTAATCACGATTAAATATTTTAATCAATTGATAGCTCTAAAATAAATAAACTTGCAACAAACTCAGCTGTTGACTCGGTTAAAACTGCTAAACGTGATCTTAAAACACAGGAAATCTTGAACATACAGGCTAAACACATCATGCATCTGTCACATGTCCAATCTGAGTGTTAGTTTTTATCTCCTTGCATATGTCAATAGTGTAAAGCTGCAACGATAAATAAATTAATCCATTAGTTTTCAACTATTAAATAATCGCACCAACTATTTCGATGATCGATTAATCAGTTTGAGTAATTTTCTAAGACAAAAAAAAAATCTAAATTCTGTGATTCCAGCTTTAATGTTTCAAGCAAAAATGCCAAATATTTGATAGTTCCAGCTTCTCAAATGTAAGATTTTCTTGGTCTTACTTTATAGTAAATTTAATATTTGTCGGTTTTGGTCTATTGGTCCGACAAAACAAAACATGACAGATGTTACATTGGGCTTCATCACTGTTTTCTGATTATTTTAAGGACCAAACAATTAATCGAGAAAAGAATCAGCAAATGAATCAATGGTGAAAATAACAGTTACTTGCAGCCCTTGTTTATTCAGTCGGTACTAAATCATACAAGTTTTCATATTAATGATAACCTGTAAAGTTTAATACTTTCTCTAATCTTTATTTTTACATCTATTTTCTTCGGTACTTTCTCTTCCCAACTTTCCCTCTACTGAAGGAAACACCAATAAAAACTGCTGATTGGAGAAACTGATTTTCGTCTCTTCAGAGGAGCAGCAGGCGAGCTAACAAGCTCCTGCTGTCCAATCAAACCATTAAAAATATTGCAAAATGAAACACTTGCTGCTACCAGACCATCCGACAACACTTCACACCTTTTTGAAAACGTGTTTCCTCTTCCAGGGAAGGAAATGTTGTCAGACTTCACACTTTCACCTCTGTACTACTAGCTGCTCTCAATCTGGAGCATGTAGAGAAAAGTAAACGTCACCTTTGTGCACTTAAAATGACTTTGGATTACATTTTAGATGCAACATAGACACACGTGCCTCATTAATGCTAATGACTAGTGACAGAAGTGTAAAACGCTCACATGAGAAAAACAGAGAAGTGAAACTCTGACTTACTATGAAACAAGAGTTGTTAAATAAGTGTTGAGTAATGGTGAGAGCGGCCAGATACCAAAATGAGAAGTGTAGATGTTGAAAGTAGACGCTAATTTCCTTTACTGCCCTGTCAGTGTTTTATTATCAAAATTATATTCAAAGCATATCTTAAACTGCATGATGATAATAACCATCCAGCTGCAATTAATAACTATCAGGGGTGGGAAAAAAATTGATTCACCTATGTGTCGCGATTTTTTTAATTTTGAAATAGATTTTTTTAAAGTCAGAATGGATATATTTGCTTCATTTGAGTCTATGCGGAGCTAGAAGGAAGTTACCACTTTTATTTTTGTAGTCTGAGTAACTTGACGTCATATCCGTTCCGTATCCATCAACCAAAACAAACCGCTGGGAGCCGAAACGATATAAGTATAAAGCGTTGGAGGGTCTGCGTGGATACGACCTGCACCCTCACATGTTAAATCCAATGTGATAAACACTACACATCCAGTAAAGTATGGAAACACTTTGGGTTTCAAACATTGACAGGAAAAGCAGAGCTAGACATCACGGCTAAAACTGCATGCTAACTCTGTCACGGACAGGAAACGTTATCGTATCGTGGTAACGTGCCGGCCGTCAGTCTCATCTCCGTGGTCAAATGGGCCGACGCTACAACTGTAGAGCACCCATATATATATAAAAATCGTAATATCGAATCACAATACTTAAAAATCGCAATACATATAGAATCGGCACCCAAGTATCGTGATCGAGAGATTGGATTATCGTCCCAGCCCTAGTAGTTTATAGTATTTGGTATCCGTTAAGCACTGTTTACTCCTGTAATGGTATAGAGATAGTAAGGCCTAAGTAGCCTAATGTTGATGTCTTTTGGTTCCCGTTCTACAGAACCACACCCACACACAATTAGTATATTAGTGATAGCACCGGTGCATATTTTAGTTCACAACAAAACCCCCAAAATATATCCCTGCCTCCCGTGTCCTGACTAGACAACCCATATCTCTGACAACAGTGAGCTCCATTACATTAACTATTATCCCTGTTTACGTGAACTACCTGACGTGTCACAGAGGATATAAACCTGCTCTTCTTATGCTTCTAATCTGCATCCATTTATAAACAGAGACATATTGGATTATGTGCTGGGTGTTGGGATTACAGGGGAACCCAGACCAAACATCCTGTAGTTGGTTTCCCTCGGCCTCACCCTCTTTATCTCAGGCAGAACTAGTTTAACAGGACACAAAGATGAGGAAGACACCTCTGTTGAATTTCCAGGAAACTTGCGCTCTCATCCAACAGCTGATTAATCACAGTGAACAGCGGATTAACGGCAAAAAGGAGTGTTGTAATTTAATCTGGAAATGGAAAGCGACAGTTTCCTTCCTTGTAAATCACTAACCGGAGGTTTCCTGTTAGTTCGACCTTCTTTATTTACATCTGACTAAGCAGGTGGTAACTTTGTGAAAGCCTCCTACTTTCAGTCCTCTACAAAGTGAGAAGACCAGCTGCTGAGCAGAAAACCACATATTTCTCCTTTTCAGTCATCAGTTTTAGGTTTAAGCTGTGTTCATACCATGAGCGAATTTTCACCTCGCTTTACTCGCGCTAGTTGGTATCAGGTCTGTTACCAAGACGACAAGCAAACAACTTTTAAAATGCTTGTTTTCTGAATGGAGTTTGGATGGATCAGTTCCAGGCTATGCAGCTGCTCCATCAACTCTCAACATAAAGTCATCTAGCCATAAATACGGCAGCGACGTTGTTGTTTCTATCATAGACAGTCTGTGGTTTCTACACTGAGTTTGGTCCGGTCTCTGTACAGATATGATGTACTATCGTAGCTCTGGGTTACCACAGACACGTGCAAGATTTATTTCCTCCATTTCTGATTCAACAACGTCAGGACGTCAGTGACAACAGGAGGACAATCTCAACGCTGAGAGGCTTTCACCACACAGAAACACGCAAATTTCTCACTCAAGTTGAAATGTTTTAACTCTCACCAATACGCGAATGATGCGAATTTCATGTGTTTGCGTCGCATCATTCACGTCGCATGTATTAGCCTCTTTGCATTGACTTTGTATGTGATCACGTCACGTGAAATGTTCGCTTCGCTCTTGCTGTGAACACACCATCAGACTGAGTTTTAGAGCTGCACGATTAATTGAAATTTTATCGAAAGGAAATCGCAATATTTGTTAAAGGTGAAATGTGTGTCACAATACCATAAATTAAATATTGTGGTGCAGCAGATATGTCCTGGCCTACACATCATATTCTACAGACTTAAGAAAACATCTTTGTTTGGTACAGATCCCTGCAAAAATCACACCATAATCATTTTAATGTCTTTCAATGAAAATGAGAATAATGATTTAAAAACTCTCATTCACTCTAATATCGCAAATCATATCACAATATCAGTCAAAATAACCGCAATTAGATATTTTTTCAAAATCGTGCAGCCCAACTGAGTTTAACTACAAACACATGATAATTTTATCATCAACACCATATTACTATAATCAAGTTTGTACCTTTTGTCTACGTAACAACAGAACACAACTAATATGCATTCATTAAGGTTAAGTAAATAAGTAAGATCTGACCTAGCCTTCAACTTTCTGTGCCATGCAATTCTTGAGATATTTAGTGGTAAAAAACTTCATACTATAAAATACTATAGAAAAATTACAGTAACGTATAAAAAATATACTATACAAAAATTACAATGAAATATAAAAAAGAAACTATAGAAAAATTACAATAAAATATAAAAAGATACTATAAAATGTAAAAAAAGATACTATAAAATACTATAACAAATACGTAGAATATAACTTTAAAATGTACAATATAGTTGTAGTACTGTATGTACAATATTGTTGTAATATCTTGCTGGTCAGACAAAATAAGACATTTAAAGACGTCACTTTGGACTCCTTAGAATTGCAATAGCCAGTTTTCAGTATTTTCTGATGTTTAATTTATTTATCAATTAATTGGTTAAGTAGTCCTTAAGTAATGGTTGCAGCCCTAGAAGACAGATATATAAATCTGCAAACAGTGCAAAGGATTACAAATTCCTTTCTTAAACTAAGAAGCAAGTTATTGGATGTAAATGGATAATAAGCTTAAAAACCCAGCGGGGCAAAACTACATGTGAATGAGCCTTGACCTTAAATACCAGTCATGAGAGAAGTCAACCGAAGATCTTTAGACTCAAGCAAAGGCAACACCAGGCAAACTTCCCTTTTTTGAGGTGGAAAAAGTTTCACCAGCAGACAGGATCACACATTCACTTCCACCAGGACCACTGGCAAAAGATAGGTTACCTGTACAGCGAGGTACAGGTGGGTGGAGTACACCCACTCACTTTCTACACCGGTGTACTACAATGAAAAGTAAATCATACATCAAGGTATACTTGATATATGGTGCGTTTACGGTCCTGCCATAAGTAAATAAACCACTTTATCCCACTGAGTCAACACAAGAGAGGCTCGTAAAGTCACCACGAGTTAATGTCTCCTTTTATTTATTTTATCACACTTACTGCCAACTAAATTATATAAAGTTTCCTCAATGACTTTTCCAAGTTACAGCCCAAGTTTGGTGTCAGTTGGCAATGAGCTAGCCGAGCTAGCACAGAAGTTAGCATCCAAAAACACACATTTGTTGCTTACTTGTGCCGAAGCTAACTCAACTCTTCGGGTTTGTCTTTTGACACCTCAACACATCTATGTGCCTTTAATTTCAAAGTTTACAACTTTACGGACTAAAGAAGAGCTTTTAACTGCGCTAACTTAGCCAGCTAGCGTCTGTTAGCATGAATGGGGAAAAGTAGCAGGCTGAGCTTTAGCTTTGGCTTCAAGTGTGACAGAAGAGCAACTTTTAAATGAGGAAAAAACTACATACCGGGCGGCTCCTCTCGTAGACCGATAACTTTGACAGCGACTTGAAGCTCAGTTGTATTCCAGGTAATGTCAGTAAAGCAGTGCCTCCCCCCTCAGAGACCGCTGAGTCCGCAGACATCGACCGCAGCTGGAAACTCCGACCGCCGCTGCCCCGAAAATAAAACAAACAATATGGCAGCGGAGCGCCGCGCTGCGTTCACTGACACCCCGGACAGTCGGGAAATATTAAAACACACTAGTAAATGCTGTACAGCAAATGAAATATAGTATCGATACTACACTGTGAAAATATTCGACTACAAATAAAACTTCTGCATTCACAAAACCTTGCTTCAGTAAAAGTATGTGTCAGCAAAATGCAGCAGAGTTAGGATGAATTTTATTGCATTTAACTTAGATTCAAGATTCAAGATGTTTATTGTCACGTCGGTTATACAGGTACAATCGTGTGAAATACTTTTTGCTGGGAAGCTCCATTAAGAAAGTAACAGTAAGTTAAGTAGCAAAGAATAACATAATAAAATAAAGTAAAAATACAAATAAAATAATAGTGTATTTACAATAATATACAGTATAATAATAAAGGAAATATGGTGTATGGTAAATATATACAGGTATTGCACAGGCATTTTTGTTTTTTATATTGCACAGATGTATGTATTGAGTATTGCACTTTTTAATTGCACTTATTTATTGCACATAGTGGGAGAGAGGGTGTTTGGGGGTGTGATTTATCGGTTCAACAGTCTGATGGCCTGGGGGAAGAAACTGACAAAATGAAACTTACAAGGACATCATTCAAACACAGATATGTAATAACTGTCAGCTGGTGAAAACTATGGGCAGCCTATGGTAGAGGAAGTATTCAGATAGTTTACTTAAGTAAAACCACTAATGCAACACTGCAAGTAAAAGTCCTGCATTCAAAACTTTACTTAAATAAAAGTATGTATTTATGGAGGACAGAACCTGCCAAAATAAAAAAAAAAAAAATGAATGAATAAATAAATGATTCGATGAATAAATAAATAGGTCATTAAATGTAGCAAAAATAATATTAAAAATAAATGTAGCCATTAAGTAATTGAGAAAATGTGACATAAATTTCTGTTTTAATTTGCTTATTTATTTATCTTTGTATTAATTCCCTTATTTATTTTCTCTTCTGTTTAGTTTTCCATTTTATTTATTTATATATTTATTTTTATTATTTTTTAAATGTATTTATGTATTTTTGCTTTTATTTTTTATTTATTTATTATTTTTTCACTTATTTTTTATTTATTTTATATTGATTTTTAAATGTATGTATTTATTTATGTATTTATGCATTCATGGTTTTCCTTTTGTATTTCACACATTTCTTTTTACCTTTCTTTATGCATTTCTGCCTCATTATGCAAATGAGAGGGCTACATGAATAAATAAAAGGGGAAATTATACAGAATAGTTTTTTTTAGAGGGCAACCAGACCCCCCAGAAGGTGGCGCCCTAGCCGGCCCTGACCCAAAATACACATTATTTTACTTTGTCTATTTGCGTCTGTAGATTTCTCCTAAATTCACCAAAAGTTACCATTAGATTATGCCTCATTTACATATTTAAACATAACATTTCAGAAAACTTGTAATACAAAAAATAATTGTCTTAATTTCAGTTATCAACTGTCAAGAGTCTGGTGGTGTCTGTTGACAGTATTTTCTGATTTATGGAGTGATAAAAAGAGATATCCAAAATCCCCTCAGTAAAAACTTTGGACTCTTATATATCAACAAAATGAAACAAGAACTTTGAACCTTGCTTTATCCAATGTTCACATTTCTGTTCTGGAAATGTATGAGACTTATATTTGATAAGATAATGCATCATTTGCATATTTAAACATAACATTTCAGAAAACTTGTAATACAAAAAATAATTGTCTTAATGTCAGTAATCAACTGGGGAAGTTTCATGGTGATATCTACTAGTTAAATATTTTACCCTATTCACCCGGGGTGACTCCCCTCAAACGAGTCTCAACAAGTGACGTGAAGCTGTTTTGATTATTCCCACGCTCCGTGAAGGCAGCATGAACAGGTCAGGAGCTGAGCTGTTGGGAGGAGACCTACTCAACAGGACAGGACATGTATCTGTAGTATCTTTACTTTCTTTCAATCATGTCTTCTTCACTGAAATACTGTTTTCTCTCTGCATCTGGAAACAAAAAAACCTCTTCAGGAGACCTGAACTCAAGGCCCACTCACTAGCTTTTGTAAAGCTTTCAACTATATCACACAGTCTTCGTCAGTGGATGGAGCTTTCTCAGATCTGTTGACATCACTTTTAGGATTTCTAATTCACGTTAGCTTAAAAGTAAAGCATAAAACTTAATTCTTTACTTTGGAAATGGTAGTTTGACAGAACACACTCAACTCAAGGTCCACTTACTAGATTGTTTCCAAGCTTTCAACCCCATCACACATGTTTTTCATTCTCAGTCAACACTGAGCTCATACGTCAAAAGACTCCATGACAATTCAGTAACCTGCATTCACAGATGAAGGCTGATGTGGTTGAAAGGTCCAGAAAAAGCTAGCAAGAGGACCTTGAGTTGAGATTAGTTAGTCTAAATGTTATTATCAATGTCAAGAATGAACTTTAATGCTTATTTGGTTTGTGCACATGAGAAGAATCACATTTAAAATCAGTGAAAGAAAACAATAAGTCTGAGAGTTTATTTTTAAAGCACTATTTTGTATATATAGTTCAAAGTGCTGCAGGGTAAAACAACCAACAAACTAACAGTATACAATATTTCTGCTCTTTTAGTGCAGTTTCTTGAGTTTCTTGCTGAACAGTTTGTAATATTATGAACTTTTCAGAGGCTAAAAAGTACATTTCATGTCAAAGTGTGCACAGTTCGTGTTGCCCAGTGGCATATCTACAAATTCTGGGACCCTGAACAAACGTTTTTCTCTGTTAACAGAGAAGGAAAGAGAAAAGTAGGAGGTTTGTGGTGCACAGAAACTGAATGCTGCTTCTCCAGGTTCAGTCATAACCAGTAAACTGTCCCTGGAGACCTGAGGAGAGGTGAAGAGGATTAGGAAACACATCGATCACACTCACTTCCCGAATCTATCAGATCTCTAGAGAGGGAGTGTAAAGCCGACCTGAGGCTTCGTCACTGAGCTAAATGCTGACCTGAGACCAGATTAGGACACAACAATTATAGCAACACTAATCACCTCCCAGAGAAAAACACAGTGAACTAACGGGGCTGTTTTCACACACAGATGACACATTCAGAGAGTAAAGAAATAAAAATCCTTATTTAATTCAACTTGAGGGAGGGTGCCCACCGGCATTTGTTATTTATTTATTTATATATATATATATATATATATATATTATATATATATTTTCTTTAGAGGGCGACCAGTGCCCCCCAGAAGGTTTTGCCCTAGGCGACCGCCTATATGGCCTTAAGCCGGCCCTGACTACAAAATACTTAAAGGTACTAAATGCGCAATGACAGCTTTCAACAAGGCGACGGCTGAGTTGGCGGCTGGCAGTTCATGGTGCTCACAGCGCCAACAGTGAAAACAAGTGCAACACTGGGGGGGGGGGGGGATTACTCCAAAAGTTCAAAATGGATTTGAATGAAATCTTTTGGAGGGGTGGGATGGGGCACAATGAACAATTCTGACCGGCTGGTCTCACACAGCCTGCAGCTCCCAAAACATTGGAGCTAATTTCCAAATTTATTTGGTCAAACTGATCACATATTGGAAATCTAAGCAGTTACTTCCTCACCTGAAAAAAAATTAAAATGGCTTTTTAGGGCTTAAAAACAGCTTTTTGGCCAGTAAAGGATGATAACCATGGATGGATATGGATATTAAGGATATTAACACTGGAGACAGGCAACGCTAAGCTAAATAATGGCACTTCCGCTCTAAACAGAAGTGAGAACACAACATGATGCAGTGTGGAAGCAACATAGTTCAGACAAAGAATAAGTTGAATATCTTTACATAGACAATAGTAGTTTGCTGCTGCATTAATGCTCTAGATATCGAATAGAGAACCTTTAGGGAAGCTCTGTGACCTTTGACCTTCTCTGAATGTGGATGGAGGTGGACAGGTCGCTCTTCTTCTGTCTCTGTCTCAGGTTGTCAGGTGGGGGATCGGAGCTGACTCGGGCTCTGCCGACCCACGATGCATCAGTGCAGCTGTCACTTAACCACGTTTGAGTGACAGGCCTTGTGTGCTGCTGACCATTGTTGTTTATTTCTGTGGTGGCTGAATTAATGCAGACTGAACTTCCTCAGGAACAGGTCCGTATACTGTATGTCATTATCATATATTTGAATAAAAGACAATAGGGCCGCCTATAGCACCCCCCCCCCCCTATACTTTTAGACTGAAGAGACGTTAAAGGGACAGTTAAACCCAATAAACATTAATTCCGTTGGCTTACAACGAGCTGATAAGTGTTTGACGTTGGACTTTTTTATCGACAGTTTGAACTCTAACACTCTTGTCTCTGGATTGGAGCAGAAACCAGAGTACTGGAGGCTGTTAAAGCAGCACATGGAATCACATAATGTTCATGTGTCCACATACTTTTGGCCACATTGTGTCCTCTACTTTGTCACTAAACTCCGTTATATAAATGTAAAGTGCAGTGTGCAGACAGCCGTGTCTCTTGTAATGATCTTATAGCAGCAGCTGAGGCGACCTCTCCCACAAACCACTCCCCTCCTCCTCCTTCCCCCCCCCCCGGATTGCTCGGACACGCAAGTCCAAACAAAGATGACATCACCGCACACTCAAACGTGACTCAGGCGGCGCTCTGCATGCAGCGGACCGTGAAGCTCAGCTGCCTGCAAACTCTCCCATCTGTCGCCTGGAATCCACAGCATCATCAGCCCCCCAGCCGAGCGCCATCAGCGCCCCAGAGATCGACCCAGCAGGGGGTGGGGGGGTCAGGCTGGGGCGGGAGGAAGTTGGGGGGGGGGGAGTGGTTGTCTTTCCCTACAGACAAGCAAAAACATCACGGTCAGAGTGAATTAATCCAACACTCGGTGGTGGCTGTCTGCAGCGATGGGATTGGGCACCCCCCCACAGTAATGATCTCCATCTCTCTCTGTATACTGTACAACTTCCCCTCTGGCTTCCTCTCTTCTGTTGTCGTTCTGCTGCTCTGAATCTACTGTCGGTGACACAGAGGAATGATCTGCCTCCTGAAATGGACTGGTGGGTCTTCGCCTACATCCACGTTTTCATTTTAAAACATATAGTACGTTTATGCCTAGTGTCCACACTACTCAGACGTTTTCCAGCCCCTCAAACGGAGATGTTTTAAAACGCTGTTGACCCCGTTCTAAAACGAAAACATATTAGTGTGGATGTAGCCTCGGTCTAAGCATCTTCTGGACATGGATGTGACAAAAATCCTTATTTAATTCAACTTTGGCTGCTGAGTAAAATAATTAAATCACTACAAAATACTTAAAAATGCTAAATCCGGGGGTTTGGGAGCATTTGTATTGCCTCTAATGGCTCTCAACATGGCGACAGCTGAGCTAACAGCTAGCCAACCCGATCTCACGGGAAGGCGTATAAATACCACGACATTTCATGGACATTCTGCGTGTCATGAGGACGCATTTTAGCATTTTCGCGTGCCGTTTCTACGCCACACAAACGTCCAAAGTTAGGTTCAGGCAAGAAAACCACTTAGTTAGGGTAAGGGAAAACATCATGGTTGGCCTTAAAATAAGTAAGTAAACTAAGTAAAACACGTACGGAAACAACTACGGAAAACACGTCACAAACGTCAATAAAAAACATGTGACAAACGTAACTTACAAAACAAAACAGCGGTCTCGAACGCGGGTCTCCTGGTTAAAAGTCTGGTGTTTGTTGGACCACCATTAGTGTTCTTTCTCACTTTTTATACTACGTCACTAACTCTTACCATAGTATTTATACACGGATGCGTTTACATTGCAGTCAGTACAGGATACATGGCTTACAAAAGACACATGTAAATCAAGAAAGGTATACTTATTGCACGCTAAAAGCCTTGCACATTATCGTGGTATTTATACACCGTTTCGTGCCAACTGGCTGAGTATCTGCACTCTGAGCGGCTCACATCAGTTCTTGATATTTGCCAACCAATCAGAGGGACAAATTACAACCTGTGATTGTGAATTTCATTGTTATGAGAGTACAGAAAATTCTTTATGTCCCATTACTGTAAAATAAAATAAAGAACAGAAAGAGCGAGGGTGTTGGGGGGGTTCATAACAACAATTAAATGCCATGAAAACACCACGATGATGAATCAGGGTTACTGATGCTCGATAGATTATGTAGCCCTGCCACGTTTTCTTGAACATTTATTCATAAAAGTAATATGCAGAATCACCTTATATTTTGCCAAACTTTTCAGAAACTTAAGATTGAACTGTCACATTCATCTAAAGAAATGTGCTCCAAACTTGTTGCTCAACATGTTAATAGAAACATAACAAAGCGTCTCTTTCTATCACAGTGAATGACGGAGCTTTGAGATACATAATGAAAACACTGCAGGGTTTCATAATGTTTCCACACATCCATCTGGTGCTGAAATCCAGCACCGGACTATAAATTAATTCCTCCACCAGAGGTATCTACAGGACCACCATCACGCCTGATGAAGAGGTATAAATCCAGATTAATGGTCCTTCAATTGCATGGCTTAACTCATCACAGCATTTCACCTCCAGGATCACATATATGCTTTACATCTCAGGGTGTGTTTGACCATGTGAGGCTCAGCTTTAATAAAGTAGAAATGCACTATTAGTGTACATGTATAAACTATGTATAAACAGCTCTAAATATGCAGTAAAATGTCTTTAATGTCTCAGGAGACGTGCTCTTGTTGGTCTCCAGGGAATTACACGTTTACTGTGTTTGTTTTAATTGCATTGCAGAGCAGATACAGCTGACATGTACTGTATATCACATATATGTGATGTGGAGAATCACGTTGCCTGTTGCCTGTAGCCTGCAGGTGACTGTATATGTGGGTGGTTAGGTTTCCATTTAAATGTAACACAATTCTTTTTTTTTCTAAGATTATTTTTTGGGCATTTTCAAGCCTTTATTTTTATAGGATAGTGGATAGTCTAGAAAGGGGGAGAGAGAGAGCGAGCGACATGCGGAAATGGCCGCAGGTCAGATTCGAACCAGGGCTGCCGCGGTTAGAACTCAGCCTTCTGGGCGCCTGCTCTACCAACTGAGCCGTTGGGGTGCCCTAAATGTATCACAAATTTTAACCAAATTTCCAGACAATCTACAAAAGAAAATGCATCCACTACTGTTAAATTACTGTAATATGAGTTCACTGGTTGATGGAGATAAACAGCCGAATCAATCTTTTCCTAAACCTAACTAAGTATTCTCTGTTTAACAAAGTTATAAATATTTTCAGTGTGATTTTACTGACTTATTCACAAAGGTTAATAGTATAGTTGTCTTTGTGAATAAATGCACATAAAATAGTCTCTAGCCAGCAGGGATGTGGCGCTGAAATCAGCTTTAACACACGGGTCCCTGAAGACATCATTAAAACCACATGGGGGGGGGTGTGCAGCTTCTTTTTTTGTATAAATAAATAAATAATGAGACACACTTGAAGATTGTTCATCATCTGCATGTGCTCTTCTCTACTAGATTAAAAAAACATCAGAGCAGGCTTTCTGTGCACGCCGTTACCGTATCATGCTGACTGAGGATGAACGCTGCACACCCCGTAAAACAGTCGAGCGACGGGTTGATACATGAACGCTAATTTCTCTGCAATAGTTGTTTTACAAGACAGATTTGTGTTTTTGTCTGTGTTCTTCTCGTTGTTTTGAAGTGTGCAGCTCAGCTGGGACACGATAAGTTACAAGGTATTTTCATTTTATGATATATTATGCTACTTTATACAACTACTCAGAGGGAAATGTTGTACATTTTACTATATAAAATATAAATAAACTAATAAATTCTCTTCACGGAGTCCGCCATGTTGCACCGCCATAGAAGCCCAGAACGGACAAAGAACGGATATTGCCAAGAAGTGAAAGTCAATTGTTCGTTCCATTGCAACATCAGCGCCCAGCAGCAGAGCTACGCTTCCACCATTTTGGACTGAAAGTGACTACCGGACACCAGTTAAACGTCTGCCTACAAAGAGACGTACAAGAGTAAAACAAAATTATTTCTATTCTATTGTCATATTCTACCCAAATTGCCTGTGTTGAACAATAAAATATTATAAATATAATAAGCAATTTCAGTCCAAAAAGGCGGCAGCGGCCGTTGTAAAAAAAACACCAGAGTTTCGCCTCTTTGCTTCTGTACTCTTTGGAACGGACAAACCAAACTCTGGCTCTAGAGAGAGCCTTTCACATGTTTACGTTACCTGAAGCTTGTGAAACTGAGGTAACGTGAGTGTTAAACCGTGGTACCGCCAGCCGCCGTCTGACTTCTGTTGCTCCTAAAGAAGTGTTAATATGTTAAGGATGACCTCTTAGCGAGGAGAACGGCGTTACCACAGTCTTGGAAAGGGAGGAGTGAGAGGAGGGGTTCTCAGTTGGTTGCAATCTGCAACCACACCACTATATGTCGCCAAATCCTACACACTGATCCTTTAATGTAAGATTTTGAATGCAGGACTTTTACTTGTAACAGAGTCTTTCTATATTGTGGTACTTAAAGGTACAGTGTGTAACATCAGTGAGTGGAGCAGGAACAACATACAGTTTGTGAAGTTTAAAACAGGTGGAATTGCCCCTTTAATCTTTATGATGTGGTTATAAGAGGAGAGAGAGTCATGAAATGAAGCAGCTGACAGGTTTCCCGACAGATTTAAGCTCCAGGAACAAACTCAAATCTGAAGCATCGGACCGCGGCCGTTCGCTGTGACCTCCGGATTAAGGATTACCCACCACACACAGAGAAGCACGGGATTATGTTTTTGTTTTGTTGTGTTCACTTCTGCCAAACCTGCAGAAACATGATACTATTAGTCCACACAGCCAGCGTTTGTTTACTACTGTTCACTCAGACTGCTGCAGTTAGAGGTTTCTGAAATAAAAGAGTGTCTTAAATAAAAGATTGAAGGAGAGTCCAAGGAAAAACCAGAGTCTGGACAGGATTAGACACCAGAGAGCTGGTGTTTTAATTATTAGTTTGTTCAACAATACAAGCAACACTATTAGTCGGTCGGCCGCCAGGGAATAATGTTAGCATTGTACGTTTCTGCAAACCACGGATACGTTGAATGTCGATGTTTTTGCAGAAAGTGGCGTAGTACAATGAGCGACATGCAGAGCAGGTGACGAAGTATATGGAGTGCCCGTTATTGAAAGTTACGTGCTATTATAACCAGTATAACAAGCGAGAAAGTCCACTAAGGGTCAAACAAAGTAGACGTTGATTTTATGCTTGTTACGTAACGTTACATAAGAAAGTCTGCTAAGGGCACCTGTGATTTATTTTACGTTGTTATGGTTGTTATGGTTGTTATGGTTGTTATGGTTGTTATGTTACAGTTGTTACATAATTTTAGGTGAGAAAGTCCGCTAAGGTCGGTTGTAGTTTATTTACGGTAGTAACGTTACGTTACATTGTTGCATTACATTGTTGCATTACATTGTTGCATTACGTTGTTGCATTACATTGTTACGTTACGTTGTTACGTTACGTTATTAAGTTACGTTGTTACGTTACGTTGTTACGTTGCGTTGTTACGTTGCGTTGTTACGCTGCGTTGTTACGTTGCGTTGTTACGTTGCGTTTTTACGTTGCGTTCTTACGTTGCGTTGTTACGCTACATTGTTACGTTATGTTTCGTTATGTTACGTTGTTATGTTGTTATGTGGGTACACCTGGACTAAAGTAATGTATATATAAATCTAAAATGAAAAAACATAATCAGATGCGTCTTACTCAGAGTTTTGAACTATAGCTGGTCGGGGTCATTGTCCCTGGCTTTTGTTAAGAGACGTATGTTTTTTCACAATCCTGCTGTCAAAGTGTCCTTGAGCAAGACATTGAGTCTTATATTAGTCAGCTCCTGGTAGTCATGGTAACCACAATCTATGCATAACCTTAACCAAAGTGCTTTTGTTGCCAAAACCAAATAAAGTCTGGATGAGAGCCGCAGACTCTAGAAGTCCTGAATAAAATACATATAAACATGTAGGAGTGAGAGAACGGGAGGCAAATTAAAGCACTTTGGATAAAAGAGTTCAACATAAAAGCAGCTGATTATTCTTTGTTTCCACTAATTAAATTCCTCCAGAGGACTAAAGGTCACATTTCTGTAATCGTTTTGTTCTTTATCCTTTTTTTACATCAGCAATGGGTGAGGGTTGGGTGGGAGGGGGCTTTGGGGGAAAAATACCAAAATATGGAGGGACAGTCATTTACATTTGTGCTCTATTTGTACACCTGATGTTACTTCTAATAAATTATTACAGGGGAATAAAGAATAGGAGGGTATCCGGGTTAATAATGATTCTTCCTCAGGATTCACCATCAGATAAATGAACCACTTGGATGACAGGATACTCCCATCCACGTCCTGTGCTTCATACTATAGATGGGGGGGGGGGCTCCTCTGTCATCAGCATCCTCAGCCAATGGAGAAAACCAGCGTTGGAGACACTTTAACCGACTCTCTCGGAGCGGAGCGCACCAGAGCGCAGCGCCCGGTGGCGCGCATCCATCCTCCCGTTCATGCACCAACATCTGCACACCGCAAAGAGAGTTTTCTTTCTGGCTCTGATGATGGACTCTTTATTTCTACTTTGAGGACTGCAGGATGTTTGTAGATATCCAGCAAAGGAATGCGGCTTCACGGACGGATGGATTCTGCGTCTTGAGGGGGATTTAAAGCTGAAAGTGAGCCTGTAATATTAAATATAATTTATATTATGATTTAATATTTTATATTATCTGAGCATGAATGTGTGAGTCAGAGGATGAATTAACTTTATGATGATATCAGGAAACTGGTTTTAAAGAGAGTTTCTTATCCTGGAGGTGCGCTAAAAAACCAAAGATCTGTGCGTTTTCCTCAAATTATGAGAAACTGTAAAACAGAGTGAGTGTGAATCTCCTGGTTAATTAAACATCTTTAAAGTGTGCGTCCTGTAAGACGCACACACTGCTGGACAGAGTGGATCCGTGCGCGCTGGATAGAAAGTGATGTTTCTCTCTCTTTACATCCTGGGGATTATTGGCTGGATGCGCGGGAGGTTTCTGCATGAGTGGGCGCTGCAGAGAATATACAGTGAAAACAAAAGCTCGAGGATACGACATCTGAAAGTGAAAACAAAATAAGTGATGACAGGAGAGCTGCGTGGACGCGGAGCTCCTAAAATCTGAATAATCTGTTGAGATTTTCACGGAACAGTATAGTAATAAGGAACATTTTAATTCAAATGGCGCGCTGGAGGCTCATGATTAACCCCAAATAAGCCTCCTGAGAGTTAGATATTTATTAAATTAGACTTTAAGTGTAACTGAAGGATGATGTCCAGGAACCTGATTTTTGCAGCACGTGCAGATTTGTGGCGGATTAAAGGCGCCACGAGCCCAGCTGGGTTGTTGTTTACTACTAGCTGCTATTGTCAGACAGATTATGATGTCACCTCTCCTCCCGCTGGAGTAAGTAGTGTCCATCCATCATCCATCATCCATCCCTCCATCATCCATCATCCATCATCCATCATCGATCCATCCATCCATCCACATCAAACCAGATCAGCTGCCTGCATCATGACATCAGTGCAGCCCTGAGATGATGTAATAGACTATATTTTGTTTAATTAAAACATTAATTTGGAATTTAACACTTAAAGTTACTACGTGGAACTTTCATTTTGTGTCGATTATGGCGGTCCCTGTGGATAAAAGCGGTAGTGTTTCCGAGCACCAGAGTCCCTTTAGAAAACCTCTAATTTTACTCAGTTAGGTTTAGGAAAAGATCGTGCTTTGGGTTAAAATAACTCCGGAAGTGGGGTTACTAAAGTACGGAAGTTACGTGACAAATAAATCAACATTGACTTAGATAGATAGATGAACGAGCTGAGATTCAACCAGAAGAGTTTCATGTCCAGCAGAGACTCGAACATCATGCAAAAAATTATATTTACTTGCAGGTCCAAGGACACATGAAATAATTCCTCTCACTTTGCTTCTAGAGTTGTTTTGATATGTGCATCGACTGACATCTTCCTCTGTTTTAATTTCAGGTCATGAAGTGAATGTTGCGGCAGCAGTTTATCCAATGATTGAGACCAGCACTCCGACCATGCTGGACCGAACCGAACCGGCACACTGCACCGTGTGCTGCTGTACGCTGGCCAACAAAGTCCTCATGGTGCTCTTCATGGTGCTGCTGGTCTTCGCCATCTTGTTTGGGAACTTGGTGACTCTGGCTGTGGTTCTCGGGACTAAACACTTCCACACGCCGCAGGGATACCTGAAGGCGTCCCTCGCCGTGGCTGATCTGGCGGTTGGGATATTCGTGGTACCGCTCTCCGTCTATGCCGAGGTCTACCTCATGGTGACCGACTCGGCACCGGAGTGGACTTCGTACAACTCTCAGTTGGTGAGTTTCCACCCGTGCAACGTCATCGGCCCCATCTTCGCCGGGTGCACCTTGCTCTCCATCACGACCATATTCCTGCTGACGATCGAGAGGAGCATCGCCGTGTTGCGGCCGCTGCACAAGGACTCTGTGATTACACGTAAAAGGACCAAGATCCTCATCGTCCTCTCCTGGGTGGGGAGCTTCTTCTTGGCGGTGTCGCCGATGGTTTTCAGCAGCGAGATCGCTCTGGAGTACAACTCCTGCAGCCGAATGTGTAATTACGCGCTGGGGACCATCGGCGAGTTCCCCAGCCAGGCCTGGAACATCCTCCTCCTTTTCCCGGCGTTTGACTTCACCCTCCTCGGTGGAACGGTGGTCATTAACATCATCTCTCTGTCCAGCATCAGGCAGCACTCGCGGCGCAGGAAACACCTGGCCGAGAGCGAGTGCCAAAGCACCAGCAAACCCACTTTCTCTGACATTAAAGCGGCCAGAACAATAGGGACGCTGACTCTGGCGTTTACCGCCTCCTTCACCCCCATCGCCATCTTCGTGGTCGGGAACGTTTTGGGGAATAAATGGTGCAACTTTTCCTTTTTCGCCTTCTGGATTTTGGCCACCAACAGTTGCTGGAATGTCATCATTTACAGTGTGCAGGATCAGAAGTTCAGACTTTGTGCACACAAGCTCCTCCTGCCTTTCCAGAGAAGAAACACAACCAAAGGCTGAAACGTTCAGGGTCCAAAGACTTTGAGTTGCATCATTTAGATGTTTGTTTGTCACACAAACTCTCCTCTCGTCTCGTAAAGAGGAGAGTCTGCATGTTCAGTGGATTGCTGTTGTGATATTACAGGGTTTTCTTACATCGTTGAAAAGCATGGAAAGTTTTCAGATATTAAACGCAAGTCTTTGTGGCCGTTTGTCTTGTTCTGTGTAACAGAAGCCTGTTTCAGTCTCTGGAGTGATCAATTAAAACATGATACAAACAAAATCTGGTTTGTGATTGCACATTGGGTAAAGATGTATTTGGATATGATAAAATAACATGTTTAAAACTGTTTAAAACTGTGACCATAATCCGTGAAAAATATGTTTCCCTCAAAATGTAATTGAGAATGCAGTTTAGTTGTATGGGAACGTAACTTCGTAGGAGGCAGAGTTGGACAAAGAGGCATCAAACTTGGCTTTTTTATTACATAAGCCTCTTCGATCATCTACTACTGACACAATGGATCTCCTGGATCCTAAAGTCCAACACACTGCACTGACTTCCCGCTGGTATTTTTCCCAGAGAGAATTCCCTGGAAAATACGTGGATCTCAAAACCCAGAATACAAACCTAATCCGCTAAGAATGAGTTTAGAATCGAGAATCAAGCTGATTTTGGTCCTGATTCCTCCTGACGATCGTCAGCAAAGCCCTGATTGTTTGATGGATCTAAAGATGATCTTTCCAGATGTTCATGTGGTGTGTGTATATTAAGAGTGTTTTTTACATCCTCCTATCAGCCCAGAAATCCATCCTGGACACACCAATTTCAAATTGTTATTTGGACATTTTTCAGACTTTTTTGTGACATTTTTCAGAAATCATTTAGACTTTTTTTAAAAAAAAAAAATGTTTTAAACTTTTTTAGGACAGTTTTTCAGATTTTGTTGACATTTTTCGAACTCTTATTTTTTGGACACTTTTCGGACATTTTCTTTTTTTTATTATTATTTTTCAGTTTTTTTCTGATTTCTTTTTAAGACATTTTTCAGACTTTTTTTTTTTTTTTTACATTTTTTGGACATTTTTCTGAATTTCTTTGTTATTTTTTGGACATTTTTCTGAAATCTTTCAGACTGTTTTAAATGTTATTTTTTGGACATTTTTCGTACATTTTTCAGACATTGTTCAGACGTTTTTCAGACATGTTCAATATTTGCGATGGGACAACATCCTGATCAATGGCTGTAGCATCCAGAGCAAAATAACATCCAAATAAACTTACATATAATATTTGTGTGTTTCTGATGTCTTTGTTCAAGCTGCTCTGTTCCTAAAATGATTAACACACACTAGAGGAATGGAAAATAAAAAAGGTTGATTCATATTTAAACACAGCTGCATTTTTAAAAACTAGCTGGCCAACAATCACAATCTTCTCGCTCCACATAACCACGTGCAACGCCACATGCTCTTCATCTGAAGACTCAGTACTTTCACTCAATAAGCAAAGAAAAGTCCGACAAACAAGCCTGAAAATATGTCCTCCATATACTGTACCTCTGACGAGTATTGAATCTGCCGACCCTGAACTGCCTTCATTACACAGAAGAAGCTGCTGCAGAAAGAAAACCTGATCAATGGCTGTAGGCGACATCACTTCTTACCGTGTACATCGACGCTGGTGAGTCACAGGGAGTGGATGGATGAAAAGGACAGAATCAATGAGAGCCAGATGAGAAGGAAAGAGAGACGTTGGAGTCACTGTCCTCTGCTTTAGAATAGAATAGAATAGAATAGAGACTTAATTGTCATTGTCATAAAAACAACAAAAAACAGTTTAGCAGCTCTTGGCAGTAAAAGCAAGTAAAAACATAAAAACATTCAAATCAAAATATAGACAAATAAATATTTTACTATCAATGAAGCTCATTGACTGAAACTCAACTGATTTTAAAGACCAGAGGGAGAGAGATGATTTTATTTTCTGGTGATTAATGAACATTACAGCCTCATAAGGCCAAGAAAGGTTTGTTTTAGTACAAACGTTTCAGTATAAATAAAGCTGGTCTTCTGTTTCATCTGAATGACCTCAGAAACTCCCACAAACACCTTTCCTCCTGAAGTTTACAAAGAGTCTCGACTCCCTCCGGTTCCCTCAAGCCTCCAGCTGACACCAGACCTCCATCCATCCACCCACAACCCTGATTCCTCCCGTCATCCCTCTAGCACCCGACTTGACTGTTATCAGAACATTAAATGTGCGTTATCAGACGCTATAAGCCTCATAGATGTGGGTCAGTAGGGGCCTACTACGCGATAATAACTCGTTACCGCAGCTTTGTTTTAACGCAATCAATATTTCGGATGTTGTAGCGGGCTCAGTTTTAAAGCTAGAGTGAAGATACTGGTATCATATGAAATTACAAAACCTGATGAATCCATTGGTACAAAAAACATTTTAGTTGTTCTAAAAGAAGGCTGAATATTTATTTATTTTTTATGTCGGATTCTTGTCTTCATCGATGTGCTCGTGGTTAAATATCTTCCTTATATCTAATCTTGGATTTGAGTAGTCTGGAATTTTGGACATTTTTATTAAATTTTTATATTTAACTGTTTTTTTCTATCCAAATTGATGTTATTTTCGTAACGTAATAGAAGATAAAAATGTCGGCCTGACAGTGTCTCGACAGCGACGGTTTGGGTGTCATCAGTTTAGTTTCACAGACATAAAAAGTAGATAAGAAGTTTGAAAAGTGGTGTGAGATGTTCATGTGAGTTAAGTTTGCAGCAGATTGCATTAAAGATGAACCATAGATTGACTGAAAAAACGGGCTGCAGTCTATATTCCCCTCTGCCCTCTGGAGGCTGTTTAATAATCTCACCAGGCAACCAATCAATCAGTCAATCCAGCCAGTCAGTCGGTCTAATTGAGACGTACGAGCCTCTGAAACCAACACCAGCTGTGGTGTTTTAATCAGGTTGAATCTATTTTATCTTCAGAGGGTTTCAGCTAAAAGAATTTCTTTAGTAAATCAATCAAAGAAAGAAAAAGGTGCTGATTTTAAAGAGCATCTTTAATCAAGAGAACAAACATCTTTCCCACTGACGGCCTCACAGATCGAACCTCTGACATTTTGAATGTCTCTTATTAAAAAAAAAGCGTCACCTGATGACAACCAAACAAACTCAATTTCCTTCTGAGGACTGTAACATGTGGTTGAAAATCTGCAAAAAGCTAATAAGTGGACCTTGAGTTAAAGGATAACATCTGTATTTTTCAACATGGACCCTATTTTCCCATGTGTTTGTCTCAGTGACTAATGAGGTCAACAATTTTTGAAATTGGTCCAATATTGAGGGAGAACGCTGTATTAAAATATCTATGTTAGTTACGTTATTTCCAACACAGCCTCACGGCAGTTCGTTAAATAGTCACAAAATTTAATCTATTTGATTTGTGTGCATAGACACGAATTTCCCTTTTTTTTCGTGATGCTCAGCACGACTTTCAGCAACATATTTTCCGTGTTTTTTTCTACGAATGTCCAGCAAATACGTGTCAATTTTCACTCCAGTCTTTACAAAATAAAACTACTTAGTTAGGTTTAGGAAAAGATCGCAGTTTGAGTTTAAATAACACCGTAAGTGCTGTAACTTAAATACAGTACACAAGTCCAAGTCGCTTAACTTCCGTACTTAAGTTACGCCAATTCCGGAGTTATTTTAACCCAAACTGCGATCTTTACCTAAACCTAATTAAGTAGTTTTTGTCACGTAACTTCCGAACTTAAGTTACGCCAATTCCGGAGTTATTTGAACCCAAACCGCGATCTTTTCCTAAACCTAACTAAGTAGTTTTGTTGCTAAAGCCTAACCAAGAGGATCTATTCTTAAACCTAAGTAAGTCATTTTATTTTGAAAAGAGGAGTGGAAATTGACACGTGAGGCATGTGCGAAAAATACATTGTTGAAAGTCGTGCTGACCGTCACAATAAAAAAGGGAAATTCGTTTCTATGTACACGAATCAAATAGATTAAATTTCGTGACTATTTCACGAACTACTGTGAGGTTGTGTTGTATAAATACGTGGTTAACGCTGTGAATTGAAACAAAAACACAACAAAACTACTTGGTTATCCTTAGTAAAAATTCACGGTTTGGCTTAAAATAAGTTAGTTATTTAACGTTAACGTTACGTTGACTTTTGGTTTCACACGGGACATGAACAGCGGTCTTCCGTGAAAGTCCTGTGTTTGTTTCTCTTCCAAATAACTTTGGTTAAAGTTTGGATTTGAAAGGGATTTTAGCGTTACGTTCAAGGTAATTTTTGAGGTTTGAGGTTGGGTAAAAAAGATTTGACACAACGTTGTCTCTAACTGACAGATGTGTTTGCAGCAGAGTAATCAGTGCAGCAGGGAGTTTCGTTGAGGAGCTTCAGATGCTCGTGTCAACATGGATTTAGTGTCACAGCGTTGAAGCTGCCTGTTCACAGATAACAGATTTAACTGCCGCTGCTCGCCTCTAACATGGCGTTCAACACACACTTTCTGCTCTCAAGCTTCAGCAAACAGCTCTTCCTCTCTGACTGCAGGACATGCACCCAAATGTTCTTTTTCATTTTGGAAATGTCACAGAAATGTCTTTGGGTTTTAGGTCAGTCATGTGTTAAAGGTAAAGCTGTTGGTGAAGGTATTTGCTCTAAAACTCTGTAAACTGATCCTTTTAAAAGCCTGATTACAGTCAGTCTGACAAACCGGGCTCAACTAAAAAATAAACTTTAATCTGACATAATATTCAGCATGTAGAAATACACTGTAATAATGGAAAATCAATTCAAATAAACAGAAACTCATCCTAAATGTTTCTTACTTTGCCCAAACTTAAGTACTAAAGTATCAAAAGTAAAAGTATTCGTTCCGCAGAAAAATGTCACCCGAGACTACCGAGATATCATTATTCAGCCCAGTCGCACAGAAGTTTGTGAAATACTCACGAAATTTAAAGTATTGATTCGTGTACATAGACACGAATTTCAAATTTTTTTCGTGATGGTCAGCATGAAATTAATTTGTATGTAATCAACGTAATTGTAAACCAGGAAGTATAAAGAGCGGCCAACGCCGCGTAGGGAAGAGGTCGGAGCGGACGGGTGGGTCAAAAAACACCAGACTTCCACCAGGAGACCGCTGTTGGTGCCCCGTGTGAAACCAGAAGTCAACGTTGATTTATTTGTAACGTAACTTCCGTACTTAAGTTACAGCACTTCCGTAGTTTTTTTTTTTTTTTAACCCAAATCACGATCTTTTCCTAAAGCTAACTAAGTTGTTTTATTTTGAAAAGACTGGAGCGGAAATTGACATGTGAATCACGTGTTGCTGGACATTCTTAGGAAAACGCAAAAAAAACACTTTGTTGAAAGTCGTGCTGAGCGTCACGAAAAAAAAGGGAAATTCGTGTTTATGTACAAGAATCAAATAGATTACATTTTGTGACTATTTCACAAACTGCTGTGAGACTGTGTTGAATCTGCTACTCCTCAATTTACCAGTTAAATTCGATGCTAAAGCTCCACGTGAATTTACTTTCCTGTCGTTAGCAATTCACCATGAGCGCATATATTCAAACAAATTAAATCAGGTGCAGTGAAGTGAAGGTGACTCAGCACTAAGGGAACTTTCTCATTGTGTTTCTCTGAATAAAGTTAATCTGATCGCCACAGACTGACAGAGTCCTTCAGCTTTCTGTTGTAGAGTTAGAAGCACAAAAAAAGAAGAAGAAATCGTTGCATCTTTCTCCCAAAGCGTAGCGATCTTTATCTGAGAGGCAGTATTGATCAGCGAGCCTCTGAATGAGACTCTGTAGGGAGGAACAATCAGCATCATTTGGGAGGAACATTTATCAGGAAAGAGTCTCTGAAGACTCAGATGTTTGCTCGATAACGTTCAGCAAACCATTTATCTACTGGCTCCTCTGCCCCGCCCTGCTGCACCTCACTGAGTCATTTATAAACCTCTTAATATCACAGTCTAATTATTCATTACCGGTCTGTAGAATATGTAAATATGTGAATACAGACTCGATGCCAAAAGGAACAGGTGCACTTTCAAAGAAGGTCGCTCTATGAACTTTACCATGTCGTTATCTGGAGTTTAAACAAGAGGAGTCGGACTGGAGACACGTTTCCCTTCAGGTGGTCGACTCGCAGATAAAAAACCTGCTCTGTGTGACCGACATTCACATCAGCTACAGAGATCAGTTTAATTACAGTTAGATAACAAGAGAGTTGTTGTTGTTGTTGCTGCTCCAATATTTTCCTCATGGCTTCATAAATTGTGGAAGTGGGTCATATGCAGATGTTGAATATACAGGATATCAACAGTGTTTGTACTTTTGGAGCAAAATCACTGGCGATTTCCTCCTGATTAAAAAATAAATTCACAACTAAAATAATTGGTGAACAGGTAACTTTGCAGCTCTACCTCTTCTGGATCTATTAGTAGATGTATTTGTCCCGTAACTTCCGTTTTTTAGTTACGCCACTTCTGTTTTGGCGTAACTTAACCACGATCTTTACCTTTGTTGCCTAGTCCTAACTAAGTTGTTTCCTGTGAAGACGGAAGTTTATTTTGAAAATACTGGGGCGGAAATTGACGCTGGACATTCGTAGGAAAACTCACAAAAAATGAGGAATAACTTTTTATACAGTAAGATATCATACGAACTGTCGTATGAGACAACACAGCCTAACAGCAGTTCGTGAAATAGTCACGAAATTTAATTTATTTGATTCGTGTACATAGACAAATTTGCCTTTTTTTTTTCGTGATGCTCAGCACGACTTTCAACAACGTATTTTTAAATTAGAGTTTTTTCCTACGAATGTCCAGCAACACGTGACGCACGTGTCAATTTCTGCTCCAGTCTTTTCAAAATAAAAGTGACGTCACTTAAGTACAAAAGTTACGTGACAAAAACTACTTAGTTAGCTTTAGGAAAAGATCGACTTGGTTAGGTTTAGGCAACAAACTACTTAGTTAGCTTTAGGAAAAGATCGACTTGATTAGGTTTAGGCAACAAACTACTTAGTTAGGTTCAGGAAAAGATCGCAGTTTGGGTTAAAATAACACTGGAAGTGGTGTAACTTAAGTACGGAAGTTACATGTTGTAATTATGTAATTACAGGAGGCGGACACAACATATGAAATACAATTCATCTGTGCCACATTTTCTTGTGGTTTGCAGACATTTACTGGGTAAATTCACGATTGATTTCACAAATAAAAACAGAAATATCAGGTACTTTTTATCAGCCTTGTTTGTGGTGTTATTGTGTCCCCTCTGTCTGAATTTCTACCCTTCATTCAGCTTTATGTACACTCATGTTGAAGCTTCACAGCGTTCTTGAGTGGTGAGTTATTATGTGGAAGTATTTTTAATAAATACAAAGACTGAAAATAATTGTGAGTGTCAGAGAAGCTGCAGAATCAAAGACCTGCAGGAAGCAGCACCTTATCTAACTAAATTATGTCGACGTGTACGTCGACTAAACCCATGAAATCATCAAGTGAGTGTTTCACAGGCTCCAATTAAAATCTCTGCCTATGTAAGCTCCTTGTTATCGGCCAGAACTTAAAGGACAAAGCCTGAAAGAGGATTTAATGTGTCACAGTTATGGATAATAAGTTTTAAGACAGAACAATAAGAAGAGACAAGATGAGGAGCTAAAGGAGCTTAAACCTCACTGTTATATAATGATCTTATTGTACTTCATCAGCTCTGATTGGAGAGAGTCCATAAAGTCTGAATCTAGAAGGTAATATATTAATATGATTTTGTTTTAATGTACAAATTCTGACTTCCAGGACCTACCTCTACGAAATAGAGAATCAACTTTGTTGTGAATCGCGAGTTACCAAAAGATTCACACCTCTACTTTTTATATCCACCAGTGACGGACACCGGTACGATGATACTGTTTACCTCACTACAGAACGAGTGATCCTTCACAAACCCACTCAACCTTCTTCCCACAGACAAAGCATGAAAGCATGAAAGCATGAAAGCTATAGTTCTTCTTTGTGAAGCCGTGTCAGAAATTAGTGACCAGTGTGTCTTTAATGTTGACTAATGCACGCTCTCATTGTCCACAACAGCATCAGAGAGTCTCTGGAGGCGTGATACGGGAGGCTGAAGGCGGCGGTGACTCATCAGTGGGATGGAGGTAAAAGAGCGACCTTGTACGTGAGGCAATCACAGATATTCTGCATAGTTGTTTACTAACCACAGGAAAATACACTGAATGAAGCTGCGAGCCGTGACAGCAGGTGAAGAGAGACAGGACTGAGAGCATTAGAGATGATTTTGTTTGGCTGTTTCAGGTTTTTAACAACATCTTAATACATTTTACAGAGGGAACACAGAATAACACTGGAAACTACAAGTGCCAAACTACGACGTATTAGGGCCACAATGAGGGGGGAAAAAAAATCAGAGATTTCAAGAAAACAGTCATAATATTATGAGAAAAAAAGTCGTTATATTACGAGAATAAAGTCATAACTTTACGAGAAAAAAAGTCGTAATATTTCGAGAATAAAGTCATAAGTTTAGGAGAAAAAAAGTAATTTCCTCCTCCACTAAAGAGTCAGTTTCCCCATCAGGTCCGTGTGGTTCTTTCTTCAGAATAAACGCAGTTTCTTGCACAATCTTTTCAAGGTCCTGATACTGATGATAATGTGGTGCTGATGTGCCAAAAGATGAAGTATTTGGTTATTTGTGAAACCTAAACTAAAGTATAACTTCACAAGATGCTCCACGTTCCTCGTTTTCACACAGACGGCACGATGCTCTATTTCCTCTCTAAAATAACACGTAAAATTACTACTTTATAATATTATGACTTTATTCTCATAATATTACGACTTTTTTCTTACATATAACTTTACACTGCAAACAAATAACTTTGTCCTTCTTCTCTTTCACCTCTACAAATACAATTTGCCATCTTCCCTTCCTGAAACAGCACACAAAAACATGAAATGGACTTTAATGTCATTTCTTTGTCCTCATGTTTTTTTATCCAGTTTTTCGGTGTTGTTATCCTGCTGGTTGTTCTCACCTGCAGTCCTCTGGCAACATATTGTAACCCCATTGAAGTGACAGATAAAGAAACACAAACAGAACAGCAGGACGCCGAAATAACAACAAAAGCAGCAACATCAGCATTCACACGATACGACTCAAAGCAGCAGAATCTCCCCTGAACGCCACAACAAACATGTTTTCTCTCAATGGAGACCATTAAACCATGCCTGTTCCTAATGCAGCTGAGCGTTAACATCAACACACCATCGGCCCTTCAAACACTGGGCACTAACATTTGCAGCGTTTGTTTGAGCAGATAAACACACGTTTTTACGCTTCTGCTCTGAGTGTTTTTAGTTTTGGAAAGCTTAAAGACGAAATGTGTAATGTCTAGCCAAATGCTCCAAACAAATAGGGGCTAGCCCTTTCACAAAGAGGGCTCAACCAGGGTTAACCCACGTTGACCGACTCGGCTTCGCGTCCCAGGTCGAGAGGTGGGTCAGACCAGGGTCGCCAACAACTGGGGCGGGGCGAAGCTATCTGGTTGCAAATGAGGGCGCACAGTCGTGATGCAATTATCACAGGTCGCCGTAGCTCATAAACAAACGCTGCGACGGCAGCAGGAATGTTTTCAGACACACTGGAGGTGAACGACGAGAACAACATGGATACGTGGAGACAGTGTTCATTTCGTTAACGAAAACTATGACGAAATATGTTCGTCAATGACCTTTTTTTCCATGACTGGGGAGGTGGATGGGTTAGGGTTTTGGAGACCGGCGTTTTATTTTGTAAGTTACGTGAGTGACGTTTGTCACTTGTTTTCTGTACTTGTTTTACTTAGTTTACGTACTTATTTTAAGCCCAACCATGACGTTTTTCCTTAAGAGGTTTTCTTGCTTAAACCTAACTGTGGACGTTGGCATGGCGTACAAATGACACGCGAAAAGGCTAACATGCGTACTAATGTCGCGGTATTTATACGCCTTCCCGTGAGACCGGGTTGCAACACACAGGACTTGCAACCAGGAGACCAGTGTTTTGTTTTGTAAGTTACGTGAGTGATGTTTGTCACGTGTTTTCTGTATTTGTGTTACGTTGTTTCCGTACAAATTGTACTTAGTTTACGTACTGATCTGAACCCCAACCATAATGTTTTTCCCTAAACCTAACTAAGTGGTTTTGTTGCATAAACCTAACTGCAGATGTTACCGTAGTTTATCCAAATTTTTTCCTATTTTTACTGCCGAAGTCTTGAATTTCAATACATTCCTGATAGCTGTGCACCAGGGTTCCTTTTGAATGTTTACATTTATAACACAGACTTGAATGTTTCATTTCATGTCTCGATCGCTGCAGTGTGACGCAAGAAAACTACAATAAACATCTTGTTATTGTGGCTCCTCAGCTCTTATTTCCTGCACTTTACCATCATCACAAATCCTCTATTTCTGATATTTTTCCCTCTCTCATCCTCCCTGATATTATCACTTATAAAGCAGCAGCTGATGTTTTCTCTGCTGCATCAGCCGGAGTAAAAGCCTCAGCTAAATGTCTGAAAGTGTACACAGAAATCCGAGGTTACTATGATCAAATTAAACCGTTTAAAGTGCTCTTTCTACCTTTTTTTATTGTCATTTTGGTTTTGTTACTCTAAATTGTTGGGATAAAAGAGTCTAGTTCACATTTTTCCTTCTTTTGATGTGACAAATCTTTTATCTCTTTCTTGTGTTTCATCATTTTGGACATGTTCCATAAATTAACTAATCATCAGTCTGAGTTATTAATGAATCCCATAGTGTTCACCGTCCAACTGTTCTTTGCAATTTCAGCTTTTTGTTTATAACCTGCAACACGTCTGTCCTAATTACTGAAACCACATTGTCGTCTTAAGTCTTTTAAATCTTCTGGATTTGAATCAAGTTCTAGTCCTAAAAGGATGTGTCGTCTGTAATACATCTAAGGACTGTTTTTGTTTAAGAACGTCCCAGAATCAACTGGAACTGAAAGGTTATATAAGAAATAGGTTCTCTTCATGCTGCAGCTGCATTACAAAGACCACATACTGTATATGCACTGCCATGGATACATTTGAACAGGAGCATCCCTCCTGTGTCTGTAGATCCACAAACACAAATATCACAGGTTGAGTTAAACCTCAGCTGCACTGATCCTCCAGCCCAGTTGCACAGCAGCTCGTGAAATAGTCACAAAATTTAATGTATTTATTTGTGTACATAGGCACGAATTTCAATTTTTTTTCGTAATGGTCAGCACGAAATCGATTCATATGCAATCCACGTTATTGTGGAAGTATAAAGAGCGGTGAACGCTGCGTAGGCAGGAGGTCGGGGTGGATGGGAAAGATCATGGTTTGGGTTCGGGTATTAACCAAGCACTATATGTCACCTTCAGAAAAGGAAGTACCACAAAAAGGACATAAATTATCAGTCATCGCATAGGAACTGCAAAGGTATTAAGGAATTTATGTAAGAATGTTAAGAAAGTCAGATCACCCATAAAACTCAAGATGAATGTCAAATTAGGAGGGTGATGATGCCTCCAAATGAAAGTCGTGAGCTCGTGTTTACAACATGGGAAGTTGTGTACACGATATGCTTGGCGTTCAAGTGGTTAAGTCGTGAGAACACCGCTGCTAAGCAACGGCAATATTAACGTTACTGTCGGCGTCTAGAAGCCACAGAGGCTAACGATTTAGCAAGCTAGCAAGTGAGTAACATAATGCAGTAAATGCAAAGGCATAATGACAGAGGAACAAGATGAGGTTGTTGGAAATATCAGCATTTTCCTCAGACCCCTTCAGGGCGATGAGAGACCCCTCCGTGTCAATGGCGCTGTACATTATCCTTTACTTATGTTTTTTAATGTCAAATCTTGATTTGAAAGGGAACTCTGTTAGCTGTCAGATAAATGTAGTGGAGTAAAAAGCACAATATTTCCCTCTAAGATGTAGTGGAGTAGAAGAATAAAGTAGCAGAACATGGAAATACTAAAGTACAAGTACCTCAAAACTGGTTTTATCGGATGAAAAGAAGATGTATCACAGACGCGTCTAACAAACAAACTCGTACTTTATTTAAAGACACTATTTTACCCTTCAGTAAACAACAGACATGATGTGTAGCCGTGTTTCATTTCAGGTTATTTCAGTGTCTCAGTGTGTGATTGGTGATAATAACAGTGATGAATTACAGCTAATATATACATTATTACAGCCGCATACAGCTAGCAGGAAGCTGGCACAACCAGATATGTCATATGGGCGTGCAATACCCTGGGATCTGATGACCGTTCATTACGCTGAGGAAAATAACTCTGCTCGGTCACAGACTTATCGGCGTTTTCAGTCCAAAATGGCGGCATATAGTGGCCGAGTTTCGTCTCTTTGGGGTCTTCTTCCCAATGCGATCCATTTTGTGTCACTGCATCCGAGGGAACGTTACCTAGCTAACAGTGGCTATACATGTTCGTCTCTGATGTGTCGTGATTGGTGTGGTGATATTTAAAATGTAACTGGTCATTGAAATTTTGCATTTTTATTTGCGATTAAATATTTTAATCGATTGACAGCCTTACTTGAAAATAAAAGCGTCTCTTCCTCATGTACATCTGGTCCTGGTCTGTAAACGGTGATGGATGTTTACAACTGAATGTAGAAAGGACTGTGTGAATGCATCAATCAATAGGTTTATAATATCACTGCCCCATCTAGCGTGTATTATAGCATGTATGACAATATTTTAGCTTTATTCCTTCAGCTGCAACCCCAACGGTGTGAAACTGGGGAGCAAATCAAATATAAATTATAAATACGTCAGAGCGGTGCGTTTACAGTCCAGCAGACCGTATGCATTTGAGTTACTCTGCTACCGGTACTTTTATGTACGCTGTGGGAGATTATAAGATATGAATGTATCGCGGTTGTTAGGGTTAGTTAAGCCAGATAAGGAGAAGATACGCTGGGTATGTTGAACTGGCTATGTAGTGCAGGCCTCAGGAAAATTACACTCATACATCCAGGGATAAAATATAAATATAATTCAACACTTGAATTCTGGAGGCAACACTCGTCTCCAGGGAACTCCTTTAGGACCAAAGCTGGAGGTTGAGAAACGACGGTCAGTGTCTCTGCTGTGGTTTGTGGTTGTTATTGAGGAGGCAGACTTCAGCACTGTGGTTCAAAACAAGTCTGGATTTGTTTGTGGACCTGTTTCAAGGCAGAATCTCCCCCCAGAGAGGTGAAGTCTCAGTCCTGCAGCCTTCAGAGGAGGCAGATCAGCTGCAGGAGGAGGAGGAGGAAGAGGAGGAGGAGGAGGAGGAGGAGGAGGAGGAGGAGGAGGAGGAGGAGGAGGAGGAGGAGGGGATGAAGGACTGATGTCAGTAGGTCTTCTTCCAGGAGCGGAGGTACAGCTGGATGGGGAGGAGGGGGTTTCTGTTCTTCAGACTCGGGTGGAAAAGATCAAAATCCGCCCTCCTCACTCGCTGCAGGTAGTCCTCCAACACCACCTGCAGCACACAACACCACAGAAGAAGAGTTGAGTGAAAGAGCTCTGATGAAGTCCCAGACGATTATGAATAACCAGATAATCAGACTGAACGTCTTGTTCACGTTGGCTGATTTCTTGTTGGGTAGTAGTTGCTAATGATGCATCGGTTCCAACGCCGCCATTTTGAGTCCACATGATAGCAGTTGCTCCGAGCAATTTGAAAATTATAAGAAAGTATAAGAATTTCTGTAAGTTGACTTACAGCGGCGTCCATCTCATCCACGCTTTTCTTCTGTTGCCATTTATCACACATGCAGCTCGAAAGTAACAATTATCAAAGTTCGCCGTTTCGTTCTCTTTGGCGCCACTATTAAACTGCAGGTGTGTTTGTAGATTTCACTTCCCAGAGATCCAAACAGCGTCGCCACTCGACCCAGTCGGCAGAATAAAATGTTGGCATTTGTACGTTTCTACAAACCACGGATACTTCGAATCTCGACGTTTCTGAACCAAAATTACATTTCATAACATTTCTACACAGCGCTACGTCTCTCTCTTCTAACGTTACTGCTCGCCCTCGCGATCTCTCTCTTTTTCTATCCGTCTGTTTTTTCTAATTAATCAGAAAGCCGACAGCAGACAAACAAAGAAACATGTTCTCCCTTCGTCCTAAAATGGTCCTAAATCGGTACCAGAGTGCTTCCATGTTTATGAATGAAGCAGCGGCGCTGTGTCTGTTTGACCAATCAGCGACGGTCATCCCTGCAAACTCCACCCCGAAAGTTCCTGTAATTTCAGAAAGTACTACCACACTACCAGGGCCTTTAAGGGGGTGAAAAGGCTCTATAAAATGTCCCCAAAACTTAATTTAGACCCCGGTCCCTGCATTGGAAACACAATGAGTTCCTCAAAAGGTTCTTCGTTCCGGGGGAAAGTTCCGGGGGAAAGTTCTGGGGGAAAGTTCCTGCGGTGGAAACGGGGCTTAAAGGGACTCTGGTGCTCAGATACACAACCTCCTCATAGTAACTTTAACTTGTGATAAGAAGTTATGATGTGTGTGTGCTACTGACAAACAAAGAGACCTTTATTTGAATAAACGTATTTATCATTTACGTAAAGATTTTCACAAAGGCTTTCAGTCATCAGGAGACATTCTTTTTGAGATCATCTGTATTTTTTGAATATTTACAAATGACTTTCAGATGACTGTTTTTTCCAAAGTAGATACCAGAGGTTTTATGAAAGCTGCATAAAGAAATGTCCCTCAGTTTGTCTTGGAGCATGTTACCACTGTACCACTGTAGTTTTTTGTGACCCTTAATGTTTGTCCACTACTCTACTGGCTCAGTAAGGTTTAAATAAAGATCCAGGTGTTCAAGTCAGAGAGCTAATGACGGTGTGTTTAATGTCCCTCCGGCTTCACCAGCTCCGCTCTGCGTTTCCTGCTCTTTAACACGACACTCAACCTGCGATTCATCCAAATTAAATTTTCAGCGCGGTGAGAAAGCACGAGAGGCTGCGTCGGCGTTTTCATGTGGAGGAGCACACTGAGCTGGAAGAGCATCACATGTGTACACAGCTGCAGCGCTAAACGTCCACTGCAGCATGAAAATCATCCTACATTCAGTAGGGCAGACGGGTTTTACTGGAGACCTACAGTGTTTCTCAGCATCACGTTCATGAACATTTACTGAAAGGAAACTCATTTACTGCAAAAAGAAATCAGAAATCAGTGTTTTCTTGCAGCAGAAAACTTTTGAAAGTGTGCAGATAGAAAGTCTAAAACAATCTGGTAACACTTTATAATAAACATCATTTATAAATGGTAAATTGATAGTTAATTAAACGTAGTTAATAGTTATTTTACTGTTAACAAACAATGAAATGATAATTAATAATGTAATTATTAGTAATGCTGTAATTTCCGTTATTTTATTATTAGTTTGTGTAATATGAAAGAGGGATAAGAGACGATAACAATTACATTCTGATTACATTAGTAGTATTTATTATCTGTTATTTAAGTATTTATTATCATTTTATTGTTACACATATTATAACATATTATATACTATATTAAGTATTTGTTAATGATTACCAAATGATTTTTAAACTTTTAAGAAATAATTTGTAAAACATCTATAAACATTACATAGATAGATGGACCAATTCTCTTTGCATTTCACCCTTTATTTAGCTCCCCAAACTCTATATTCTTTTCTTTATACATTTCTTTTTTAAATTTTCAAAGATAAATAAATAAAGAAGCACATTAAAACAGAAATATCAATTTATGTCACATTTTGTCAATTAATTAATGGCTACATTTAGCTTTAATATTATTTATTTTTTTAAGTTGATTTATTTATCGGGTCATTTATTTATTTATTCATTTATTTTGGATTTATTTTGGATTTTTGCTCCCTGATGTGGAACATCTCAGCTACTGCTTCTGTCTGTACGATGCATCCAGTGTGTGCTTCGTAGGATTATTTTATTGGTGTAAGTGTTACTTAAACGTTCACACGGACAAACAGTTTTGAAATCACATCAAATCCCATTTTTGTTGCCTGTAGGAGTCCACATTAAAATGTCTACATCAAGCAGAGTGTGTGTGTTTTTCTAAAGCCAGTTCCCTGAGGTGCCTCTTATCTAAAAATCCCAGACCACAGTAAAAAGATTCCCACATTGCCTGATTTTCATATTTTTTTCAAAATAAAGCCGTGTTTTCTGAGATATTTCATGTGACAGATGGATGAACTGATCCCGGAGGGGAAACTAGATGTAAACACAAACATCAAACCAAATCTAAATTTGGTCTTCTGCCATCACTGTTTTTAATGATTGCCTTCAACTTACATCATCACTGCACAGAATAATCAGCTCTCTCAGTAGCACGAAACTCCTGCTGCTAGAAAACAAGCCTGACTATGGAGGTCGGAACCTGCCAAAATATAAAATAAATTAATAAATTAATAAATGACTCAATAAATAAATACATTTTTCATTAAATGAAGCAAAAATAATGTAGCCATTAATTCATTGATAAAATGTGACATAACTTTATATTTGTGTTAATTTGCTTCTTTATTTATCTTTGAAAATTGAAAAAAGAAATGTAAATGGTGAAATGCAAAGGGAAAATCATGCATAAATAAATAAATACATATATTCAAAAAGAAATATGAACAAAAAGAAATTAGTGCAACAATAAATTATTTATTATTATTATTATTATATTTATCTTTGTATTAATTCCCTTATGTTTTTACTCTTCTGTTTAATTTTCCCTTTTATTTAGATATGTATGTATTTATTTTTATTATTTTCAAATGTATTTATTTATTTTTGCATTTATTTATTTGTTTTATAGTTATTTTTTAAATGTATGTATTTATTTATGTATTTCTGCATTTATTTATTTATGCATATATATATATATATTTTCCCTTTGCATTTCACACGCCATTTAATAAATAAATAGATTAAAAAGAAATAATAAAAAATAAATAAAAAGATAAAAATAATAAAAAAAAGAAAAAGAAAATAAATACATTTAAAAATTAATAAAAATAAATACATAAATATATATAAAAGGGAAAATTAAACAGAAGAGTAAATAAATAAGGGAATTAATACAATCATAAATAAATAAAGAATAACTCAAATTAAAACAGAAATATCAATTTATGTCACATTTTATCAATTAATTAATGGCTACATTTATTTTTTATATTATTATTTCTACATTTAATGACATTTATTTATTTATTGAGTCATTTATTTATTTATTTACTTTTTGATTTTTGACAGTTTCCATCCTCCATACCTGACGTGCATTAACGTTTAGTTAAAATGCAACCCTGCAAACACATTTTTACCCAGATTCTGGCATCTAAAGAGAGAAAAGCGATGACTTGTCCACACAAGGGACATTATGTGTTTTCACTTATATTCCACTTATCTTATTTGATGTTTTAAGACTCACCGTCTGCAGGAAGGCCAGATTGGCGGCTACTGGGACGTTGTTGCTAAATGATCGTGCCTGAAAGAAAGAGAGCAGAACAAACACAAATCAAACAAACAGAAAAACACACTGCTTCCACACTGAGCTGGCACATTTTCAAAACACCATTCATATTTGAAAATGACCCACATGGGTGCATTTTTTAGGCGTTTTTTTTCCAGCTGGTTAAACCTTTGTTCTGTCCTCTCCTCTCAAAAACATCATTTAAATATTTGTCTGTTTTGTTTTTGGTCACACAACTAAAACATTTGATATGATCGCAGCTCATGAATGTACGGAATATCTGAGAGGCAAGTGAGAAAAAAAATTCTGGTGATCCATTTTCTAAATCTGATCTAGGCCTGTCAGTGGATTCAAATATTTAATCGTGATTAATCGCGAATTAAACATCGACCATGTATGTGAGTTTAGAAGAGTAAGAATTTTCCCACCTAACCCCCTACTTTTGCCGCTGACTGGCTCAGATTGTTTTTTATTGTTTGCCCTTGTTTAAACGTGTTGCATATTTTTTTTTATTGTAAAGCAGTTTGAGCTACATCTCTTGTAAAGTGCTCTATAAATAAAGTTTATTATTATTATTATTATTACTATTATTATTTCCAGTTGTGCTTGTTTATACTGTATGTATTATTATCATTATGGACTTAAATGCACAGAAGCCATTAAATGTTCTAATGACTGGTATTAATAAGCCTTTCTAAATTAATTAGCATTTTTCTAATAGACTCAGTCAGGAGGAAGACATAAAAGACAGTCACCACAATAAAAAGCCTTTCTATTCCTTTTGGTTGCACTCAGTAGGACCACATGTGCTTTATCAGTGAGGGACGTTCTTAATTGGTATAAACAAGGTTCAAATAAAGCAGAAATGGGCAGCAGGCAGCTTAATGAAAAAAGCCTCAGAAAGTACAAAAATCAATGAGGCGTGATAGTGGAGGCGAATAAATCTCAAACCAATTCGCTCCAAACTCATCAGAGCTGCATGAGTAAGGTAAGACACGCTTAATTACCCACCACACTGTAGGTGCTGAAACACACTGCACGTCAAAGCATCAACCGAAGCTGGCTTTTACAAATAGCACGCCGTTTTGTTCCCACTGTTTGAGCTCTCGCTAGTGTTCTTACAACATGTGAGTTTAACGTTTCCTCGTCTCCGAGCGTAGCTGCTGCGGAGGATTCAGACAGAAATATACATATGAACCAATGAGCCTTGAGCTGAGAGCCACAGACAGGAAGTCAGAAACACATTGTTGGTTTTGGTCTTTAAATGGGATTTGGGTCTGAATGGGAGCAAATCCCTGCAGCCAGGTTTCAATATCTGATGGAAATCTGGAGCTTCAACAATCACTCATGTGTTTAGTCGTGTCATGCGAGTGTGGTACGCACGTGTTGTAGATGTACGTGAGCCTGACTGGCGATGTCGTACGCCACATCCCGGACGTTCTGCTCCCGGCTGCTGCGAATGAAGTCCTCTTGAGACGCTCCATGCTGCAGAAACACAGAAACAGAAGTACTTCAACAACAACGCCGGTCTCTCCAGTGCAGCAGTGTTCCCCAGTGTAATTAGTGCTGCAGGGTTCACCGCCTCTACACAGCCGACACTGTACCACACTTTTACTTTGTAACCTTTGTACTATACTATTCCTAAGGGATAAATAAAGTTCCTAAAAGGGCTACAGCTAACAACTTTATCAGCTAACTTTGAATTCGATGGCCGCCCGTATTTATTTGAGTATACGGATATTCAGATTTCACAACGACGCTTGAGCTCCTCGGGCAGGACTCGGATGCAATAACAAACAGACCGGATCAAGTGAAAGGCAAAGAAAAACTCTGCATTTCTCTAAAGGGTCCTTTCCATAATGCTGTCAGACACTTAGGCTATAATAACATATGTAACATGTGACACATGTAAATTGATTGTAATGTACGATGTTGTAATATGTGATTTTATGTACGATTTTGTATTTTGTACTTTTATTTTTTCTTAAAAGCCTAACCAGGGACAAGGTCTGCAAACTAGCTACGGCTAGAAGTCCTATATACATTGCATCGGTTGCACTTTAATTAAGTGTAACAATGCCTACATGTATTGTCTCTGTCAAATAAATGAATAAATAAATATATACCAATCTGAGCCTGTCAGCGGCAAAAGTAGTGGGTTAGGTGGGAAAATTCGTACTCTTATTGTACATTGTTGATACACATGTATTTCATATTTATCAACAGCGCCCTCTTCAGGCCGCAGAGTGAAGGTGATGTGAGGTGAGTGTGCTCAGCAGGCCTCGGGCTAAAAGCATCATCCTCCAGCTGAAGATTTTAAGGGCAGAGCCTGCGTGCTTCAACACAAATACACACCCCTCCTCCCCCTCAGGTCCTCCAGCAGCAGCAGTTTGTGGTTCACAGTGTGGGACAGATGGCCAACACAAAGGTTGCAAATTGTTAGCGGCATTATTTGTTTATCTGCATCACGTATGCATCTGCAGGCAGGAGGGTTTAAATCTCGCTGCATTTCGCCATATGGTTGTTGTGTAACGATCCCTTGGTTTGTTTCAATTACCGCTCCGACAAGAATATCATCGAACATCATGCCATAGCCGAACCATGAGCCAGCCCAACGTGTGGAGGCATGAGTGTGTGGGAAGCTTTATGGCATCTTTGGGTAGCATGTTCGGGCTTTAAACCAGCTGAGAGGAGTCAGAGGAACAGTTCAGATGTTTTTAAGTGTGGTTGTATGAGGTACTTCTCCATAGTCAGTGTATTACCCACAGTAGATGGAGTTTGGAGAAACAGACAGAAGTACTATGGAGGATGGAACCTGCCAAATTCAAAAATGAATGAATAAATACGTTATCTTTTTATTAATTCTCTTATTTATTTACTATTCTGTTTAATTTCCCCTTTTATTTATTAATGTATTTATTTTTATGAAATTTTAAATGTATTTATTTATTTTTGCATTCATCTATTTATTTTTATTCATTATTGGTTTTTTTTGTATTTGTTTTTTTTTAAATTTATTTATGTATATATTTATGAAATAAGGGGTGAAATGCAAAGGGAAAATCATGCAGAAATAAATACATAAACAAATACATACATTTAAAAATAAACAGAAAATAAATGCAAAAATAAATAAATAATAAAGATATATGCATAAATAAATTAAAGGGAAAACAGAAGGGAAGGGAAGGGAAGGGAATAAATACAAAGATAAATAAATAAAGAAGGATATTAAAACAGAAATATCAATTTATGTCACATTTATAAAATTATTTTTGCTACATTTGATGACATATTTATTTATTTATTTATTGAGTCAATTATTCATTTCTTTTTGATTTTGGCAGGTTCCATCCTCCATACTGAGCAGTTTCAAACAATAATTGACATCACTATTAAGCGTCGACTCACCAGCATGCAGATGTCCATGGGTAGGTAGACTTTCCGTCGGCTGCTGTGATAAGGAGTCGCTCTCAGACACGTCACGATTCCCTGAGCTTTACCGATGTGACTCGCTGCGTGGTCGGCATGGACGTTTTTCAACCCTGCAAACACAAAAACATTTTTAAAGACTTATTTTAACTGACTGAATTATTCTGTTGGAGCCTGGTTAGAAATAATAACACTTTCTCATCAAGTCTCACCACTGAAGACCAAACCCTGAACTTCATCCTAACCTACTAACCAACTATCAGTAGTAAGGGTGCAGTATATGGCCAACCTAACCACGGAGAGATTCCTGCTAGCAGCAGCCTCATCTGTCCTTACCTAAACACTCCAGCAGCAGGTACAGTAAGGAGGACTGTGTGTTCTCTGAATACTTCTCCAGCTCCTGCAGGTTTCTGTAGGCTCGGTCATCCAGATCCTTTTCCTGGTGAAACACACAGTTTTGACGATTGTTAGTTTACGGAGCAGGTCTTTATAGAAAGAAAGGTATTGTCCACTTTAAACGAGACACTGCCTACTTGTGATCGCCACATGTTGCATGTGTCTATGAACTGTAAACAGCTCAACTGACATGGAGGACGGAACCTGTCAAATTAAAAAAAATAATGAATAAAAAAATAAATGACATTATATATACATAATATATGTCATTAAATGTATTTATTTTTATTATGTTTAAAATGTATTTATTTATTTTTGCATTTATTTATCTGTATTTATCATTATTTAATTTTTAATTTTATTTATATATTTAATTTATGTAATAAATAAGGGGTGAAATGCAAATGGAAAATCGTGCACAAATAAATAAATAAATAAATACATTTAAAAATAAATATAGAATAAATGCATAAGTAAATAAATAAATTAAAAAAATTATAAAAACCAATACCTAAATAAATAAAAGGGAAAAATAAACCGAATAGTAAATAAATAAGGGAATTAATACAAAGATTAAGAAATAAAAAAGCAAATTAAAACAGAAATATCAATTTATGTCACATTTTATCAATTGATTAATGGCTACATTTATTTTGTAATATTATTTTTGCTACATTTAATGACATATTTATTTATTTTTTATGTATTTATTGATTGATTTATTGATTAAATAAGGGGTGAAACGCGAAGGGGAAATCGTGAATAAATAAATAAATAAATGCATAAATATTTAAATAAATACATACATTTAAAAATAAATATAAAATAAATAAATAAATGCAAAAAAAAATAAAAAAAATAAATACATAAATAAATAAAATGGAAAATGAAACAGAATTAATACAAAGATAAATAAAGAAAGAAAGAAATTAAAACAGAAAAATCAATTTATGTCACATGTTATCAGTTAATTAATGTCAACATTTATTATTAATATTATCTTTGCTACATTTAATGACATTTATTTATTTATTGAGTCATTTATTTATTTATTTATTCATTTATTTTTTATTTTGGCAGGTTCCGTCCTCCATAAACTAATGGGGGAAGACGTCCAGTGAAACAATCCAGTATTTCAGGAGAAAATATTTTAGGAGCACAGTTCTCAGTAACCCAGCAATGAAAAACATAAATAATGTTAAAGCAAAGGTGCTGATTTTTACAAACATGTGTAAGCTCTTATCAGGATAACTACATGTAGCAGCAAGAAGCTGATCATCTAAATGTGATGATTTGTGTCTTACTCTCTCTGTTATGATCCTCAGCAGCCATCTCTTTGTCAGGTAATGTTTCCTCACCGCCTGAAAAACATCATCAACACTGTTAGTCAGCTGCTTAAAAAGCTGCTAAATAATGACACATCCTAACAATCTTGGCTTGTGTTAGTAGATGTAGACGACAGAACCAGCCATAATAAAAAATGAATGAATAAATAAATGACTCAATAAATAAATATATTTGTCATTAAATGTAGCAAAAATAATATCAAAAATAAATGTAGTCATTAATTAATAGATCAAATGTGACATGAATTGATATTTCTGTTTTAATTTTCTTCTTTATTAATGTCTTTGTAGTAATTCCCTAATTTATTTACTCTTCTGTTTAATTTGCCCTTTTATTTATTTATTCTAAAATGTATTTATATATTTAATTATTTGTATTTATTCAATTATTATTTTATTTTTTAATATTATTTATTAATGTGTTTATTCATTAAATAAGAGGTGAAATGCAAAGGGAAAATCATGCAAAAATAAATAAATGCATAAAAACATAAATAAATACATACATTTAAAAATAAATATAAAATAAATAAAAAATATATGCAAAGAATTAATAAAAAAAAATAAAAAAATTAATAATAAAATATATATTATATATATAATAAATACATAAATAAATAAAAGGAAAAAAATTAAACAGAAGAGAAAATAAATAAAGGACTTAATACAAATATAAATAAAGAAGAAATATCAATTCATGTCACATTTTATCAATTCATTAATGGCTACATTTATTTTTAATATTATTTTTGCTACATTAAATGACATATTTATTTAATTATTGAGTCACTTATTTATTTATTTTTCATTTTGGCAGGTTCCGTCCTCCATAAGTAGGTTTCTGTCAGTTCCCCCCAGATTACCTTTGAAAGTAAACATTTAATTTAATTTGATTGAATGTTCTGCTGTCTGCAAAATGACTGATATTGATATTTGATATTTACCCTCCACAGTTCGGCGCTGACCGGCTGGTTAGGAGGGTCGTCTCTGTAGATTTCCTCTATGGCCGTCTTCCAGAACTGCATTCGCATCAAACCAATGGTCTTCTGGGAAACGGAGTCCTTCACCTTGTGGAGAAACAAATATAGGAAGAAATTAAACACTATATCTTTATGTTTTTAATCACAGACTTTTCTTATAGCAGTAACCGTAGCAATAGTAGTAGCAGTAACAGTAACAGTAGTAGTAGTAGTACAGTAATAACAGTAATCATTCGTCATTCAGCCTGGCTGTAGGACTACCTGCCTGTGACAGCTCCACATTAAAGGCTCTCAGAGCCAAAGAGGAGCGCCGCGCCTCTTCTGGGAGGAGGAGGGAGGACACGAAGCCGTCATAGTCTCTGGACCTGAGGAGGACACGGAGGTCACACTGAGGAGATGCAGTTGATGCCATTCTTCTAAAGTTCAATTTAATTCTTTATTCTAAAAACTTTTCCATAACTTCATATCATCGTCATTACTTTGCCAGCTTTGCCATTACTCTGTTCAGAGGCAGTGAGTGTAAGTTTGTGGGCCCGTACAATATTTTTCAAACAAACAAAAGGTAGAGAAAAATTGAGATTTGTTTGAGACTTGCATATGGAGGACAGAACCTGCCAAAATCCAAAATAAATGAATAAATAAAAAAATGACTCAAGAAATAAATATGTCATTAATTGCAGCAAAAGTAATATTAAAAATAAATGTAGCCATTAATTAATTGATAAAATGTGATATAAATTGATATTTCTGTTTTAATTTGCTTCTTTATTTATTTATCTCTGTATTAATTCCCTTATTTATTTACTCTTCTGTTTAATTTTCCCTTTTATTTATTTATGTATTCATTTTTGTAAATTTAAAAATTTATTTATTTATTTATTTTTGCATTTATTTATTTATTTTTACGTATATGTATTATTATTTTATTTATTTATTTATTTTTATTTCTTTATTTCGTTATTTATTAAATAAGGGGTGAAATGCAAAGGGAAAATCGTGCATAAATACATAAATAAATACAAACATTTAAAAATAAACCAATCAACTAAAAAAATAATACAAATAAATACACAAATAAATAAAACGGAAAATTAAACAGAAGAGTAAATAAATAAATAAGGGAATTAATACAAAGATAAATAGATAAAGAAGCAAATTAAAACAGAAATATCAATTTATGTCATATTTTATCAATTAATTAATGGCTACATTTATTTTTAATATAATTGTTTGCTTTACTTAATGACATATTCATTTATTTATTGAGCCATTTAATTATTCATTAATTTATTCAAATATATATTTTTAGTGTTGTCTACATATATACCGGATATCTGAATGGAGTCAGGCCTGAAGTTGTCTCCCTACAAAACTTTTTTTTTAATGTATAATGTGTAGGTTATTCTTTCATATGAGTGCTATGTCTCTTTAAACTAGGTAATTACGGGACATATCTGTGAATTAATCTCCAATATCTGCTCTGTAAATGTAGAATAAGTTAACTTTGGCTTGTGTTGTTATCAGTGAAGTGCAGTCAGACTCACCTCACCAGATCCAGGCAGTACTTCTCATTGATCTGTGAGTCTGCTGTCGCGCTGGTCGCAGCTCTCACACTCTGCATATCAGCTGCTCTCTGGATACAAACACTGCTGGGTGAAATCCTCCTGTGAACAGCGTGATACAGCCACGTTTTACTGCTTAATAATCCATGTTTAGCACTGATGTTAGCTGCCATGTTTCCCCTTCAACTTTCAACCTTGTGTCACGTTATAAACATTCCCCCGGCAGAGCCAGCCGACACCGGCGGGGTTTAAATTCCGCTTCTTTTGCTTTTAAATATCTTCCGATGAGTTTTAAATCATCTATTGACATAACATTGCCTGAAAACTACCATATAAAATGACAGCAACCGTAAATGTGTTAGATATTACGTTAAAATCGCACAAAAAACATCAGTTCCGGGACATGACGTAACCGGAAATTGAACAACGCTGCCACCAAAATAAGAGCAGCAAATATTCTACTGGCAACTCACACGGATCTGAATTTGTGCTTTTTTCTATACTTTCTTTATTGCAGACATACTCGTTTACGGAGGTACAAACAGATACACAGAGATATTTTTTTTTTAGGACTACTTTTGTGATCCCTCGCAATATTTTTCTTCTTCCATTCCTTCTGAGCGATAAGATGAAGCAAAACATATTGCAAGGGAACGCAATATTTTTTGCTTTACCTCGCAATATGTTTTGCTTTCCGCACGATGTGGACCTTCATCTTCCTCGGTTTGCTCGGGTCGACTCTGGCAGCCGGTGGCAACTTCATCCTTCCTGCAGAGCTTCATCACTCCGGCTGTTGTTTTCCTCCTCTTCCTCCTCCTCCTCCTCCTCTAGTCGTCCTGTTCTTCCTGCTGTCTGACAGACTGAGTCACATCTCTGTCTTCCTCTCTCAGTCCATCACTCCCCCTCTCAGAGACAACAACAGGATCAACAGCTCACAGTTTTTATCTATTCTAAATGTACCTTAAAGGGAGATTTGTCAAGCATTTAATACTCTTATCAACAATGTGAGTGGACAAATATGCTGCTTTATGCAAATGTATGTATATATTTAATATTGTAAATCAATTAACAACACAAACTAATGAAAATTATTGTCCAGAAACCCTCACAGGTACTGCATTTAGCATAAAACAATATGCTCAAATCATAACATGGCAAACTGCAGCCCAACAGGCAACAACAGCTGTCAGTGTGTCAGTGTGCTGACTTGACTATGACTTGCCCCAAACTGCATGTGATTATCATAAAGTGGGCATGTCTGTAAAGGGGAGACTCGTGGGTACCCATAGAACCCATTTACATTCACATATCTGGAGGTCAGAGGTCAAGGGACCCCTTTGAAAATGTTTCTGTCTGAAGATGGACGTCGTCTCTGAAAGGTTGCTGAAATCAAGTGGACGGAGTAAAAGACAGAAAGTTTCTCTGTCCGTAACATTTCTGTTATCCAGAGTTGATCGAACATCAGTCCAGATGTTTGCCACAGACCCATCTGAGCTGAGGTCGGTCCCGGCGGTCTGTCGTCTCTGACGTGGAGAACCAGCTGCACTGACAGGCGTACGCCCTCAAACCTCTCCTCTTCTTCAGCTTGGCTCGGAGCTTCTGACGGTCCGGCATGTTGTTCCTACACAGACGGACACAACGTAGTTTAATAAGATTATTACTGAGGACAGGACCTCAGCATGTCAGCCTGCTGATGGCTTTAGTCTGATTGTAACTACACTGGTCTGATGAAATAATGGCCACGCATCATACAGATGTCTTTTGAGGTTATATTTTATCTCTCTTTTCTTCAGCAAACACCGTGAAAACTACAAGAAAATTATAGCTGCTGTGGGTCGGGGCCAGGCATTTAGAGGAGGAAGAAGAAGAAGGAAAAGAAGAAGAAGAAGAAGAAGAAGGAGAAGAAGACGACGACGAAGAAGAAGAAGATGAAGAAGAAGAAAAAGAAGAAGATGATAATGATGAAGAACAAAGAAGAAAAAGGAGGAGGAGAAGAAGAAGAAGAAGAAGAAGAAGACAAAGAAAAAGAAGACGAAGAAAAGGAAGAAGAAGATGAAGAAGACAAAGAAAAAGAAGAAGAAGAAGAAAAAGGAGACGAAGAAGAAAAGGAAGACAAAGAAGAAGAAGACAAAGAAGACAAAGAAGAAAAAGAAGGAGAAAAAGACGAAGAAGAAGAAGAAGAAAAAGAAGGAGAAGAAGAAGAAGAGGATAAAGATGAAGCTTCCCCTGTGTCCAGTCAATCTCTCGTCCCTCCTACACTCCTCCATCACCCGAGTGTGTCTTTGTTTCCTGTCAGTCTCTGTTACTGTAACAAACAACACAGTGTCACCAGGAATTAGTCTGAGCCCTTCCTACTGCTGCTGGTGAGCATCAACGGGACCAGATCACTGTAATGTTCATATAAAATTAGTCTTTATGTCACCTGTGTGTTTGTGTTAAAACCTGATCTGTGATTTTTTGTGATTTTTAAGTTGTAGCGGCTCAGTTTTAAATCTAGAGTGAAGATACTGGTATCATATGAAACTAGAAAATCTGATGAATCCATCGGTACCAACCATGTCATACTAGCTTGTTGATAAAGAAGTTAAATAACGCTCCAAACTTGCGCTAAATTTTGGAGAGGAATAACTGTCATGGCCATTTTCAAAGGGGTCCCTTGACCTCTGACCTCCAGATATGTGAATGAAAATTGGTTCTATGGGTACCCACGAGTCTCCCCTTTACAGACATGCCCACTTAATGATAATCACATGCAGTTTGGGGCAAGTCATAGTCAAGTCAGCACACTGACACTCTGACAGCTGTTGTTGCCTGTTGGGCTGCAGTTTGCCATGTGATGATTTGAGCATATTGTTTTATGCTAAATGCAGTACCTGTGAGGGTTTCTGGACAATATCTGTCATTGTTTTGTGTTGTTAATTGATTTACAATAATAAATATATACATACATTTACATAAAGCAGCATATTTGTCCACTCCCATGTTGATAAGAGTACTGGATACTTGACAAATCTCCCTTTAAGGTACATTTTGAACAGTTAAAAAATGTGTGAATAAACCCTAATTTTATCTCCTAAATATTAGTTGAATCGGTCTGAAGTGAAAAGCCTTCATTGCTGCACTTATTCTCGTATTAGATTGTGGGTTGTAGCAGGTTTGGGGGTCTACATATAATAAAGCTTCTGCTTGTTTGTATTCTGGTCACACTGGTCTGCAGAAACAGGATTGTTCCCATGGGGATAAAAAGGTAACTGCTGTTATGTGGGAGGAAATAAAGATGTTCATGTACGTTTGAAATGGTTTAATGAGGTTTTATGACTCACTTTAGTCTCACAGTAACATTGAAGATTTTCACTTGTGCATTGTAAATATACATTTCTACACCTGCTCTTCTGTTTTAGATTAAATGTCACAGCGGATGTAAAGCAGAGAAAGACGTGTGTGAAGAAGAAGTGAAGGTGAGTTTCACAGCTCAATACTGCCACCTTCTGACAAACTGAAAAACAATCACCCAAAACGACCAATATCTCTCAACATACTGACTCAATCTTATTAAATATGATAAGAATTATGATGTGATGCATAAATGTTTGATATATTTTTAGTTTGAAGAACTGAGATCGAGAGGTTTCTTGCGTCTGCAGACTCACCTGAGGAACAGGTAATCACAGGACGAGTCCATCAAACATCAGCACCCGGAAGTCACAGGAAGTACACCTCAACTGGTCACATGACCTGTTGATGCAGATTGCTGGTGGTCAGTCATTATCATTTACAAATAATTCATCAGTATGTCGTTAATACATTAAACGTGTTACCTTGGTTTAAAGCTGCAGTATGCGATATTGGCGCAAATACGATTTAAAAAAGTTATTTTTAGAAAACGGCCGCTATATCGTGACAGTAGTACATGAAACGGGTAACCTGAAAAAAATCCTGTTCCTCTGTGTCCTACTGTGTCCTCCAGTGCTCCTAACGGCATCTGAAGGATTTCACTTACCGGAGGAAAACAAGGTCCGCTGCCAGCTGCAGTCTATGAGAGCCAGCTGTCAATCACTCGCGATCTCCGACCAAACGGTCAAACTAGGCAGCGCTGATCAGATATGAATACATTTTCTGTTGCTGTAATGCCTATTTCTCGCCTCAAATGTTCTCAGAATCATCTTGGAGTTACTGTTTAGCTGTAAAATGAGAAAGTTTGTGACACGGCCACCATTGTAAAATCTGTTGAAGGAAGCCAAGTTCTGGTCACATGACCGGAGCACAGCCAATAGGAACGCTCTCTCTCTCTCTCTGAAATGACCTGTGACTGATCAAAATCTTTTTCTAAAGCCTGAAAACAGAGCCATGATGAGGAGCAGAAGTCTAGTTTTCTCTCAGACCACTTGAATTACAATATGCTGAAAGGTTATTATGGAATTTTTGCCAAATTATGCCCAAAAATTGTTGCCTACTGCCACTTTAATACATTAAACGTGTAACCTTGGTTTAAACTAATGGATATTGGGGTTTACTTGAAATGATCCGTACCAGAGTCCTGTATCATTATAAACCAAAAACAGGCGAGACGTGACAGACGCTCGCCGTATGAGATCATCTTTCACACCTCTTTCCTCCGCTGTTAGTGACAGAGCTCCCGCCAACGAACACAGGACAGCACCTGGACGCATAACAGACAGCAGATCGTCTCCAGGCACAAATAAAAAAACAGCATCCGTGTAGGAGAACCAACAGAGCAACATAAATACTGAAGAACCTGTGGAAAGAAACCGCTATATTAACAATAGATAGATAGATACAGTAGATAGATAATAAATAAGCTATATTACAATAACTTACTGCATTTAATGAAGTGAAGTGTGCAAATATTACTATTAAATGTAATTTATTAATGACCAGTAATGCTGGCTTCTATGCTGTTTGTATTGTATATTTTTTTGGCATATAAATTATGAAATTTTATTCTGAAAATGTAAAAGGAAGTGCTGTTATTTCTAAATGCCGTTGGTATTCGGGTTAGCCACAACGACGCAGTTAGCCCAAATGTTATCATAATTAATGTGTAAACTTTAGTTGGATGAAGGTGAAAGTAAACTAAAGAATTTTGATATGAGAACAGAAAAGATCACGTTGTCGGCAGGATTCGAACCTGCGCGGGGAGACCCCAATGGATTTCTAGTCCATCGCCTTAACCACTCGGCCACGACAACTGGATGATGTTACGTATGTCATAAAATAGCATTTTGAGAGTGAATTATGTATGTAAGTTATCGTAGTTAAGGTATTGTTTACAAAAGGTATATATGAGTATTTAAGTCTTACAAAAAACATATACATGAAATATACATAGATACTTATGAAGAAACAATATTAAAACTTAAATTTAAAATAAATTAAATGAGCTCCCATTACATAAATGTTGAAATAATATGAATATGAATATGAATATGAATATCCTGTCCCTGTTGATAAAAGCAGAGCTCTTTTTGTCACACAAATATCACCACCTGAGCATTTCCTCACCTTTCATTTTTGCAGAACAGAAACTCATAGCAACACCTCAGATGGAGTTCCCCTATATATTAAAAAGATACCCTAGATCCTAAAAATGCCTCCTACATGATTTCTTTTCATAAGAACCACAAACCAAAAAACCCCACACATATTATTATGCTCAGACTTGCCAACAGCATCTCTTCTGATCCCTTACATGTTTTAAATGGGAAATATCAACTTCTGCCCTCCAAGAGGCGATTTAGAGTCCCCACATTTAATCGCATCAGGCTGAAGAACGCTTTTGTTCATCAGTCCATCTTGTTGCTGAATAGTAATTAATGTGCTGCTAAGGAGAAGTAATTCCAGAGGACAGATGGTCATTTTTTAATGGGTTATGTATGTTTGGTTGTGATGTGTTGTTGTTTTTTGTCTGATGTGTCTCACTTGTCTGTTTGTTTATGGTAACAGTTGGTCTATTGTATGTGTACTTTTTCTCAAATTGAGCTGCCTGCGGACGCAACACGAATTTCAGTGCAAACTGACAATAAAGTTGTATCGTATCGTGTATCATATCAATATCAGTATCTTTAATTCAACTTCTTGATTCACGTAATCTCAGAATCATGAGAGAGATTCTTTCATTGGCTCTAAACTAAAAACACTAAAACAAGAACCAATTACAAACGTTACTACGTACAAACGTTTCAGTTGTTCTATTTGGAGGTGAAAAACAAACTCCGTCCTCCTGCGTTCATTCTTTAGTTTCAAATTATTCATATATTGTATTGCTAAAAATACATATGAGTCTCAATCTGAACCAAACACTGGAAGACCAACAGTATTTGACAATGCAGATATAAAACATACATCTCTGTATTATTATCTGTATTTTTATCTCAAAGGAGAAATGCTACATTATTTTTTAAAAAAAAGCCCAGACAGTGATGGCGTCACTGTCTGTCTCCCGAGGTTTCCCCAGTGTGTCAACATTAAAGTTCAGTTTCAGATAAAATATAAATAGCACAGAGCGGAGGTGTAATCCTTCTCACTTCCTGTTTTTAAAGGGCACCAAGGCTTCTCACTGCTGTTAAATGTGGAAGGAGTTTTCCACCGTCACATGATGAAAAAGTTATAGGCCTATATGCAGTGTATATATGGACATTTACATTTACTTGTGTGATTTCCCCTTTTATATATTTACATATTCTATGAGAATTGTTGAAGGAACCTTTTGTCATTTGACATATGACAAATAAAGAACCTTGAACCTATTTTATTTCTGTGGTAAGTCCAGAACACAACTCAACAAAATATATAACAAAGCTATAGTCGGTATTAGACATTTTAATGCTGAGAAGTTACAGAAAATCTGTACATATTTCACATGTATGGGAAGGAACACAAACGGACATCATCAGCACCTGTTCACACGCACGCACCGATATCGGCGAGCTACCATGTGAGGTGCTCGCCTCACCATCGGGAGCAGTTTGGGGTTAAGTGTCTTGCTCAGGGACACTTCCATACGTGGACAGGAGGAGCCAGGTATCGAACCGCCATCCTGTCGGTACCCGGTCTGCCTCCTGAGCCACAGTGGCCCCAGCGACCGGCTCCAGGCCCAGTTTCCGTCCGGGTGGGAGATCCCGCTCTGTGTCCACATGAGTTTTAGCTTCTGAAGAGTTTTCTAGAGCTGGTCCTCAGCTGGTTTCGGGGGGGTCTGTGAGTGTCAGATTAAACTCGCTCATTGGAGGATTATCAGTGTTCCAGTGACGAAGCTGCAGCTGATTTTAGAGATAAAGTTGAAGGTGACTGTGCTACTGCTCAATCCGTCCACTGGATTTTTTTCTTATTTAATTTCAATAATTCAATTGAGGACAAGTAATAGAGATATTAACGTGAGGACATGTGGATCCTCACATTAAAAAGAAGCTGCTTTGTGGGATCTCCCCGGCTGTCGGGTCGTCTTCCTCTTTCAGTTTCCAGCACTTCGTCTTTAAACGTAGACATGCTTCATCGTGGGTGTTTTAGACACTTTAGGACCCAATGTATAGATCAGCAGTAAGTCCTTTTTGTCAAGCGGTTTGAGCGACGCTTCCAATAAAGTTTCTTTTTTTGTTGGCTTGTTTCTGTCTTTGAGGATGTTCTTCAAACTACCCTGTGGTGGAGAGACAAAATACGATTAGATGAGCAGAGTAGCTTTGTGTTGTGGCTCAAGAGTAAAGCTGTGTTCACACCAAGAGTGAAGTTGGACCGCCGGTATCATTTGTGTTCATTTGCTCTAGACGCGCCGAAAAGGAGGAGGAGCTTGTCTCCATGGATACCAACAACTTTTCTTTCCTCCATTTCCTCCATCAACCATGGAAGAAATAACCACTGTTGCTGCTTTGTACATGTTGGTGAAGTCCCAGATATGTCAGAAAACCAAAAGCCGTCGTGTCTGGGTTCTTAACATCACCCGGTGGCGAGCTGTATTCACATACAGTGTCATTACACTGACTGTATCTAGCAGCCACACGTCTCTACAGAGGTATGAACCCAAAATAAAGATCAAAAGGATGCTGAAATAACTACATAATAATGTTGATTAGTAAAAAGTCTGAATTCATGCTTTGTCAGGTCTGTTAACAAGAAGACAAGCAAACAACTTTTAAAATGCTTGTTTTCTGAATTGAGTTTGGATGGATCAGTTCCAGGCTATGCAGCTGCTCCATCAACACTCAACATAAAGTCATCTAGCCATAAATACGGCAGCGACTTTGTTGTTTCTATCATAGACAGTCTGTGGTTTCTACACAGAGTTTGGTAGCTCTCGGTGACCACAGACACATACGAGATGTATTTCCTCCATTTCTGATTCAACAACGTCAGGACGTCAGTGATAACAGGAGGACAATCTCAACGCTGATGGACACGTCTTTGCATTGACTTTGTATGTAATCGCACGGCGCGAAAAGTCCGCTTCGCTCTTGGTGTGAACGCGCCATAACAAGCTGAGAAGTGAAGCTATGTTACATTAAACCATGTAAATGCTGTTTTCGTGTGTGTGTGTGTGTGTGTGTGTGTGTGTGTGTGTGTGTGTGTGTGTGTGTGTGTGTGTGTGTGTGTGTGTTAGCAGATTCCATGACTTACATAGCTTATGAAGAAAGTCACAAGTCCAAGCATCAGCACTATTGCAGCCATAATGAGCAAGAAAGTGTCTGTCATCAGATTTTCTGGGGGACTCTCTGTGGGACAATCTGAAAATGAAAACAGAAATTAAAGTTACTCGAGTTGGAACCTGCATGAACTGCATCGCTCACTGAGCTGCACAGAATAACATCAATAACATCATCTTATCCTTTCCTACAAGAGGCTAAAAACTGAATTCTACTTCCTCTTAAGTGGGTTTTTGGTGGGAATTTAAAAAAACAATGATCCATTTAGAGGTTATTAATGTTTTAAATAGCAGGTGCTTCACGCTGTCACGCCACGCTCCATCCCGGAGCCACACATCCATGTTTGTCTACAGTAGATGTAAATCTGATGGTCGAGTCTGGAAGCATTCAAATGTAAAAGATGCCTCAGTTGGTCAGATGTTTTTCCCATCAGAGATCTGGGAATGTTTGGAAAAATTTGAATGAGAACACGTTGTATTTACCTATCAGACTGAGGAGCACCTGCCCCTCGCGGTTCTGCTCCCCAACCGGCGCCGCCAGGTGACACGTGTACAAGCCGTCATCGCCACACGTCACGTTGGGCAGCAGGATGTTGCGGGAGTTGCTCAGCAGCTCCACCTCTCGCTCCAGGCCGCTGTACCAGCGCGTCGGGCCATCGGGGAGGTCTCTGGTCAAAAGGCCCGAGAGGCGAGGCGACGGAGGCTCTCCGACCTGTGACATCATCAGTACCGTGTTACATTAAATACAAACATGAGGTACTTGTACTTTATGTGAGTATTACCATTTTATATTACTTTACACGTCTACTCCACTACTTTTTGGAAGCCAATATTGTACTTTTTACTTCATTTATTATACTTACTTTTTACATAAAAACTACTACTACTACTACTAATCTACCCAGTAGTACACAAGGTATCTACAATTATTAATTAATAAAAAAAATAATAATCATAATCTAATAATTTATATTATTCTGAAATGGGCCCATCTGAGTTTTACTAAGTACGATTTTTAATGCAGGACTTTTACTTATGGTACTTTTACTTAGGTAAAAGATCTGAGTACCACCAGTGATGGAGAAAGTACTCAGATTCTTTAAAAAAAATAGCTACTTTTTAAAGAATATGAGTACTCAGTAAAAGTACTCTGAATGGCCAATTTCAGAATAATATATTATAATTATTAATTAATAATTTTAGATACTTTGTATACCACTGGGTAGATTAGTAGTACTGTATAGTACTGCATCATATTATATAAGTATCATGTGTTTTTTATGTAAAAAGTAAGTATAATAAATGTAGTGAAGTAAAAAGTACAATATTTACTTTGAGATGTAGAGGAGTAGAAGTATAAACTAGCATAAAATGGAAATACTCAAGTAAAGTACAAGTATGTTAAAACTGTACTTAAGCACAGTACCATGTATACTCACAGGGGTCATTTCTCTACTTTAACTTTCAATTTGACTTGTAACAGAGTTAGTAAAAGTGAAAGTACTCATTCATGAGTACTTTCCCTTTTCATACTTTAAGTACATTTTGCTGATATGTACTTTTACAACATTTTGAATTTTTACCTGTAATGGAGTATTTTTTAGATCATGGTATTTCTACTTTACTTACTAAAGTAATACCTCTGTAATGTGACTGCTTTTACTCGAACAAGTATTACAAAGAGTGAAACTATTATATAATATAATATTACATTATATTATATCACATTGATGAACATTAAAACACTTTCATGTATTCACTGTGAATACATACTGTGACTGATTTTACTTGAACAAGTACTACAAAGAGTGAAACTATTATATTATAATATATTATATTACATTATATTATACTATATTATATTATATCATAGTATGCTATATTATATTATATTATACAGTGAATTAGTGTACTTTTAGAGGGAGAGTGAAACAGAAAGTAACTTGAATTTGAGTCCAGGCCAACCAATGAGAGTTGGACATGTAGCCTACCTCCCTCCTGGAGCTTTGTATACTTTTACACGTAAAATATACAAGATGATGAAGTATTTTAGGCTGAAATAAGCGCAGTATTACCTTGTACCACCTCACTGCTCTGTACTGGACACCAGGTTTGGGTTCAGCGGTGCATTCAAGAGTGCTGTCTCCACCGACAACGGTTAAAACCTCCAGCAGGTCTCCGGTGATATAGATGCCTGCAGCGGGGCAAAGCCCTGAGGAACACAATAATACATTAATTACCTTTATTATGTGTGTAAAACCGTCAATAAGCGAATTACTGAGCAGCTCCATCTGTCTATATGCACATGTTCTTTATAGCTGGACAATCCTTATTTAAATGTTTGAACATAGAACCCCTGTGCAGCTCTCTATACTAAAATATACATATTTTATTAGCAATAAATCACATCAGCTCTCGTTTTTAAGAATGTAATTATCATGCAATAGATTGAATGCAATAAGTTTGAGAAAAGTGTATAATGGTTCAATACGGATGTTGTAAAAAAAAAAAAATAAATAAATAAATAAATACTTACACAGTGACAACAGCAGGGCAACGTTCATAATATGTGGAGACATCATGATGATGACGTGCAGCAGGAGAGCAGAGCGTGCTGTTTCAGAGAGTTGGTGTATCTTATACTGTCACAAGAGGAAGTGAAAGATTCCTGGAAACGGAACCGTTTAAATGTGAAGGGAAGGCGTGGCCTGCGAGGCAAAATCCCCTCATGAGACGGCGTCCGAGGCGGCTCGATCACACATCGGATAACATTAACATACATTAGGAGGATGATGCCACATATTTCCCACTCACTCATCATTTTAAGTGAGTATGCAAGCTATTCAGTCAGGGATTTATTATTATTATTATTATTATTATTATTATTATTATTATTATTATGTTTTACAGTGTAAGTTAACTAGTAGACTATAACTCCTTACAGACCAAACTGCATTAACAAAATTGCCAATTTAAATATCCCCGTGCTTTTAATTACATACACTTACCTCAGAGAACAAACATGCATGCAGAGTATTAACAGGTGGCGTTTAGTGGTTAAATCGGCATGAGAGCACTTAGATAACCCCATGCTTAACCCTACTCACATTTCGGAAGCAGCAATGATTCTGCTCAGATTCATTGTTAAAAAATAATCTCGACATGGAAGTCAGTTTGATGTGAGCCGAAATGAAGACCGGATCATGTAGATTTAGATAATATGTTAAAGTCTTGCGTTACCTCCTTAAAGACCTGGACTGCAGGTTATAATATATTAAATTGAATGCTTTTTAAATGAAGTTTTGCGTTACTATGTGGGAGAGTGCGGATTAACGTTTCATAGAGTGAATTAGAGAATAAATAGTAGATTTTAATGTCTTAAAATATTTTTTTATTTACTATGTAGTTATGTATATTTATAGTTTGTAATGTTAACATCCAAACTGCTGCGTCACCATGGCGTCTCACCAGCTGCAGATTCTGCACCAATTTTTGACTAACTATTTAAAACTTTACTGCTACAGTAACATGTTCTATTCGGTATGCCTTAAGCTAATGCGTACTATGCAACCATGTTGTAACATGTTATTCGGGCATCGTAATGTTCCGTGTAGAGAAGTATTAACTGTAGGAAAGTGAAAGCAGCCTGCGGGTTTTCCCCGTGCTTTGCCTGCACGCTGCGGTAGTTTCCATGAAATATTTCAAAGGAAATTCCCACTATTGGTGACGCGACTGGTATGTTTAAGTGCTTAATTAGTTTGCCATTAATAAACAGGTACTACGTAATGCTCGTCACACCTCAGGAGACAAATAAACCCCAAACAAGACAGCAAGTTCTGAAAGTCTAAAACAAGTTTTGCTTATTTTATGTGCACTGGATGGATTTTAGGTACACATTTTGTCAAAATAAAAGTAGATTTTTGGACTACAGGAATTTAAGTTTGATATGAGAGGAGAGGAAAAAGGCATAGGTAGAAAATCATGGTTTCACTTTCACAATCTAATATATTTCATCTTTGTATTGACAGTATGCCTATCAGCTGCTGTGGAGTCTGTGAGAGGCAACTCAGCTGTGATGGAGATCAAGACTTCTTATTCCTGCTGTAACCGGACTGTTAAGTTCGACCCAAACTGTGAGAACACCTGGAACATCAAAAACAAGGTAAAATCACCCTGCATGCATCAGGACAATGCAGCAGGTATATCAGGTGAGGGTTGGGTGGGAGGGGGCTTTCGGGGAAAAATACCAAAATATGGAGGGACAGTCATTTACATTTGTGCTCTATTTGTATGTTTCTGAACACCTGATGTTACTTCCAATAAATTATTACGGGGGAAAAACAAAAAACAAAAAACGAACACAGCCTGCTGTACCTTTAAAGGGGACCTATTATGCTTTTCCCCTTTACTTTAGTGTGTTATATAGTTTATTTGTGCATGTTAAAGGTCTGCAAAGTTACAAAGCCCAAAGTCCTCGGGAGCTACTCTCTCCTACAGAAACTCTGCTCCTGAACTGCCTGAAACGCCTTGATTGAAGCCCCGCCTTTTCTTTTGAAACGTGATGATGTCACCAAGTAACACACTTTGCCTAAAGCATGTAAACATGTTCTAGTAGAAACCCAAAATACAAGTATGAACCTGAAAATAAGTCTAATAGCCCCCTTCTCTGTTAGTAACCATGATGAGGTATTTAGTGAGCGGAGCGTTAAGTGGAGGCAGAAGAATTCTCTGAACACGTTAGTTAATGCTGGCTAGCAAGTATTTTTGGCTTGTTTTTTTTACAATGGCTGAAGAAAATACTAGTTTCTTTCAATATGTACTGTCACTCACTCTCCAGGATCACCAGTGGTAGTTGAGAAAGTTAACATTAACCAATGGGACCAGATTAGCCGACCCCTACGCCGCTGGAGACAGCTCCATAGCGCTACTAGAGGTCACCAACTCCACAGGGAACCTTTAAATCAGCTGCGATTTGGATCAGTGCAACCAAAATTAGTCCATTAAAATCCCAAAACACTTCTAAACTTATTTTCTGTGTAAATTATTCGCTGTCCATGAAGTGATTTATGTTTGTGGTGTTTCGTTCTTGCAGACCTTCGCCCACACCTACGCCAACGGCAACAGTGCGTCTAATGAGTACATCCTTCCGTGCTTGAAGATTGAAGGTGGATGGATGACGCTGGATCGATGCGCTGATGTAAACGCTACCGTGGTGTGCGCAGATGTAGGTGACACACACTTTTTAATACTTAAATTAACTTATTTTAACCTTAGTTACTGTTGCTACGCCTGTCGGTCTTTCCGCTCTAACACGGCACATTTTGCAGTTGTTTACAAAGATAACGGTTCCAGATTTATCATCAAAACACTTAGTAATCTTTGAAACAATATATTCTTCATTTCAGAGCGAGGCAGACAAAAATAGGCTTCTTATTTCCCATTTCAGATGCAGGTGTTATAGTTTGCTAATTGAGCTAACATTAGCTAGCTAAAAAAACACTGAAGTAAAAGCCCTCATCATGCCAACTTCAGAATAATCTAATTTTATATTATTGTATTATAATTATTGATGCATTAATTAATCTGAATCTGTACAGTAACTAAAGCTGCCAGATAAATGTAGTGCAGTAAAAAGTACAATATTTACCTCTGAGATTTAGTAGAGTAGAAGTATAAAGTAGCTGAAAATCAACACAAAATGAAAGTTCCTTTTAATAGCTTTAATGATATTAGCTGGACATGCTAACGGTTGCAGTTTAGCAGATAACACACTGTTTAATCCATTTATTGAACTCATGTTGTGTTTTTGGTTTTGGAAAGGTGTTTATTACTCTGACATTAACTACTTAACTCATGTTAATTCAATGATTATAGTTATGTTAGGTCAGAGCATTGGAAAACATTTTTTTGACTGACAGCAGTGTGATAGGATTATATGTGAAACAGGAAGATATTTTTTGATTATTAGATAGCAATTTTAAATCATCCAGTGTTTCTTTTAATAGTTTCTTTTACTGACTGAATGGTTAGATAATAGCTTAGTGTCGGCTGAACCTTCAAAACCAAAATATATTTAAATCTAATTTAAAGAGGCTATATGTAAGAATCAGAAATTGCTTGTTCACAGCGACACCTGTGGCCGCAATGTCAACGAAAGTCAGCGTCCTGTTGCTCGCACTCGCCCGTGTGCACGCGCTACCTGAATGTGAGCGAGCATCCGTCAAAACAGCGAGGCGACACACGTCAGCTAAAACACAATATCACTCTATATTTCACCTGCTTGGCAGTAATGTTAGCTGACCAGACTAAGGTCTCTCCATGGATCAATGCTGATTCTAGTGCTGCCTTTTCCTTTCTCACCCTGCGGACTGCGGAGGGAACGGGGGGGGGGGGGGAGGAGGGAGACACCCGGTCGGGGGGGGGGAGAGAGACCGACACCCGGTCGGGACGATAACGTAACTCTCTGCGGAGCCCCGTCACTTCACAAGATACGGGAAACCTCTGTTGGTCTGGAGGAGCGGCAGCATTTATTTCTGCAAAAACGTCCACTGCACATTCACTAGATATATTCTCAGAGCTAAACTAACTCTGCAGTGTGTAGTGTGCGCGCGTTCACGTGGAGGTGGAGCGCGCCGAGCGCGGTGTGCAGGCAGCGGGCAGCAGGAGCAGAGCTGATGCGCGCTCGCGTACCCACACGCGAGCGCGCATGGGAATCCGACCCGTTAGGATTTATGCTCGTGAAAAGTTACAAATAGTCCCTTTAACACAACTTTCACTCTTGTATTTACAGAAGATGAATGTGGCTGCGGAGAAAAGATTCCGGTACTACGGCCGACTGTGCTCTGGTTCTGCACCAAAAACTGGAAATCAGGGTGAGTCTCGTTTTATAAATAAATGGGTATAAATAACGGGTTTCAGAGCGCAGTGGTGGCAAATGGAGTGACTGATACAAACTGATAAATATTAGTCTATACCAGAACGCAACTTGCGATTTTTAGGTTGTAGTGGTTTCAATTTTAAAGCTAGAGTGAAGATACTGGTATCATATGAAACTATAAAACCTAAAGAGTCCATTGGTACCAACCATATCGTAAGTAATAATCCGAGAAAAAACTCAGAACTTCCGAGATTAAATTGTTTAATTTAAAAAGAACCTCACATTTACGAGAAAAAACTGGGATATTCTTTGAGATTATAAAGTCATAAATTTGTGTGAAAAAACCCTGAAATTTTCTGAGGTTAAAATCACAAATTGACGATTTTTTTTGGTCAAGGAACCACATCGTGTGTCTTTGCAAGGTTAGATCAATTTGTGAGTTTTTGTCTCGTAAATTTACAACTTTTACCTTTTCTCGGGATATTATCCCCCTCCCCTGTCTCAGTATTTTATTTTATTTTTTACCTACAATGGCCCTAGTGTTTAATTTACGAGAAAAAAATATGAAATTCTCTGAGATTAAAATCACAAACTGACGAGAAAAAAAATAAAATAAAATTTGTCAGAGCCACATCGCCTCACTTTGCAAGGTTAGGCTTTTTCTCGTAAATTTATGAGTTTAACCTTTTCTCGGAATATTACCCCACTTCCCCCAGCTCCCATGTGAATCTAGCTTGTCGCAAATAAGGCTAAAAAACGCTCCAAACTTACGCAAAATTTTGTCGGGGAGTTAACTTTTCTTATTTTTCCTTTGGCTGCAGGGTTGGTTGGTGCGTTGCTGCTGGCGGTGCTCATCGCTGGATCGATTGTGACCGGCTAAGTGATCAAAGAGACGACGAGCTGTCTTCACGTAATGCTGCCATTCATGGTTCTTCTTTTTCATGTTCTTCCATAAGGTATATTTAAGTGCTTTCGCTTGCTCTCCTCTGCACTTTATTAGTAGGTAGCTATTTTTAGTAGTAGGAACAATATACAGTATTTTCCAATAGATATAAAAGTCCAATGAAGTGACCTTCACTGCCTCGCCATGCAGTGCCTTGCAGACGGTGTTAGTCATAATGAAATGTTTTTCTACTTTTATATTTATTTTATAAGATGTGTGAAGCAAATATATTTATCCGCCGTTTTCTACTTCAGAAGCTTGAATCTTGCACATCAGTTTTAGTCTCTTACTGTTAACCCTTTTCATACAATGCTTACTGAAAGGCATGTATATGGTATTGAGGGAAACAAATCATGCCAATGATATATTGACTTCATTTCACTGGTGCATCTCTCAGGGCTGTATTTACTAAGATCATGACAATCATGATTAACCGGTTACTGTACGTCCATCTACTCTCCACCCTACCAATGCTGCTACTCCAAATAAAAATGCATTCATTCAAATACACTCAAAAGTCAGATTTAACACACTAATGTTTACGCCAGTACTGTAGCATCCAAACTCTTAGTAAATACATCCCCCGATACCACATATCACCTCACTTTGTAAGGTTTGATCAACTTGTGAGTTTTTTTCTCGTAAATTTACGACTTTAATTTCGAAGATTTTTCTCTCTGCTCTTCACTCCGTATTTATTTTATTTTTTACCCACAAGAAGAAGAAGGGATTTTAGTGTCATAGGACAGAAGATATTAATAAGAAAAAGGGATATTTAATAGGACCATAAGTGTTTACAGGCAGCTGATAGACACGTAAAACTTTGCGTTAGCGATGTTAGGTGTCCAGGTATTATGGTTAGCTGGCTAACCAACGTGGTCTCATGGGAAGGCGAATAAATAGCACGCTACTTTTAAGGACATTTTGTGTATCATGTCACCCATTTTAATCTTTTTGTGTGTCATTTAACGCCCCATTCTTATTCTTAACACGTCACATACGGCGGCACGGTCGCAGATTTAAACACGTGGGTAGTGTGAATTCAAACAAAAGTACCTTGGGTTAGGTTTAGGAAAAAGATCACAGTTTGGGTTAATAATAAGTTTGTTATGTAAATTAAGTTACGTATGATAGTTAAAGGTGCAGTGTGTAGGATGCGGCGGCATCTAGCTGTGAGGTTACAGAGTGTAACCAACTGAAACTTCTCCCATGTGCCAAGCGTGTAGAAGAGCTACAGTAGCCAACGCGAAAACGTGAATGTCCCTCTCTAGAGCCAGTGTTTTTGTTCATTCTGGGCTACTGTAGAAACATGGTGGCCGGCTCCATGAAGAGGAGCTGCTCCTTATGTAGATATAAGCCATAGATGTGTATACGCAGATACCATCATTACATGCACTTTTTCGCTCTTTTTACTACGTCAGCATCTAATATTGCTGCGGCGTTAAATGACACGAGAAAAGCAAAAAATGCATTGTGATAACACGCAAAACTATTTAATACACTTTTTGGTAAGACCAGGCTGATAAACTGAATGTAAAGCCAAATAAGATCATTCATTTCTTCCAGTCAGTAAAAGCTCCAAAATGTCCGCACACATTCCACTGTGTTGACACGGCCAACTCAAACAAACAGTTTACAGATTCAGTCTCTTCTCTCCATATTTCGTTGTGATGTCACACTTCTTTAATTTAAATGATAGTTATCAACAAATTAATATCCAGTATCGGTCCAGCTGTAATCTAAATGTGTCCGAAGGAAAGTCAAAGCAGGAAAGAGCATCTGATGACTTCTGTGAACCAGACTAAGCACAAATTAATGCAGCTTTAAGGCCAGAAAAGCACAATGTGATGATCACTCAAATCACTCAAAAGCCAGATGGAGAAACTCTAGCAGAGACCAAGTATTATTATTAGGGCTGTCAAAGTTAACGCGATAATAACACGTTAACGCAAATTCGTTTTAACGCCACTAATTTCTTTAACGCATTAACGCATCTTGTGATTTTTAATTAGCCTCTTAAAAATCCGACGGGCCGCCGATCTTTCGAAGGTTGTAGCGGGCTCAAACCTAAAGAATCCATTAGTATCAACCATGTCATACTAGCTTGTCATGAAGGAGGCTAAATAACACTCCAAATTTACGCTAACTTTTGGCGAGGAGTCCTTTGACCTCTGACCTCCAGATATGTGAAAGTAAATGGGTTCTATGGGTACCCAGGAGTCTCCCCTTTACAGACATGCCCACTATATGATAATCACATGCAGTTTTTTGAGTTGTTAATTGATTTCCAATAATAAATATATACAAACATTTGTATATAGCAGCATATTTGTCCACTCCCATGTTGATAAGAGTATTAAACACTTGACAAATCTTCCTTTAAGGTACATTTTGAACAGATAAAAAATGCGATTAAATGCGATTAACTATGGACAATCATGCGATTAATCGCGTTTAACTGTTTTAATCAATTGACAGCCCTAATGATAAGATTATAATCAACATTGCTTCTGCACTGTTTCTGTTAAGTTTCTAACTAACTTCCATTCATGTTTATCTCAGCTGGAAACACAAGTATTATTAGTATAGACTTTACATGAGCTGCTAAGAGAAGAAGAAACGACTTATTATTATGTATATTATATATGTAAAAAAAACTCTTTATGCACTTTCAATAAGCCCAAACTGAGAATAAGCTATTCCCCTCTTTAAGCTAAAACTTTACCTGCACTTTCACAATACTATATTTTCTACTATCTACGACGTTAGTACGATCTCCATCTCCATCTTTGTTTCTGGTCAGCATCTCATGTCATCACTTTAAAATAGTTCTGTACGTAGAAAGAAACGCATCGATATGATCATTTGAATTAATTTGACGTTGTTTGTATCTGAAAACAAGTGACGTCCAAATTTTTACACTTATAATTGAAACCCTTCATAAATAGCTTCACAATAAACAACATTAAGAATCACTTTTTGACCTAAATATACTCATATCACACTATTTAAGGTATAAAACGTGTCTAAATTCCCTCTAATTGACTAGATTAATGACAACAGAAGTTCAGACAAACGTGTCAGAAGTGAGAAAAGACAAAAAGTAAATTTAAATGTTATTGTTATATGTTGTCAACATGAATATTTTATGCTCTTTTTGAGCCCTCTGAGTGACAAATCAAATGAAAATGATGCATTTTAGTCGCTGATAATGTAAAATCGGTCATTTTTTAATGGGTTTCATTTAGTTTTAGTCCCTGTATTAAATTTGTCATTCAAATCAGTTAATTTGGATCATAAACTTGGGCTTTTAATTTAAGAAACTAATTTAAGTAAGTATTTAATTTGAGAATCTAAGTTGTAATGATGCTCTTTCCTGCTTCGTGACGACTTAATTAATCATCCTGTGACCTTTATTGATCGGTACTCTACTGCTGTTATTAAGGGATTACAAATTATTGATTATTTCGCTCCAATAAAAATCATTTAAAGACACAGTGACTACATTTACATGCACAAAATATTTCTTTTTTTTGCCCTTATTATGAAAGAAAATCAGACTAAACTGTGTACATGGCTAATGAAAATTAATATTCCACTAATAAAAACCCTGCTTGAGACTCATATTGTGAATGTGCTGTATACACGTACAAAGAACGCTCCTAAAACCTGAATAATATCAGCAGATCACACACGTCTTAATTCAGAATATCCAAACAGAATATGCTGTTTACATGACCCCGATCAAATTCACTACATTGTCATATTCATAATAGTGGAAAATTAGTGTGCATGTAAACGTCGTCAATGACTGAATCACTAAAGGGACATTTAGGCAACACTTTATAATAACCATCATTTATTAATAATAAATTAATAGTTAGTTAAACTTTAGTTATTAGTTATTTTACTGTTAACAAACAACAAAATGATGATAACTAAGTTTAATTAACTATTAATTTATCATTTATTAATGATGGTTATTATTATAAAGTGTTACCGTGTTTCTTAAAAAGAGCCAAGTAAGAACACAGATCCACAGCGTTACTATGCAAATAGTCGAATAATAATAATAATAATAATAATAATAATAATAATAATAATAATGGTGCTTATTTTGTTGTTTTTCTTTTATTGGGATTGAGAACATGTTTGTTTTAATCACTGAAAGTTCTCAATCTGCTGCTGGCTGAATATTTGTTGACATCTTCATATTTTGGTCATTCTTAGTCATTTCATGACTCCTGCTGAATGAAAATGTGAAACCAGCACTGAATTTCATCTCTGTACTGTATGTCTTAATATCTCATTAATGTATTTGTAATCATGACCCTTTTTTAATCTTTATACTCTAAATAATAAATCGACCAACACATTATTTTTGATGTACTGTAAGAATCATAATACAGTTATAATCAGTTTATACTGTGACGTGTCATTTCATACAGTAAGGACAAAAACTTTTGTGCAATTGTTCCTGTTGTGTTGCTGCTCTTGAGTCTGTTGTTAAGTGAATGCAATAAAGTGTGTTGTTGAAATCTTCGTAATCTGTCTCATAATGTATTAAAAGAACTGATCTGTAACTTGAATTTGACAGTAAAGACTTGTATTTTTTGTGAAAACACAGCATTTGATATAAAGGATAAAGTCCACAAATATTAAAATGTTTGTTATTTGTGTCAGTTGAAGGCATTTAAATGACACGTAGCAGTCATTTTACTAAACAACTATTTTACTTTACAATGAAAACGTTTGTAAACTCATTTTGTTTTGCACAATTTATTGTGAGGAAAAAACAATTTGTTAAAAATGTGATTTTTTGGAAATTTCCACTCAAAAATATTTTTCTGTTACTATTGAGAAGTTTTTAATTAGTTCAAAAGTTAGAAAAAAAAAATCATTTGAGCTTAAATTGAGAAATATTTTTACAATATTTCATATCCTCTGCAGCTCAGATCTCATATTGAACATTTATTTCAAAATTCACAATTGTAAATGTGACTTTTCAGCAATCAATAGCTGATAACAAATCTCAGTAGGATTTGAAGAAAATACAAACAAAGAACGTATATTGATAAGAAGTGAAAGTCAATAGTTCGTTCCATTGCAACATCAGCTCCCAGCAGCAGAGCTACGCTTCCGCCATTTTGGACTGAAAGTGACTACCAGACGCCAGTAAAACGTCCGCCTACAAAGTGCCGTACAAAAGTAAAACTAAATTATTTCTATTCTATTGTCATATTTAATGTCTCTACTGAAATGTCCTGGGTTGAACAATAACAATATTATAAATATGCATACTATTATAACAATTTACTTATTTATTTATTTATTTAACTTTTTGCCCGGCTGCTTCCCAGAGGAGCATAAAGTGACCTTTAAAATCAACATTTAAACGTGGCGACTGACAAACTGAAGACTCGGATTAAAAAACATCAGTTTATCTGAAACATATTTCAGAGCACAGTACATGTATTTGAGATACTTTACAAAATATTTACATAGTTTTCTTATTTTTATTTTTCATAGTGATTTTAGGAAAACAGAGGAAATAAAAACTAAACCGAAGGAGGGATTCAGTGGGGAATCATTTAGTGTTTCTTTTTAATCAAATTAAACGAACACATCATACGTAATCGTTCCTGGTCGAAGCTGTAACCGTGTTTGGATCTTTATGAAGTATGAAACCTCTAAAAGAAGGATGGGAAAGCTTTTTCTGGTTTTATTCCTGCACGGTTTCCCATTTCTTACCCAAAGTGGAGCACCCCAGGGTTCTACACTTGGTCCTCTGATATTTTCAGTGATGGATAGAATCATTCGCAGCTTTTAAACAAACTACTGTCTTAAATCTAACATTTTTGTCCCATTTTTCTAACGCCAGCTGGAATACAATGAGACGAACCTTGAAGTTGCCACTAGGTGAATCTCAAACGTTTTTATAATCCCACAGCGGTGCTCGGTGCTCGGTGCTCGTCGCTCGTGTTCAGGTTCAAATTTTTGAACTGACCGGTCCTTTCACCAGACCCTGCTCTTTGCGCATCACCGGCGCATGAATGCTGCAGTCCCTCGCCTCGCAGAATCCCGGCACGCCGGCGACCCCGAGCATGCCGGACTGACCGACTGGACCGGGGAAGCCACGGGGACCTCGGGGACCCTCCATGCCATTTTTGGGTTCTGCCGGGTGACCTGGCAAACCTGCGGAGAGGAAAATGTATAAACCTGTAGAATAACTGGTAGAAACACTGGTCCCTTATTTACAAAGAAATATAAATATATAAATCCAAGGTGAAAAACAGGCATAAAATGAGAAGAACATTATTTTTTAAACTAGAAGTAAGCAAAGAAAAAAATAGCTTTTTACAAATATTATTATTATTGTATATTTTCTAAAAAGGGAAGTCCACATCACGAAGTTCGATATGTGATGTTGAACAATTTGTAGACTATATTAAGTGATGTAAAAATCGGGGAATGAAATTCAATTTTGAGGGTAGTAGAAAAAAAAAAAAAAACACTAGAAAAAATAAAAGACTTCTGATAATTCAAAGAAGACCTCACCAGTCCCTTCATCAATGTTCTACAGCGGCCATCAGGGCCATTTTAGTTAAAAAAATAAATAATAATTACAGAGCCAGGGGAGGGAGGTAATATTCAGAGAAAAAACTCTGAATTTCCAAGTTTAAAGTCACAAATTTACAAGAAAAAAATCTTGGGAAAATTGTGTTTTTATGTCAAGGAACCACATCGCTTCACTTTGCAAAGTTGGATATCAACCTCATCACACAATCAGATCTATCAATAAGAAAATACTTGTGATTTTAGCCCAGAATCACCAGATTATCATCTGGACTTTGTAGAGACATTGATGCCGTGAATTGGGCCGATTCAGGAGAAAATAACGTACTGATTTGATTATTTTTCTCGTAAATTTGTGAGTTTTTACTTGTAAATTTACCACTTTAATCTCAGAGAATATACACGTTTTTTTCTCGTAAATTACAAATTTAATCTTGTAAATTCAGAGTTTTGTCTAAGAATTACCCCCCTCCCGTTGCTCTACAACGGTACACATATAGCATAAATATTAAATGGGATTAAATTACATTAAACTCCGGGGAATCATGATATAGATCTGGTCTCCAGCAGCTTCTACAACCTTCAGGAGATGTTCAATTATTAATTATAGTGTGGAGATGAACAGTGTCTCACCTATGAGGCCTTGTGGTCCGTCGGGTCCCGCCAGACCTTTACCTGGATCACCTGCACGGCCTTTAGGTCCCTTTGGACCTGTTGAGAGAAACACAAAGAGCTTCTGGGAAAAGCTACAAAACTACAGAACTCCATTCAGATTTTCTGTTGAGCAGAGGTTGAAGATGTGTGCTCAGTACGCTTATGCTTATTTAACATGTCGGCCACAATCCTTCTATTATATTTGAAACAAATATAATCTCATCAACATGGAGGTTTACTGGATATATGAAAATGAAAAAAGTATGAAAATGTGACGTATGGAGGACGGAACCTGCCAAAATCAAAAATAAATGAATAAATAAATAAATGGCTCAATACAAATATGTCATTAAATGTAGCAAAAATAATATTAAAAATAAATGCAGCCATTAATTAATTGATAAAATCTGACATAAATTGATACTTCTGTTTTAATTTGTTTCTTTAATTATTAATCTTTGTATTAATTCCCTTATTTATTTACTCTTCTGTTTAATTCATTTACTTATTTGTATTAATTTTTTAATTTTGCATTTATTTTTTAATTTATTCATATTCATTCAATTATCAATTAATTAATGGCTACATTTATTTTTAATATTATTTTTGCTACATTTAAGGACATATTTATTTATTTTAGATTTATCAGGTCCCGTCCTGCATAGTGATGTTACCTTGGTCACCCGGTGCTCCTTCCTGTCCCTCCAGTCCTCGGTCACCTTGAGCACCTCTGGCTCCTTTTGTTCCGGCTTTTCCTGCTTTACCCTGATAGGAGGAAACAGAAATTAGTCCAATTAGTACTTAATTCAGTAACTTATGATATGATAACGATGATATCAGGATTCTCTGTGCTGTACTGCAAGATGATAATCTACTTTTTTATTCAAACTATTTATTTACCATTTATTAATGATGGTTATTATAAAGTGTTGATGTAGTATTAAAAATCCAGAAGAAGACTAATATTGACATGTTTCCTCTGGAGGTCTGGTGAACTGAACCAGGAGAGGGACTCACCGGTTTGCCCAGTGTCCCCGACAGTCCTTGTCCTCCCGGGGGTCCGATGAGGGTCCGGTTGTTGACGGGGCAGCCCTGGGAGCACTTGGCCCGGATGGAGGCGGCGTACTGGGAGATCTGGGCCGTGACCACGCCCCTGCAGAGCTGCAGGACCTGCTCATCAGTCAGACCAGGACCCTGAGGGACAGAAACCACTCAGGTTGTCTTCTCTACATCACCGCGACAAAACAATCTTAAAATCAGGTTTAAAAACTGGAAAAATGTGCATCTTTGCTGCATTATTTTTATTATTGGAAGATGTTTTTGCTTTATAAAATCATGTTAAAATGCATGCATTGCTTGGTCTAAAGCTAGATGACGGCTGGAGAAAGTCACGACCTTTAAAGTCAATTTAAATGCTGTGACCTTGAAAGCAGTTTTGAAATACCGATGAGATATAAACACTAACTGTTACTCACGGAGGGACCTGGGACTCCTTTGGGTCCTGCTTGACCTTTAACACCGAGGTCACCAATCCCACCGCGCTCTCCTCTGGTACCCGGGACGCCGGGCGGTCCCACGGGGCCGGGGACGCCGTTACGACCGACCGCACCTTTTGGTCCACGCTGTCGGAAAAACGGGAAATGAAAGGAAGGACGAAGAAGAAAAAATTAAGACACAGTAAAGAACCTACTTCAGCCTCTCAGCGGCCCTTTAATTGATAGTACTCGCTACACCAATTACGCAAAAAACTAAATATACTAAACAAGAAAATTGTTAAACTAAACAAATAACTAGCAAAAGAGACACTATCAAAAATCCAAAGTAAACATCTAGAATAATAAATCAAATAATACTACCTATTATTAGTAAAACAACAACTAAATACTAACAACAAATAAATATCTCCTAAAATCATTTTAAAAACAACAACCTTTTTGTGTTCTGTATTATTTTGTAAAACCAGAGCCTGTTTCAGTTAGACGTGTGTGTATTTCTATGACGTCAGGGAAAACATAAAGTAAATAATCACCTGTCCTTTGTCTCCGCGGTCTCCCACGCCGCCCTGAAAGGAGAGGAACAGGAGGAACAAACTGATCAGTAGGTAAAACCCAGCAGGCGTGGAAACAGGAAGTGAAACGGAGAGTCCACGATGTTTCATCATCATCAGAATGTAAACAGGTAATATTACCTTTTGTCCTTTCACAGCTTTAATTCCCTTCTTCCCCGCTGCACCCTGCAGATATAAACATCCAACCACAACATGTGATGAAAGAGGAAGTTGTGATAGTTTCAGAATAACAACAGCAGCAGCTGATTAATTCCTCGAGTTACAGGGTTGAATAAAGAAAACAACTAGCTTGTAAAACAGCAGAGACGAGGTATCAGCAGACGAAGGGAAACCCCCGACAGTCTGAACCTGTTCAGGATGAATCTAGTTTCTCTCTGTCACATTAAAGAGATAGTTCAGGTGTTTCTCAGTGTAGTGTTATGAGGTACTTCTCCATAGTCAGTGTATTACCTACAGTAGATGGAGTTTGGAGAAACAGACAGGAGTACCAGCACGGGAGCAAAGCAATGTACTGCTGTGGACGGATTTATGACACCTAAAATAATCTATATCAGTTTAAGTGTACGCTATAATTAGAGTTTTTCACCTCTTTACCTCGCTGTCAGACAGCTGTTTCTGATGGGGAACTGACGCTGTTATCTATGCTCTCTTCAAAGCCACCAGACTCCATTGAAAAAAACAGTAATTTTACCTTTCAGAACAGGGGAGTTGCTGGTCTACCGCTGCTTCCATCTGTTAGTTTGTTTGTGGTATTGTGTGACTTGGTGAATCCGAACTAACTCTTTAAAACACCAAAGTCACACAATAACACAAACAAACTAACAGATGGAAGCAGCGGTAGACCAGCAACTCCTGCGTTCTGAGAGGTAAAATTCCTTTTTTTGTCAATAGAGTCTGGTGGCTTTGAAGAGAGCATCGATAACAGCGTCAGTTCTCCGTCAGAAAGGGCTGTCTGACAGCGAGGTAAAGTGGTTAAAATATTCTAAATATAGAGTACACTTAAACTGATATCGATTCTTTTAGGTGTCTAAAATCCATCCACAGCAGTACGTTGCTTTGCTCTAAACTCCATCTACTGTAGGTAAATACACTGACTATGGAGAAGTACCTCATACAGCCACACTGAGAGACACCTGAACTATCCCTTTAAGTACATTGTCTTGATTATACTTACATACTTTTACTAAAGGAACATTTACACTAAATGTAACAGGGTATTTTCCCTTAAGTTAAGTTATCTGAATACTTCCTCCCGTCCATGTTCAGACTCTGATGTGTGATTAAACACTCACCTGGTCTCCATCAGGTCCCGTCTCTCCTTTGGCCCCCTGGAACAAATTACAGTTCAGGTTGTTATTAATTTCAGATCATATTAAAGTTGTGTAAAGAGAAGACTCTATTTAATAGAAGATGAATATCAGTCTCTATATATTAATAACTGATGTGCAGGTTGGTTGTGTTGTACCCACAGTGTGGCCCTGCAGGCCCTTTGGTCCTGGTTTCCCCGGTACTCCGGCATCTCCTTGCTCTCCTTCAGCTCCCTGTTGAACAAACACACACAATAATACTCATTATTAATTAATTAATACATGATGAATATATAGAGTTACAATGTGAATATTGTTTTGGTTTTGCTGGGTTGATTGTTTTCTCTCATAGACCTCTGAATTCTGAGGTATACACCGTATAAAATTAAAATTAAAAAAATAATTTATTTTTATTATTATTATTATTATTCAGTGGGTTTTATTTCCCATCTATTGCTACACATTCTATGTATTCTAGTTCATCTTATTTTTACTATTATTACCAAATTTCATTTACCATTAATTATGTCATTTTATCCCTGTTTTTATGTTCCTTCTGTCTATTTTCCCTTACTGTAAAACACCTTGGACTGCATTTCTTGTATGAAAGGTACTATACAAATAAAGTGTATTATTATTATTATTGTTATTATTATTATTATTATATTAGATGCAAATAAATTGATAAAATAATATACATATACAGTATATAAAAACAAAACATATGGATGGGAAAAGTGTTGGTTTTGAAAGTATTATTATTATTAGTTAGCTTTATTTATTTAATAAATGTGCTACATATCTTCATCTTTATATGCTGAAAAAGAATATTGGTCTTGAAGAGCTGATTTGTGAACAAAACCACAATAAAAATGCAATAAAATATATATTTAAAAAAGGAAATTAAGACAAAAGAGATTAAGTTCACTGAGATACAACTTGGTAAAGTTAAAAAAAAAAGTTAACAAGAGGCATAAAAAGACATTAACTGTTTAAAACCCTCTACTTCTGAGGTACAGCTTTCTATATAATCAGACAGTCTAGAGTTTTTCTGTTTTATCAGTTCAGAGATTATGTGAAGTCAAGAGTTACAGTAACTTACTGTACTGTGAGTTATATGACTTGGAAAAGTAAAACTCTGTTCATAATATGAATCTTCTTTCAGTGGTTAAACAGTTTGACTCAGAACATTTTGACTGTTAAAAACTTCTCAACCAATCAGAAATCTCACTTTGACATTTCAAAATTTAAAATGAGTCTTTCTGTTTCAACACCCCCATCATCGATGTTTCATTTTAAACTCTTCTCCAGATGTGTTATCTCTGTGTTTGTTGTGAAACCAACGGCGTGCTCTTTGTTTTTGTTTTCTCTCTCTCTCTCTCGGGGACTTTCCCCTTCTAGTTCCTCCTGTTAATGTCACCGTGGCTCATCTGACCACATCAAAGAAAAATCTCCTGAGAACTGAACTCTGGGAAACTTCTCAAGATATTTTCTAGAACTGCAGATCATAATCACATGTGATACTTTGAGGTGATCAGAAATTACTTTTGATTTTAGATTTACAACCACAACTTCTTCAGGAAGAAATCTGTATCATGTAAAAATCAGCTTAAAGTAAACAAAAAATTTGGTGGTAAAAGAGGATTAAAGAGATAGTTCGGACTAAAGCTGTTATCTATGCTCTCTTCAAAGCCACCAGACTCCTTTGACAAAAACAGTAATTTTACTTCAGAATAAAATAAAACAATAAGACTAAACGTTCTCGGTTGTACGTCATGTGATCACAGGAGGAACCTCCAGACGGATCACTGACTTTCCCTCCTTCAGGTTCATTTTCACTTCCCTTTGTTTTCAGGCTAAATCCAAATGTCAGGACCTCCCTGATCTTAAAAGGGCACACCACAGATTTTATCTTCCACTTTCATGAATAAAGTTGTGGGACTTGTCAGAGACAGATTAAAAAGAGAACGACCAACACTGAAGCAGAAATCTCTCCAGATTCTTTTACAAGAGGAAGCTGGTAGAGACGTCTTGCTCAAGGGCACTTAGACAGGATACTGTGGGGATCAGTCTCCTTACAGGACAGTCTCTATAACCTCTAGCCAACCTGCCTCCCACATTGACTCAGCAGGTGGTTCTGATCAGCGTCTTGCTCAGCTGAGTCAGGAATCAAACCCGTAGGCAGGTGACCTGAAATTTCTACCTGCCACAGCCAACATTTACCCTGTATTTGGCAGGTAGCAGGTGCTCATTTCATTCCCTGCCCGTGACGTTAGAGTTCACTCACCACGGAGCCCACTCTTCCTCGAGGTCCTTTCACACCACGATCCCCCTGACTGCCCTGCAGGAGGAGAACACATTATGACACGGAGAAGAAGTTCAGCAGTTTGTTTTATCCAACAGGTTTAATTTACAGCAGACATTTTGACCTGAGTTTGATTTTGAGATTTTTTTTGTTTTTTTTTGTTTTGTTTTTCCTCATCCGATGAGAGGGTCGAACTGTAAAGGACAGAGGGCGTCGTATCCTGTACAGATTGTGAAGCCCTCTGAGGCTAATTTGTGATCTTGGGCTATACAAATAAAATTGACTTGGCTTGACCTGTCAGAGAAGCAAAATCTAATTCTGTTATTTACTTCTGTGCTTTTTCTACGGTGGCACGTCTAAATGTCTTCTGTGAAAAAGGGCTATTGTGTTAAACAGTTAGTTGCAGTATCGCATAACTAATCAGCTCTTTCTGACGGGGAACTGAAGCCGTTATCTATACTCTCTTCAAAGCCACCAGACTCCTTTGACAAAAACAGTAATTTTATGTTCGTTACCTTGGCTCCAAACAGTCCAGGATCTCCCATCACACCCGGGACTCCTATAGGACCCTGAGGAGGACAAACAGCAGGGATGAATGGAGGTTTGTAGCAGGAGCGGAAGTAAAGATGGCCGACAGTTTGTTAAGTCTACGTCTAATCAACTCACATCTTCTCCGGGGTCGCCGTCACTGCCCGGCAGGCCGCCGTGACCTTCAGTGCCCTGAGGGAGAAAAAGAGTGAAAAGAACCTGAGCAGAGAGGAAACACTGTGCAGAATATAAGAAAAATGATGCAGCTGGATTTGACAGGAAATTCCTGTTTTTTTTCTCTACTAGAAGTGTTTTCATCTAATACGTTGACAGAGTGTTTTCATTAAAGGAATGATTCAGAGCTTTTCAAATTTGTCTGAAAATGAAACCAATCTCTGAACCCATCAGCTATTGGTCTGACGACAGATAAGCCTCTGTAAATCTTGGTAAAAACTTAACAGAAACCTGTTAAAACCTTAACAACCCATTTTAATGCTGCAACAAATTGGTCAAAACTTAAACGGGACTTAAAAATTCCAGTCTATAATATATAGTATATATAACGTAGTACATAAACATAGAAGTGAATTGAATAGATCGTCCCCGTTGTCACCGATATCCGATCCAACTGTTTGAGTCAGTATCGGCCCGATATCCGATCCGGTATCGGTGCATCCCTAGCGCTAAATAAAATATCAGGGATCACATAAGTTTATTAAGGTTTTCATACAGTACTTTTATATGTCCATATGGTCCAACAGGTATAAAGTCTTTAAAGAGGACAGGTGTTCGTCCTGCTGGTACAACCTGAGAACATTAAATGTCCAAACAAACTACATTTCCTCAGTAATACAGAAGGTGAGTACATCTCAATAGAGCGTTACATGTGTTTATTTCAGATCTGTACCAGTGAACTGGTTGTGGTTAAACAACAGTGTGACCTGTCAAAACATCTCCTGTATTTACTTTTACTTTTGCTTACACTGACATGTTGTTTACTTTTGCTTTATAACCGTCAGGCCACAGATTTGGTTTCAACTTGGAGTTTGAATTTAACCCCAAGATGTTTTTAGTCTTTTTAATATGTTTTGCTGTTGATGAGGGAAAAATGCAACAAGCTGAAAAAGTCAGTTAACTGTCTTGATTCCTGTGAAGCTGAAAGCAACAAAGAATACTCTGGAATGTGTGTGTCACTGGTGCTGTCCAGATGGATTATTTTAGTATCGACTCACTTCCCCTTCTGCTTTACTCTGATTACACCATGTGAGCACATGAACTAAAGTCATCCAGTCTCAATGAAAAAAAAACTATAAAGACCCTCACAGCAACTCTGGTATTTTTCTGACGTGAAGTGAAACTTTCAGGGACAGTTCTGTGTCATTGTGAGAGAACAAGGCTCTTTTAAACCTTCTGGAAAACTCATTTAAAAAAAGCACAGCATCCAGAAATGAAAGAACAGAGATTTTCTTCTTCCTCTTGGGAAAGCTCTTTTGTTTCATACTCATACTACAGTATCTATCTATCTGTTTTTACTATCTATCTATCTATCTATCTATCTATCTATCTATCTATCTACCTACCTACCTACCTACCTACCTACCTATCTATCTACCTATCTATCTATCTATCTATCTATCTATCTATCTAACTTCTTTTTGGTGAGGGTATCAGGTCTGTAGCTGTCAGTCACAGTGAGTGAGCAGCAGGCTGTGGTTCAGTGTTTTGCTCAAAAGCACTTCAGCAGAGGTCAAACCTGTGACCTTTTAGCTGCTGACTGTGTCTTGCTCAACGCTGGTTATTCACGTGTTTATAAACCACATTTTGTTTCACATGTTGTCTCGTGATTTTTACCTTTTTTTAACCACCAAATTGCACAACACCCTTCCTTTTTATTTATTTTTAAATAAGTTATTGTATGGCAGTGTTCAGCTGAGGGAGGTGAATGTTTGCAGTGATACTGAGTTGATTTTTTAAATTTGACTATGAAGACCCACTAGCGCCATCTGGAGGCTGCAGTGCTCATTAGTTGGTGGTTCCCAACCTATTTGTCTTGTAATCCCTTTAAATAAATCAACAATCATCACAGGCTGCATGTTTGTGGGTTGTGACCGTGTCAACAATATAGCAAATACATTTTTCACAACTGTGTACAACTGGAACATTCTAGTTCATTCATCCATTCATTATCTGTAACAGCCGATCCCAGCTGACATTGGGTGAAGGCGGGATACACCCTGGACAGGTCTCCAGACTATCACAGGGCTGACACATAGAGGCAGACAAACATTCACACTGACATTCACACCTACGGGACATTTAGAGTCAACAATGAACCTGCATGTCTTTGGACTGTGGGAGGAAAACGGAGAACACGGAGAAAACCCACGCTAACACGGGGAGAACATGAAAACTCCACACAGGAAATGTGAGGCGAAAGTGCTAACCACTGCACCACCGTGCCGCCCACCCTGAATATTAATTATTAAGAATTTCTCTGGCAGTGTTTGAGACACGTTGGACAGACTCACTGACAGCACATACGTTCAGTGTTTCCTCGCCGGATTTAACTGTTAACTGTTATTAACGGCCTCATTGTGAAACGAAAACTTTCCACAGAAATGGAAACGGATAAGATCTTTGTCACACATACACTCCCCCACTCCCTCCCACACACACCCACACACACACACACACACACATACAGTACACCACCCACACACATAGAGATAGTCACACATACAGTCACACAGTGCAGTATGTAAACTGAGAACAAACTTGTGTGATAAATTAAAATGTGTGTTTGTACCTTTGGTCCACTGGGTCCATCGGATCCCATCTGTCCACGATAACCCTGAGAACGACAAACATTAAAAAAAATACTTCATCACAAATCTGCATGATTTGGAGTAAATGATGATACAAGGAAGAATTACTGAAACATTTCATTCAGGTTTTATCTGTCAGAGGAAAAACACATGGGAAGCAGCTCATTAAAAACAGCAAATAAATGAATATGATAAATGTTTTGTTTTAAAAATTATTTTTTTACCTTATCTTATTTTACTATTTAATTTATATCTATTTATATTTTACTTATTCCTATGTTATTATGTCATTATGTAAAACTGTAAAGGATAATATGATTTTACTGAAAACAAAAATAAAGAAAAAAAAGTGAATGTGTAAGCTTTGTTCTTTGATGGGATATTTGTGAAATTATTGTCACAGAAAGAATAATTTAAGTCAGTTGAGTCAGTGGCTTCTTTTAAATCTAAGATTAAAACATACTTTTATTGCACCGCTTTCCCTGATTTTATCTGACTCTAGATTTTATTCTGTTTATGGGTTCTACATTTTTGAATGTTTTACGTGGTTCATTTAGTAATTTTATTCTTTTGTTTATATGTGTTGTTATGTTATGTTGTATGTGTTCTTTGCTTGCTAAATGAAGCACTTTGTAACTTTGTTTTGATAAGTGCTATATAAATATTATTATATATTATTAAAACGGATCACCTCCAAAGATCTTTTTTTTTTTCCAATTAGCAGAGTACAATCCTTTAGGTAAAAGTCATAAAAATGAATTATATTTGTAGAAAGTTTTGCCATCAGTAGCCATGATAATTATCCACTTTTTAGCTCTAAATAGGAACGAGTTATAAGGGAAAGGGTGAGCAGAAATCCAAACTGAATGTGAATCATCCAACTCAGAGTCAAAATTCAGATTATCTCATTGAGCACAGATGAGTATTGGGGATTTCTCTTACAGTGTATCCATTGTCGCCGACGTCACCTGGAAACCCGGGAGCTCCGATCTGACCCTGTGGGAGAAGACGGGACGGTTAAAGAGCCTCAACGTTAGCTGTGACCTCTAGCGACCTCTGCTGGCCAGCAGAAGGAAGGGCAAAGATCTGGTGACGAGGTCATACATCACTTGGCATTAACCAATAGGCAAAAAGTTGACCCCATGACAGACTTTGAATAACAGCACCCTCATTTGCATAATGAAGAAATGCATAAAGAAAATTACACAGAAAATAATACAGAAATAAATAAGTTTGGGGAAATAAATAGGGGGGGGGAATGCTAAGGGAAAATAAATAAATAAATACATTTAAAAATGTATAAATAAATTTAGAAATTATTTAGAATAAATACAAAAATAAAAAAAGGGAAAAATACATAAATAGGGGAACTGACACAAAGGGTAAATAAATAAAGAAGCAAATTAAAACAGAAATATTTCAATTTATGTCAAATTTTAACAATTGATTAATGCTTGCATTTATTTTTAATATTATTTTTGGTACATTTAATGGCATATTAATTGATTTATCGAGTCATTTGTTTATTTATTTTTTATTTTGGCAGCTTCCGTCCTCCATAGAGGGGGAGTACTTCAGATTTTCCTCTCCAAGCCTTTTAGTATATTTTGTTTCGTACCTTCAGTCCGTCTCGTCCCTCAGGACCCTCTTTGCCTTCGTCACCACGAGACCCCTGAACAGGAAACAGAGAGACGACACTTTGAAGTACAATAAAATCATATCTAACCACACATGTTTATTACTTTCCTACAAATAGTTTAAAAAATAAAAATACATATATAAAGCATGAATGTGTCTTTACCTTGATACCACTACCTCCCTTTGGTCCTGGAGGTCCAGCGTCACCATGAGGTCCCTTAAACAAAACAAATAAATTATGAAAAATAAAATAATAAACTCTGGGTGTGCGTGTCGGTGCAACACAGACTTTATAGTTTATAATTAAACTAATAAGAACAATAATGAATATATATCTTATATATTAAATATGGCTGGCATGAAATAAAAATGATATTGAAGCATAAAAACATTAGAAATGTAGTGTTGTGTTTATGGTTTTGCAGATTGCTGCCTGTTCAAATTTGAGTTCATCTATTTTAAAATAAAGTACACAAACATTTACAAACTGAGCTGCAGAAATAAAAGCTTTTGTTAATTTTTAATCTTTAAGTGAGAAATAAATTGTTGGTGTGAAGAGTTTGGAAAATAGAACTGAAAAATTTCACATGTTGTTTACATAACAGCTAGTGACAGCAGCAGCTGGTAAATCCCCAAATTCACCACCAGCATCATTCACTGCTCCACCTGATGAGCTGAAGGAATCACCATGACAGCTGGTCGTGGTTACAAACAGGCAGGTGGAGGAGCCAAAACTCTGGGTGATTTCCAACAAATACTGGATCAACAGCTGGAGACCACCTGGATCTTTACACAGATAAAGATCTGCCGCTACATATTTACCAGATGAGAAATTTATTATCAGGAATAAATAAAATGCACATTTTTATATCACTGTCTCTGCTTTAGTTTCATTTTCACCTTCCTTCAGTTTGTTCCTCCATTTTCACTTTTACTTTCAGTTTGTGTTTACTAAAACAAGTCTGTCACTACAGACTCAGTAGAGGTGTAATTATCAATACAAGTAATCAAGCATCAGTGTTGCAATAACGCAATCAAAATACTAACTCTTAAAACTCAACTCTTTCTCTGTGTTCTCATCTCTATATCACATCGACCGTTTAACTGATTTAAAATAAACTAGTAAAGTGATTAATTTTTCATGTACCTTAAACTATGTGAATCTCAAAGCATAAATATTGTGAATAAATAAAATAGGAGGAAATGACACTAATATTTAGTTTACAGTTGAGATATAATAAATGTTTTCCACCACAGAGAGGTTGAGGTTGTTTCCTTACAGTCTCACCAGGACCTCCGACTCCTCCACGGGGACCCTCCATACCGACGTCACCCTGACGACAGGAAGAGGAGTCACATCTAAATTCATGACGCTGGTAAACAATATGGTGATATACAACGTAATATAACATATGTAATATAATATATGACAACGATTTATTTTGCAACAATCATTTTCACTGCTCTTATCTTATAATTATTTAAAAAAAAAAAATTGTTTACAAATTCCAATGTTTACAATTCCAATGTATCGGACAATTTGGAACCGGTTCTCAACAGGGACCGGATCTTGATTCCCATCCCTGAGTGTGTTTGTTTACCTTCAGTCCCAGCTCTCCGTGCTCGCCTGGGTCTCCTATAAGTCCAGGTTCTCCCTGTTGATGACAAAACAGTTAGTTTAAAACTAATTCACTAAAAACTTGTATATTTATTATCTTACTTTATAAATCCTGACAGGTTAATTTAATCTAGAAGAATCTAATTTTTTTAATGATATTGCTTTCATGTCCTGTTTTTTTTTTGTCAAATGATAAATCAAAGATAGATCAAAGAAGAAATACAGAAATAAATAAGATTGGGGAAATAATAGGGAGGGGGGAGGGGATGCAAAGAGAAAATAAATAAATACATTTAAAAATGTAAAAATAAATTTAGAAATAATTGCAAAAACAAATCCAAAAAAAAAAAAAAAAAAATATAAGGGAAAATTACATAGGAAAATAAATAAATAGGGGGAAAAATGCAAAGGAAAACATAAATAAATACATTTAAAAGTGTATGAATACATTTTGAAATAATTTTAAATAAATGCAAAAATAAATCAAAAAATAAATAAATAAATGTAAGGGAAAATTACATAGGAAAGTAAATAAATAGGGGGGAAAATGCAAAGGGAAAATAAATAAATAAATAAATAGATACATTTTAAAATGTGTAAATAAATTTGGAAATAATTTAAAACAAATGCAAAAATAAATCCAAGAATAAATATATACATTTAATGGAAAATTACATAAGAAAGTAAATAATAGATCTTGCTTTCATGTCCTGTTTTGGTTGTCACATGATGAAACTATATATCTTATAAAAGTGTTGTTTTCTAATATTCAGAGTGATCAGCAGACCTTTGCTGTGTTTAAACTCACCATGGCTCCAGAAAAACCAGAAGCTCCGTCATCTCCTTCAGGTCCGACGTCGCCCTGCAAGAGGAGAGGTCAAAGGTCAAAATTAAATGAACTGGAACAAAAAAATATTAATTTCTGAGTTCATCACTCAGAGACCCAGCCAGTAACGCACACAAGGTTATATAGTGTTTTTAAACAGTTAAGTCAAATCATTTTGAATTCGAATTTCAATTTCACCATTAATTAGGTTTAATAATTTTGGAATTTCCATACATATATTTACACCAATACATTTTCAATGCAGAACTTAACTCATTTAAAGTCTGGAGCACTTCAAATTACTCCAAATATTCAGTTAAAATTTGTATAAAAAGACAAAATGTATCTGCAAAAAATTCATGACAACTAAAAACTCTTCAGATGTATTTTTATTTCTAGTTTCACAAGTGGACACTAATGTTTTACTGTTTTTTATTTTCTTTAAATAAAATAATTGTTGTGGCTTCTTACGAAGTATAAAAAGGAAAAATTGTGGTTTTCTTTTTAATCTGCTCCCTCTCTGTTTTTACTTTTACTTTTGCTTCCTTGTTTGGCTTTTGCTTCTTTTTTTTAGTGTCTCTGCAGCTTTAGTTTCATTTTCACTGTCCTTCAGTTTGTTCCTCTATTTTCACTTTTACTTTCAGTTTGTGTTTACTAAAAAAAAGCTGTCACTACAGTCAGTAGAGGTGTTATTATCTATATAAGTCATCAAGCATCAGTGTTGCAGTAACATGGTTTACTGACCACTGGTCCGGCGTCTCCTCCTCTCCCCCGAACACCTTTGGTTCCTTTATAACCCTAAAAATAAACATATAATCACAAATCAAATCACAGTGACACCAGGACATGCAGCTGTAATTTGATTCTTATGTTATTCAGAATTTCCTTAACTAACATGCAGTAATAATGTTTTGGTCTCTCACCTCTCTGCCTTGAGTTCCAGGTTCACCAGTTTTACCCTGCAGACCTCTGGATCCCTGACAGGAAGAGACAAATAATCAATAACTAACAAAGATAACAAACGTTTGCATTTATTGATCGATTCCTTGTGTGTGAATGCAGATAATCTATTAACAAAGAATGTATATTGATAAGAAGTGAAAGTCAATTGTTCGTTCCATTGTAACGTCAGCGCCCAGCAGAAGAGCTACGCTTCCGCCATTTTGGACTGAAAGCGACTACCAGACCCCAGCAAAAATGTCCGCAGACCACAGACCATGGATGTAGAAGAGGGTCCAATAGACCACAGACCATGGATGTAGAAGAGGTTGTGTCCTGTGCTTTTGCCCTGCGTGTTAGTAAATAGCCTACAACTCCATTAAATCCTGTTGATGTCATGCTACTAGCACTACTAGCTACTGGCCGATAGCCGGTTGTTTGGGAACAGAGACGTTAATACATCCACCACAGTACAGGCTTACAGCATACAGCCCATGGGTGTATTAGAAGATAATAAAAGTGATGAATTACAGCCAATATATCCATTATTACAGCCGCATACAGCTAGCAGGAAACTGGCAGAACCAGATATGTCATATGAGCGTGCAGGGCGGTGCAGTCCCGTGGGTCTGATGACCGTTCATTATGGCGAGGAAAATAACTCTGGATTCAGCTGTTAGTTCATTTTACTACTTTTAGGACATCATGATTTAAATGAGGGATATTTAAGTGTTCCTACAGGGAAGTTGATTTATATCCTCTGATTTACAGACGGCTCTCTATACATCCATGGACACAGACTCACTGGTGTTTTCAGTCCAAAATGGCAGCAGCACTACCGCAGAGCCATCTAGTGGCCGTTGTCAAAAAAAACACCAGAGTTTCATCTCTTTGCTTCTAGACTGTTTGATCTATATTCAGCAATTTCCCTTTCTCCAAGACAATTTCCTCCCATGTGAGACAATAAAGTAACCTTAACATAATAACAATAATAAGAATAATAAATATGCATCACAAATCATCAGAAAAACAGCAATACATGTGCAGATGTTGACACAACTTAATGAAATCTTCTGGCATGGGCGCTGAGATGTTAAACACCAGGATGCTCTCTATCAGGCTGTCATGAACTTTTTCTAGAGCATTTGACTGACAACAAAACGCCTCATTTATTTTTGAAATAAGAAATGGTCTCCAACAGGCTTTCTCACATTTATTTCCAGTGCAAATTCAGTCTATATGAAGAACTAAGACTAGTTTTTGATGGCTGCAGTGATATTTTAACATGAAAGCTGCCATTAGACAAATTCAAGATAACTGTAAGAAAAACTGGATGAATGCAGTGAGTAATGGTTTGGTGCATGAGATGAGACAATCAGCAGTGTTTGCAGAGAATAAAGTGACTACGATGTGATGAAATGAGTCGGTACCTTTGGTCCGGCGAAGCCAGCGAATCCCGGCAGTCCGGGTTCACAGTCGCACTCTGTCGGCCCCTCCTCGCCGAGAGCGGCGTCGCCCCCAGACTCCTCCGAGGAGTCGGTGTCGGGTCCTTCTGGAGGATACTCGTACGGGACCTGAAACACAACAATATTATACATCACAGGGAGCGTGAAAATACACACTGTGGACTGTCTGCTGAGATACTGGTTGAAGTTGAAATATGCAACCTTTTTTTAAATTAAAAAATGAAGATAAAATGAGGCCGACACAGGCTTTTTTTAACTGAGTCAAAAAATGTAAATGAATTTTTAAATCCTTGTAAAATAGGCAAACTCTGTCTGCTAATGAAGGTCATGTGGTATGATCGAGAGCTCCAGAACAGCTGCTAAATGGACCTTGTGGTGTAATAGCAGCCGCTCTGATGTCAGCGGTCATACCCGCATAGTCTCTGTGTCCTCCTTGGCGTAGTGGGACTCGGCGGTGGTGGCGTAGTGGAAGGCGTCCTCGGTGATCATGGTGACCTGGGTGGGTTCAGGGCCGTAGGGGTCGTAGTCCCCGTCCTCGGGCCTCTGGTCCTCGTCGTGGCTGTGAGTCGGCTCAGGCGGATACTCTGATGTCACAGAGGAGACGAAGGGACAACATTACGCTGCGTTCACACCAAGAGCGAATTTTCACTTCGCTTTACTCGCGTGAGTTGGACCGCCGGTATCATTTGTGTTCATTCGCGCTAGTGGAGCTTTTTTTTATAGTTTGTCATGTGTGTTTTTTGTCTGGACAAAAACACAAGCTGCTGTTATACAGTACAGAGTATAAACAGTAAGAATAAGCAGTGTGGGTCACTCTGTGCTCACCTGGTTGAGGAGAGGCTAAGCTGTCGTAGAGGTCGACCACAGAGCCTTCATAGGTGTGTTCCTCACCTGGACAGAAACACATGTTAACTACAGCACATCAGACATGATTTCATGGGTTCATCAACATGTGAGTGGCTCGTTGGTCTAGGGGTATGATTCTCGCTTCGGGTGCGAGAGGTCCCGGGTTCAAATCCCGGACGAGCCCTTGTTACTCCTGAAACTACAATATGGAAATTAAAAATCACAAATCTTACATGGAAAAGGACTACTGAAAATAACCCAACTGATCATTCATAAATGATTCCTATATATCTACATAACCCTTCTCCTCCTGAAGTTAAAATACAAAACATTTCCTAGTTTCAGCATCAAATATACATTCAGAATATTCCAGAAATAGATCTTTTGGTTTTATTTTGGCTGGCAATCAGACTCAGTAAGAAATATTAAAATAAATCTGTAAAATCTGGTAAATTATGAAGATATTTATCAAATTTATCATTATTTTTTTATATTTTCTGGACCAAAGAATTCATTAGTTCATCCCAACACAAACATAATTTAATCAGCTCTATCTTTAATATTTAATACATCCGTTTCCTACAAATGGAACATTTGTTGTTCTGTGAAGCAGGAATAAACAGTCACTCTATAAGCTGTTAATGATGAATAATAATAATAATAATAATAATAATAATAATAATAATAATGATAATAATATTCCATGATGACAGCAGCGTGTGGCGGCTCTGACCTGAGTGGTATCCAGAATATTCCTCCTGGCAGAGAGACGAGACGACACAGAGCATGAACACGAGCAGCCCTGAGAGGAGAGACGCCTGCAGGGAAAAACACACACATTCATTTAACACCATCTAAAACACTTAATACGATCTGTATGGAGACCAGAACAGACCACATCAGTCTACTCCAGCTCACAGCAGGAGGCAAAACGCCTCACCTCTAGCAGACACTGTTCTATAACAGTAAATGTGAAGCGAGATTTTAAGTGCGGAACAGCCACTGAGTTTATTAAATTCAGACCTGTTCAAGTTATTTTCTGACCTAAAGATGATAAAAATGTAGATTTATTGACAGAAATGTTAACTCAGGGTATACATGAAACAATTATACCTTTCCTTTTAGAAAAAGTATGTTATTGTATTGGTAATGTTCTCTTTTATCATTTACTGTACTGTTCTTTCCCCTGTGCTATTCTCTCTTTTTACTAATGAATTTATGATCAATGAGAAACATTTTAGACTGTTTAAGTATGCTGATGACATGGCCTTAGTTGGCCTTTTACAGAAAACAGACCCACTAGGTGAAGCTGCCTATCTGGCCCACACTACAGCCCTTCAAACATGATGTCACACTAGCCAGCTAGAAATCAATGTGGCCAAGATGAAAGAATTAATCATGTGCGGCACAAAACAACATCTGAGCACAGAGCCAGTTTCACTTAATGGTCAACATGTTGAAACTGTGGAAAACTTTAAATACCTCGGTACAGTGCTGGACACCCAGGTGAGCTATATTTTCAAGAGATGCTCACAGCGACTTTATCTACTAAGGAAACTTAGTGGCCTCGGTTTCAGCCAGCAGATTTTAGAAATAGTGTACAAAACTATTGTTGAGAGTGTTTTAACCTTTCACCTTCCTGCCTGGTTCGGTCACCTAAACTGTAGATATAAAAATAAACTGTCTAGGATTGTGTCAATGGCAGGCAACGTGATGAATCCGACCAAAACATGTGGTCATCTTCTAAAAACTGGCACCAAAACAACAACAGATGTGTGAAGTACCTTCACTGCTGATCGCTGTGTCAGGGAAGATCAGAAAAGGGTTTAAATTGAAGTAACATTCATAAAGGGCGGCTCTGCGGCTGCTCAGATGAGACTCTGCTGGTGTTTGGGTGAGAATTAAACCGACTGAGAGGTTCCTTTGTCAGGATGAAAACCACCGACTTCTTCTCAGACTCATCTGACATTCCTTCAGCTTCACTGAGAGCCTCAACACCAACCGGGGAAAAACCTCAACACTTTACCGCCCTGCAGAAGCGGCACAGAGGACTTTGATAAGAAGTCAATAAACTGAAGGGGATCAAATTTAACAACCACAATTTCCTTGTAAGATTTCTGAAATCTCAGTTTGAGAAATTTAATTTTGAAAAACTAATGGAGGGACATTGTGAAAGCTGAAATATCTAAACTCTCAAAAATTCAAATGTTTTAGAAACTTGACCCCACTGTATAAAATGACCTGTGGTGACCTCTAGGATAATCACAGCCTCATGAAACTTTACAACCACAAACTAAAGACCTAGAGCATTCAGAGGATGGATGGCTTTCCTAGCTAGATTGACAATAAGGGGGTTTCTGAGGAGTTTACACAACACAAGTGCTTGCCATCCAATCGCTGAAAAATAAAATTCTTGCAGAAATCTCCAAATGTCAAAAGTTTTTGAACCCAAATCACAGCATGGCTTTTTCTATGGTGTTCCTCAAGGTCTTGGTGTCTTAATGTGGTATTTTGAAGGGATTATTGATCATTTTTTATCAATTCTCCAGTGGTAGAAAATGGTTAAATTTGGCACCAAATCTGTGTAATAAATGGCATCAACCCAAAAACTGCTGCAACAACTTATGAGACATAATAGAGCATGGAGATGGACATCATATACTTCTATCATCATGTTCTAAACCCTTATACACTTTCACTAGTTATTTTAATTAATTAATTCATGTTTATCTCTGATTTATGATTAGAACAACTTGACACACAATGCTGAGCAGCATCTCAAATTAATCTTCAGGTTCCCAGCTTTCAGATGATGTACACCACTTCTATGTGACATCTACTGCTGACCTGCTATCTCCCCCTTAAGACCCCCTGTACACCCCTAAAAAAAAAAGACTAAAAATGGGTCTATTGTGGGTCTCAGAGGGGTAAATTACTATTTTAAGACCAAACATAAAGACATTTAAAGAAAGTTTTTGGACAAATAACATCGGTGGGTTTCAGTTAGATTCCATCTGCATGTCAGTTCAGTATTAAATGAGTTTGGTTTATTTAAAACAGGTCATTTCCAAACACATAAGAGTGTCAGGGAAAAGTAAAGCTATAAATTATATTAGTAATAATATGAGTTTTCCAGGCTATAAAACCTCTGATCTTGCTGCCGAAGAAACCAACTAAATCTAACGAGAGAAAGAAAATCTGCTAACATTTTAATGAGTAAATGAAGAACTTAAATTTTATTTAAAAAATACTGATATTTAAGGCTGGTATTTTGACACTTGTAAGGGCCTGTTGACACCCTTGGAAGTACATACTTATTATATCTTTATTGTTTACTTGCTTATTTATTAGATCTTTTGTTTTTTTTTAATGATGCCTCCTGTTGTTTGCACTGTCCCCCTTTGCTGCCTGCAAATTTCCCCGCTGTGAGACTAATAAAGGATCATCTTATCTTATCTTCATGTCCATCTACTGTTTGATCCATTTAAAACAGATAAACCTGGACAGTTTCTTTGATCTACAAGATTTCACATTAATATTAAATGTCCAATAACTGAAACCAAATCATGTTGCAACTCTCTCCAAAAGTAAACAATCCACAACTGATATTTTTACACATTTTTCTCTCCATCACCTACACAAAAAATCATTTCAATTTAATCCCCATCGTGGGACCAAACCTGCAGAGACCCTGTCCAATCTCCTCTTACCTTGTCATTGGAGGCTCCCATGGTGCTGCAGAGTACCCTCAGACCAAACCAGATCCTGCACAGGATGCTTTCAGGATTCAGACGAGGACAAAAACGACCTGATTTAGCTTTCCCTGAGCAGCTCTCCTCACAGCATTATCACCCCGGTGGTTCCCCCTGTCCTCCCTCTGTCTGTCTCCTCTCTCTGTCTGTCCAGGATCCCTCAGGTTCCCAGGCACCGACGGGATCCTCGTCCTCCGTCTCTGCATCTCAACAGGGTGAGAAATACCTGAACCAGAGTCCAGCATCAGCAGAGAAGACACAGAGAAAGAGAGATGGATGGATTTGTGCAGAAGTATAATGCGAGCAAAGTCTTAACTTTAAGCAGACGATATTATTTTCATATTTAGATCATTTTAATATCTGAAATCTCCACCAAAAGGACAACTTTCCACCAAATTTCACTGAAAACCATTAAAAGGTTTTTGAAATATTCTACTTCCAACAAAACATAAAACAAAACCTCCCTCCCAAAAGGCCAACTTGAAATGTTGGCCTTTTGCAATACTTGCAATACTTTACACTTTACAAGAGACTGCAAATACTTTATTTATCTGCAGCTCAAAATGGATCAAACAGATTAGTTCCTGCAGCTCAGGTCAATAACTATACTGAACAATATCTTATCAAATTAACCTTCATGATATCAAAACAACAAATCTTTGGCAACATCATGATACAAAAAGGTTGTTTTTTTGTATCTAGGGCTGTCAATCGATTAAAATAGTTAATCGCAGTTTTTATCTGATCTAAATGTACCTTAAAGGGAGATTTCTCAAGTATTTAATACTCTTATCAACATGAGAGTGGACAAATATGCTGCTTTATGCAAATGTATGTATATATTTATTATTGTAAATCAATTAACATCACAAAACAATGACAAATATTGTCCAGAAACCCTCACAGGTACTGCATTAAGCATAAAAGAATATGCTCAAATCATAACATGGCAAACTGCAGCCCAACAGGCAACAACAGCTGTCAGTGTGTCAGTGTGCTGACTTGTCTATGACTTGCCCCAAACGGCATGTGATTATCATAAAGTGGGCATGTCTGTAAAGGGGAGACTCATGGGTACCCATAGAACCCATTTTCATTCACATATCTGGAGGTCAGAGGTCAAGGGACCCCTTTGAAAATGGACATGACAGTTTTTCCTCACCAAAATTTAGCGTAAGTTTGGAGCGTTATTTAACCTCCTTCAGCTTTAAAACTGAGCCGCTACAACCTCCAAAAGATCGATTGCATTAATGCGTTTAAGAAATTAGTGGCTTTAAAACAAATTTGTGTTAACATGTTATTATCGCGTTAACTTTGACAGCCCTAGAAAAATCTAAAACATTTTAAATACAGCACTTTGAAAAACAGATTGAATAAATTAATCTAGAAATATAAAGCACAAAAAATGTATGATGATATGATGATAATTAATTTAAATTATTTAGGCTGAACTACACTGATGTGAAGTAGGGCTGCAACGATTAGTTGAGCAACAGAAAATTAATCAGCAGTTTTTTTAATAACCCATAAGTCATTATGGCAGCAAAAATGCTAAAACATACGATGGTTCGAACTCCTCAAATGTGAGAATTGGCAGCTTTACCATGTCTTAATACTATTATAAAAACAATATATTTCAGATCGGACAAAACAACACATTTAATGATGTCACCTTGGGCTCTTTTACATTGTCTTTTGATGTTTTTTTTCACCAAACAATTAATCGGGAAAATAAATAATCAGTTATGAAAATAATCGTGAGTTGCAGCCCTGATCTGAACTGAGAGGAATGTTAGATTGAGTTTATTTTGATGCATCTATAACTGAACAAACGGAGATCATAAACTGTAGACAGAGAATAAATGAAACCTTCAGCATACCGTCAAGGATAGTATCAAGTTTCACTTGTAGTTTCAAAACGACGACCTGCACATTTTAAGTAGCATCTTTTTTTTCTGAACTAGAATCAAACATTTTCTGGACAGTAAAAGACCTCTGAAACACAAATTTCAAATTAAAAGACTTCCCAGTACAGTAGAAACCTTGTGTAAACACTTAAAGACACATATCCAAACTAAGCCCGAAACAAGAGTGACCTTTGACCCCCATGGTAAAACTGTGCCAGCTATGACACTCCGGTCAGACATTCCTCGAGGTCTGTAGTTGAAAACCACTCCCAGCCAATCAGACGGAGGCCGGTGGGTGGGGCCTGTTCAAAATTGAAAGACATGTAATTACACTGAAATTTAGTATTAATTCAAAAATGATGTGAATTAAATATTTTAAATCTTAAAATAGCGTTTGTGAAGCACAAAAAGCTCAAAATGTTGTTGGTTCCCAAAACTTTATTCCCATTTATTTCTTTCCCTCGTTTATGAACTTAAAATGTTAAAGGCACCCGACATCTTTTAACCTGTAGAGGTCACAATGACCCTTTGACCTCATCTGATCTGACTCCAGTTGCTGATCCTGACCTATCACTTCTCCTTCTCCCTTTCCTCTTTCTTCTTCTTTTTCTTCTTCTTTCGGTCGTGGTGGTGGTCATCCGGGGAATCCCTGCGAACATCCAAAAACAAACAGAAACAATGGACTGTTTTACCAATTAAGTTTCGACCAATGACTGTCGCCGTCGGATTTTTTCAACAGCTGCTTTGTAAGAAGACAAACAAATTAGCTGTATTAAGTATGCCAAGCATCCAGTCATATGGCTGCACGATTATGGGCAGAATGATAACCATGATTATTGTGATCAATACTGAGATCATCGTGATCATGATTAATAATTAGATAAATTGTGCAGCCTTATCCAGTTATGAAGCAAAAATAACTCTATATTATTATATTTGGCCTTTCTCACCGCTCTCTCTTCTTCTTCTTCTTCTTGCTCTCTCTGTCTTGGCTTCGTTCCCGGCTGCGATGGCGTCTGTTGTGGGAGTGGCGAGACTCTGACGACGCCGACCGCTTTTCATCCGGCCGACGCCTGACAGACAAATAATATCAGTCGTTAGCTCTTCGACTGCTCTTACAGGTTTTCTTCCCATTAAAATACGTTTCATTTCCTTAATAAACAATTTTACACAAAACTGATCATGGGGAGGTGACGGCGTTCGTCGTACCTGTGGGAGGAGACTTCAGATCTCGTCGACTCCTCCTCGTCCTCTTCCTCTCTCCACTGTCTGGTGAGCTCCTCTGAGTGGACGTTGATCACCTCTCTGATCACCTGCAGGGTGATCACAGTGATAATTGATTAGTTTTTGGACCTTTATTTAAACAGACTGAGGACCAACGCTCTGGGGTCAGCTTCAGATTTTTACTGTTAGACAAAAACACCAGCGTTTCCTGGACACCCCAAAAACTTTTTCTTCTTTTTTTAGGTGTTACTTCTTCCTTTCAAAACTTTGCATGCAGTACAGATCACAAAAATGACTTCCTTTGCAGCCAAATCTGTGCTACAGCTTCTTACCAGCTCATTCTCCCCCTCAGTCACACCCACCCCAATTGGCCAAGAAAATTGAAATCGGTGCATCACTATACAGAAGGGATTATGGGTAAAGAAGCAGCCAAACATTCCCCCGTTGCTCGCTCGTACCTCGGTGTAGGACTTCTTGGTGATGTGAACGTTCTTGGCTCGGTAAGACTGACGCCGCCTCTTGTAGTCCCTCATCTCAGCCATCAGCTCCAGGTGAGTCTTTGGTTCGTTCTGTTCTTCATCTGCACACAAACACTCATTACATCGGAGGACCACGCCGAGGGAGAAAACAAACTGCTCTCTCTTTATTCACCAAAATTAAAGCAAAACGCATCTTTGAAGAAACTATTTCAACAGTAATATTAGTGCTAATAACAGCTAACAGCAGATTCTATTAGCTAAATGCTGTTTTCCATGTACAGCTGATCTGACCCAGTATTTTATCATTCTGATGCGTGGGAGGCTCTGGGAGGTCTTCACCATGATGTGTGAGTCTTACCCTTCTGGAGTTTGGACACCAAATCTACGTAGAGATCGTCGTTGCTGGAGGAAGCAGCGTCCTTCTGTTGGCCGTGGACGTTGATCACATGATCGTATAGAGCCAATCGGTCGGCCACAGTGAGGTCACACACCGCGCGCTTGTGGTTCTGAGGCACGTCGACGGGCTGACCGGAGTACTGACCTGATGGAGGACCAGAGAGGTTTTACACACTAAATCACCCCGACACACTGTTCATTCACAAACACTAATGACACATCTGGATGTGGTCGACATCATAATGACACATTTTTTTTCCATACTTATCCAGACCTGGATATTACTAAATATCAAATTCCATACTTTTCCATTTAGCCTAGGATCCCTGCAGACTGATGTTCTTCCTTACAATGTTTTAAATGTCATTTCTATGCTAGATTCTGAGTGTATTTCTGTGTATGTTTAGCAAACTGGAATTATTTCAGCAGTGGACTTCACAGAAAGAGGAAAGGACGTTAATATGCGGTACATTCAGTGCAAATATTTGTTCAAAAAACAGAAATAAAGTTTACTTTTGTCCACATTAATGTTAACTGACATGAAGTCTGAATTTATGAAGACTTTCCCCAACACGTAAAGGGAAAAGAGTGTGTTTAAGTAAGTCTAGTGTGTCGTGTGTGTGTGTGTGTGTGTGTGTGTGTGTGTGTGTGTGTGTGTGTGTGTGTGTGTGTGTGTGTGTGCATGTCTGTGTCCCAGCCCAGCCCTGTGGTTTGAAAGGATATCATGTTAAAGGATACTAAACGTAATACAGCTCCTCTCTAATACTCACCGCTGTCACTGCAAACAGAACACACAACACACAGATTACACACACGTTGGCAGAGAAATGTCATTAAATAAAAGGTATCTGAAAATTACAGAAGCTTCTTATTTACTGGGATTAATATTTGAGAAGGATGGTGATGAGTCAGTGAGGTTAGCAGATAATCCTCCAGTGACATCTAGTGGTTTGTCATTGCATCCTGAGTGTAAGACTAAATGTTCCTGGATTGTGAAATCTGACTATGAAGCCGTCTCATCTCTGGTCAGGATGTTAGACATTCAGAGGAAACTGTTTTGCAGTGAAATCTTGCTCACACCTTGCCAGAAGACTCCCTCCATCCTCATCAGTGGCGCAGCAGACCTCGCCTGCAGGATCACCTGGTGCTGGGTGGATTTGTCTGCATGAAGGAAATGACATGACGACAACTAAAAAATGTACTAAAGTGTGTTTTCTGGCCAGTGTTGGTCAAACCAGAAACACATTTAAATTCTATCTACACATGTAGTAAAAGTAGTAAAGATCAAAAACTTTACCAAAGAGAACTGGCTGCCAGGACATAGGTGCACAGTTGAGGTAGGTGGTTGTATTTTTTAAATAAAAATAAACATTAAAATGATCTTTATAAATCAAGATAGCATTTGATACTGCCTTGCAGTTCTTTAACATTTTTCTTCCCTGTTCTTTAACCGTATAGAAAAAAGTATATTTGTTTTTAAGGTTTTCTTATCTCATCGTTAAAAACATGTTCATCAACAGCAACTACAATGAAGAACACTAAAAAAGATGATTATCTTCCAGATCATCTTGTCTTTGAGTTGCTGATCCTGATTATATTGAGCAACAATATTTCATGACAGTGGTTGTATCTCAAGGAACAAAAGCATCATACTACATTTAGTTTCTTCAAGGCTTTTTCTTCAAATCTCTAAAAGGAAAAAGGGACATTTTATTGAACACTTAACCTTGATGATCAATAATGACTCACCCATTGTAAAGCTTCTGACACTGCTGTTCTCATAACACACAGAAGGGTCCAACATCTCCCCCTGCAAAAGAGAGATACAACTTTTTATTGATCTCTTAATGATTAGGAGCATTACAGTGGCAGTGAATTTTACTATGAACGTCTGACGTGCTTTACTCTGGACCACTGCTACATTAGCCTCCATTAGACCAGAGCCACGTGTACGTTACCTCCTCCTCAGCGGAGTAGCCCATCTTCCGGCGGCTGCAGGAGGCTTTGTGTTTCTCCATGCTCCTCACCGGGACTCTGTGGTTGGAGTCATAGGGACACTGCTCCATCGCTTCCTGAGAAAACACCACAGACATCAGAGGACCGTTAGCTGTGAATTATACAGATATGATGAGGTGATCATATTTTATCATTTACTTTTGGATGACACACACCTGCACATTCTCGCTCTGTGTTTCTGCACAGAAAATATATATGTTTGACCAGACAAGCAGTGTCTGTATGTTGAGAATGTATGTGTAGTAGTCAACCTGTGCAGGGTTTCATATTAACACACAGCTCCAGCAGACTTTTAAATCAATTACTACTTTAACCTGCATTACCATTTAGTTTTGAGAAGAAATAAAACAAATTGCTAAACTCCTTTTGGTGGAGGCAAACCTATGAGGATGGGCTATTCAAATAAACCATATATGGGATCCACTGTTATCACACAAGAAGGAGGGAAACACTGTTCGACGGGGGAACAGAGTTCAACGGAACACCGGTTGGTTTGGGAACAACTGAAAAGCAACGCTGTCCTTTAATTTACTTCTGAATATGATAACGTTTATCTACGATAAAACCCAGATTCATTTTGAAAAGGTTTGTATTTATTTTGACTGAAGACTGAACGTTAACATGAGCTAAACTAACGTTATCTAACCTAACTGTAGTTTACCTGGTGGGAGTCCTTGTAGTCCAGCGACCATCCCAGCGTCTCACATATATCGTTCAGCTGCTTTTTGCAGTTCTCTGTGAACTCTGTGAGCTCCTTCAGACGGTCCAGTCGGTCCTGAAGAGTCCCCGTTTCTAACGAGTCCGACATTTTGAGCTTTTAAGTCCAAATTAAATGAAAATTTGTCCCGAAATCATTGGTGTTTTGTTTTCGCTGCACTTGCGGCAGCCATTTCTGCGCGACGTAATGACGTTTCCGGGGCGTTGGCGGGAGAACAGATGCAGCGATGCATGCTGGTAGTTGAAGTCCATTATATTATATTATATCATATCATATCATATCATATCATATCATATCATATCATATCATATCATATCATATTATTTTCATTTTTAAAAATAAAAACAGTCAAAACAAGTATTTTTTAATTTTTTTGTTTTCTGAATTTCAGAATGTCAAAGACACACACAGCAAAAGTGATAGGCTCAATATATAATATACAAACAGATTTGACAAATATAAAATATTATATTATATCATTTTATTTTATTTTGTCATAACAAGTATTTTTTAATTGTTTTTTTTCTGTTGTCACTCATTAATTATTACTAATGACAGTCGACAATGGCTATAGTTAAAAAAAAGAAAAACAGAATGTCAAAGACACACACAGCAAAAATGATATTCTAAATATATAAAATATAAACAAATTTCACAAATATTATATTATATTATATTATATTATATTATATTATATTATATTATATTATATTATATCATATTATATTCATAACAGTCATAACAACAAGTATTTTATAAAATACAAACAGATTTGACAAATATGTGAATAATAGCTTTGTTTACACGAGAGTGAAAACAGGACACGCTGACAGTAGTTTGGGGCTCATGTGGGGAACAGCTGGGCGTCTTGCAGCAACTCAGGATCAAGCAGATCATCCGTGTAAATGTCCTCCGTTCTGAGAAGAGAAAACACAGCAACCGTGTCTTTCAACCAAATGTATGATTATGTAACTGTGAATCACACTGCAACTCTGTGTCTGACAAAATGTCATATTCATATTCCTGCTTACATTACTTCTAGAGTGTCTTCAACAGCGACCTCCTCCACCACCTCCACTCCAACCACCAGGTTCCTCCTCACTGCAGGAAGCAAACACAACAATATTGTTGTAGGCATTAGGTTCTCTGTAGTAATGACACACTAGACCTGAGTAATTACAGATTACCAATAGTTTATTTTATGATAAGTATTTCAGTTTAGTAGATTAGAAGTGCAGGAAGAAATTGGAGGCAAGAGCTACAGGGCCGGCTGTAGCCCTTTTGGTGCCCTAGGTGAAATAAAGATTTTTATTTTCATAAATAACTGTATTTATTATAAACTATTGGTCCCTGATATTGTTCGCTTTTTGTTTATTCATTATATTATTTATTATTATTTTCTTTTGATGCAAAAAGGTGTTTCGATTCTGAGAGGTTGCTCACACTGTTCTGTATAGAACTACAACTTCTGTTTCTTGGTGGTCTGTGGGTGGATGTGTGGATGGATGTATGGTGGATCATGATAATCCCTCTTTCCCCCTGAATAAACCCATATTCTGAAAGAGTAAATAAAGTATTTTATTAAAACCAGGAGAAAATCATCAGGTGAATTCTCACCTCCGTAGTAGACGTATGGAGATCCAGGCCAGCAGGGACCCAGACCTTCTGGTTCCCTCTGCCCATAAACACACACACACCCCCGGGTCTCCGTCCCCGGACCCTGCCAGCATCGATCACCAGTGAAACGCCGCGACGCGTCTCCCCCACCAGCATCCATCAGTGTTTCTGGCTGCTGTGAGGAGGGAGCACCAGGACCTCGTCCAGCCGGACCAGAGCTGCTGGGGATCCCTGAGAGGATGGGGGGGTCGGAGGTCAACCACTGAGCTCCAGCATGCCTGAGTAAACTGTGATGAACTAAAGGAAAAATTTACATTTTTATCCTCTCCTAAAATGTTTTCTAGATTAGACAGTTGATAACACCATTATAGCAATGATGCCATGCACAGAGATGCCACTGAATTCATTCAGCAACTCCTTGACTACAACTGTGCCAAAGCAGATATAAATAACACAAAGCACATAGATTCTACAAAGGTTTTAGTAAGGATAGGACCAGGAGGACTCTCCATTTGGCCACTTGGATACCCAAAGTGTGCCAAATGGGTTTTCTACCCCTTGAAAGGGAATCTGGCTCTAAAATACTACTGATATCCACTACAGGAGGCTATGTGCACACAATGGAGCCTTTGGCCATGACATTTACCCTGTGCATCATCACATTCTACCATTGTGCACAGTATAAAATCAATAAAAAAAACAAAAACTAAATTGTATTATTTTGACTCCAAATGGAGTTATTTTATTATAATAATGAAATATGATCAGGTATAACTTAGATGATAACAAATAAGATCAATAACAATGTAAATAAGTTAACAAAAAAGAATCCAAAGTCAAGTATGAACATTCAATATAAAAATATTATAAAGTAAAAATACAATTTCTCGTGCGTTGATTTTGTAACTAAAATATTGAAATCATTGCCAAACAAACATTGTTTGGACTAAATACACTCTGAGTGTTGTTTTAGTAGCATTAAGGCCTTGTCTTTTAGAAACTATTCAGAAAAAAAGACCACAACAGCATTTTATGAAGCTTTTAAAGGCAGTGTTTTAACACACTGCTCAGCTGAACCGGTACCAGGTCTGTCTGGTAAAAGAGGCTAATATGATTCAACTTGAAATGTTTTTCTGTTTATCACTATCAAACAGGTCTGAAGTATTTAGGTTGAAAAGTTTTAGAATACAAATAGTTCCAATGACATCTAAGAGTACAAATGGTATTAGTCATTATGGACAAGAAAAACCCCATGGCTGGTTAAAGCAGGGCTTATAGTGTCACATCGCAGCTGAATCATGTGTCTGATCTGTCTGTTTCCTGTAGACCTGCTGATGAGACCTGCTGTGTTTGGACCAGGAATGAAGCCACCAGTAAGCTGCACATACTGGCACCATAATACATCCAGGTCTGGCACACAGACAGGCACACATAGCGCTGAGTGTGAGGTTTTTCATGCACAGACAAACACATGCACACAGTGATGGATTTAAAGCCTGATTGTTCTTTAACGCATTAACGCATTCGATCTTTCAGAGGGCTCAGTTTTAAAGCTAGAGTGAAGATACTGGCATCATATGAAACTTGAAAACCTAAAGAATCCATCGGTACCAACCATGTCATACTAGCTTGTCGCTAAATTTTGGTGAGGAAAAGCTCTCATGGCCATTTTCAAAGGGGTCCCTTGACCTCTAACCTCCAGATATGTGATTGAAAATGGGTTCTATGGGTACCCACAAGTCTCCCCTTTACAGACATGCCCACTTTATGATAATCACATGCAGTTTGGGGCAAGTCATAGTCAAGTCTTATCTTATCTTAAACCTACCTGTAGTGTAGCAGCAAGCAGCAGGATGCTCTTCCTCCTCCTCCCCCTCCTCTTCCTCTCGGTGGCTCCCTGTACGTTGAGGAACGAGACACAGAGGAGGTCTGGGAGACCAAACCCAGCAGCCACGGTTCAGTCTGGACATCTCAGCAGCCCAGTGTCGATCTTCAGTGTCCTCCACGAGAAGTCTTCCTCTTCTTCCTCGTTCTTTTCCTCTTCCTCTCAGCTCTGCCTCTGAAACCAAACACAGAGCCACAGATGGTTTACTCGGGACCGGACTAGGACGCAGCAGGAGGGACTGTTTGTGTCAGCTAGTGATGTAATGCCTTCCATTAAAGGACCATGCCTCTGTTTAGCATGATATTTACTACATATAACATATATTTTACTACTTTATTATTATTTCAGAGCAAGCTGGAGTGTTTTAGATGTATGAATGTGGCGTGCTCACCTCTAAGACTGGTAGGTCAAGGTAACGCATCACAGTGGACAACATGTCTGCTTTTATTTTTGTCAAACTTATCGTCATCTTAATTTAAGTGAATGATGTGTCTTTGTATAATTGAAAGTTTGCAACCTGAAATGTAATATGTAATATTTGGAAAATCCTGATGAGTCAAGAGAGCTCCGGTTCTTTACTTTCACACCAACGTTCACACTGAAAGTGAAGTTTTTACACTGGTTTTATATTAGTACTGCAGTTATAAGGCTATGTATTTGTGTATGAATATAACTAAGCGCATTTAATCAACTGTATTGTAACAGAGTTGTTTTACTGTGTGGTATTAGTACTTTTACTTTAACAGTTTTTACATTCTAGTATTAGTACTGTAACAGAGTATTTTTACTGTGTGGTATTAGTACTTCTACTGTAACAGAGTATTTGTACAGCGGGGTATTAGTACTTTTACTGTAACATTATCTTCACAGTGTGGTATTAGTACTTTTACTGTAACAGAGTATTTTTAAAGTGTAGTATTAGTACTTTTACTGAAGTAACACTTCCAATACTTCTAACAGAGTATTTTTACGGTGTGATATTAGTATTTTTTACTTAGCTAGGATCTGAATACTTCCTCCACTACTGCAGCTGAGAGTATTTTGTGTATACATGTCTGTTCAGTGTTTATTACATTGTTTTTCATTGTTGTAAAAAGTTTCGATCCTATTGGTCGATCTGAGGTCATGTGGTCACTCGCTGCCAATCAGAGTGCAGCAGCGAGGAAACCGGATATTCAACAATCATCTCGAAGGTTTCACAATTTTTGTTGCTGCTTATCTCCCGGAGTCTGGTCGCTTCTTTCACGGATATACTTACACCCAGACCCGCCTCTGTGCTCCAAGCTGATTTACAACACTTATTAATAATATAATATATTATAATCTGAGCTTTCGGCGGGTTTGTGTACATTCTGCAGACACACCCTCTGAAGTTAAGGAGGTGTAACCGCGGTAGCTTTACATTCAGACTCCTTTTATTGTTTATTATTATATATTTAATAATGGCATTTCCAGGATACGGTGCTGGCCCCGGTGGAGTCGCGGTAAGAAAGCGTTAAAATGTGATTAAATGTGGGTTTAAAGCTGAATCCGTCCCGGGACAGAGAGACATCCGGTCCTAACAGGGCGGGAGTTGGTCGACTTTACTCAAATTATGTGTTTAGTTTCTAAAAAATACACAGAACAGGTGTATTATCTCTTTAAAGGGTCCTACTTTATGATAATAACTTAAATTATTACATTATTACATGACAGTAATTTGTTATCAGCTAACCAATGTTCTTTAACTGCTTCCACATTTTCGGTGGAGGAAGTATTCAGATCCTTTACTCTAGTAAAAGTAGCAGTACTACAGTGTACAAATACTCTGTTACATGTAAAAGTCCTGTAGGTTAAAAAATAAATGTTAAAAGTACAAAAGTATTAGCATCAAAATATAAAGTACCAAGAGTAGGCTACTCATTATGCAGAATAATCTATATTATTATTATTATTATTATTATTATTATTATTATTATTGATGCATTAATGTGTTTATCACAACAATGTTGCAGCTGGTAAAGGTAGAGCTAATTTGTATATTTTATATACTGCTGGATAGTCTTAACCTATAATATTATAATAATACCTATAATATAATAATACATCATAATTTACTTGTTGATTATATTTCATATCATTAATCTGAAAGTATCTAAAGATATTAAATAAATGTAGAGCAGTAAAAAGTACAATATTTACCTCTTCTACAGTGGAGTAGAAGTATAAAGTAGCAGAAAATGGGAATAGTCAAGTACAGTACTTCAGTAAATAGCTACTTCCCACCGCTGTCCAGATGTTACCCTGAAAACAATCAGTGGAAGAAGTATTCTAATATTTTACTACAACAATGTAAAAATGAAGTCCTGCATTAGTAATTTTACTTAATTCAAATTATCACATTTTAAACTTTATTTTATCTTCTTGTGTTTTATGATCCCTGTGTTGTTGTTTTATTACCATATAAATAAAGTTTATTAATATTATTATTATTATTATTAGGCTATTCTTATCTAAACTAACTCAAAATACTAAAATGAAAAGTATTTTTTATGCAGAGAAATGCACCTTTGGTCAATATATTGTTATGTATTTTATCATTGAACTATAATTACTGATGCTAGTAGTACTTAATGTAGTAGTTGGTGGATCTGGAGCTAATTTAAACTAAATTATAAGTTGATCGTAGTTACTGGGAAGTTTTATTTGTGAAATTTTAATCATTAAAGTAACTAAAGCCGTCAGATAAATGTAGTGGAGTAAAAAGTATAATATCTCCAGCTCAATTGTGAAGTATAAAGTAGTATAAAATAGAAGTACTCAATGTTGGTGTCTTTGTGGGTTTTACAGCAGAATATATTTTGTTTTCTAGGAAACTTTCTAGTAAATGTATTATTACATGTATTTGTTTTGTTCGTTGACTTTACAGGATCCTGATTGAACTCTTGTGACGAGACTCTTTAGTATTATAGAGGAAATCTATACCGTTTACAGAGTGTGTGTGTTTTACGGGGGAATGACAATAGGTGTCGGGGTGCGGAGGAAGGGTAAGGTTTCTTCTCTCTATGCCCAGAGGGAGAAACTAGATAAACAGATCATTTCAGGTCTTTTCAGTGGTCAACAACTGACTGTGAGTCAGTGCTAGTGGACTATGTGAAGCATGCAGGCAGCTGGTGTTGATTCTGTGTGAGTGAACAGGAGTTTTGTGCTGCTGATAAAAAGACATTCATGAGGTTTATCAACTCAGATGATGCACAAACAACACACATGTCGTCCTCTTTGCATCGGCTCCTAGATAGTTAACAGGAAAGATTTTAAAACGATGGTTACAAAGCTTCCTGTTTCATCATGTAAACTCACTTTATTTAACGTTTTCAGTTTCTGGACCTTCATCAGGGACGCGTAATTATGAATCCTCATGCGTAGCTGGTTGAGGTTAGACTCTGACCTCGAGTGGTTAGGAACAGGATCAGTGTTACCAGATTGGGCTGGTTTCCACCCAACTGGGCTTCTTTTGATTAAAGCCGGGTTTCCACCAAAAGTTCCTAGGACTTTTAGGTGTTGTCTCACTGCGACGACATGTACTGATGCATATATTTACTGATGCACGATAATGAATGAAGTGAAACTAAGAGCGTCTGTCTCCACAGTAAATCATCTGTTGAGTGTTTGATGGTTATTTATTTGTGCTTTAGAACGTAGCCGAAAGAAGAAATGCTCTCTCCTCGACCTTAAATGTTCCTAAATCAATACTAGAGTACTTCCTTGTTTTATGAATGAAGCAGCGGCGCTGTGTGTGTGTGTGTTTGATCAATCAGTAACGGTCATCCCTGCAAACTCCACCCCGAAAGTTCCTGTACATTCAGCAAGTACTACCCCACGACTGGAACTTAATATAGACCCTGGTCCCTGCGGTCGAAACACAATGAGTTCCTCAAAAGGTTCTTAGTTCCTGCGGTGGAAATGGGGCTGAAGTTCGGCGAGGTAAAATAGCGTCGGTCTTCTGAAATTCATGTCTATGTACATGAATCAAATAGATTCGATTTTGTGACTATTTCATGAACTGCCGTGGGACTGAGCTGAACATGCCCGTGCTGGTTGTGATCTCGATGTTGAACAACCAGCTGGAGGGGTTTTTTTTTATGGGCTTGTAAATTGAAGCATCATTTAAACTCCTTCTGTAAACCTGTTAGAGAGCGCTGCACACAGAGAGCCTGAAGTCATGACTGATTTAGTGTTTTATATATTTCAATAAATGTAACTTCTAATCTTCCTCTTTCTCTGAGATCTATAACCTCTTCCACTGCTATGATCTTATCTGTTATGCAAAGAAAACATAACTAAATGCACAGCTAAAAATTCAGCTGTAAATTGCTGTAAGCTGAAATGTTAAACATTTAAAATATTTCACTATACAGGGAATACATAGAACCGTAACAGGCAGAATGCCTATTTGAAGCCAATACATTAAACCTTGAGGCAACAAATTAAACCTGAACCTGCAGAAATGCTGTTTTTGTCTGCATGTGTTTTATAATTTATTTTTTACCGTCTATAGGACCCCCTCCAAAATGAGATGCTACATCTGAAGCGACTATCCTTTCAATAAATTCAAAAATTCAAGAAGTTGTTCAACTACAGCGCTGCATGTATCTAAAACAAGATAGCGACTGATTTGATGATGTTTATAATCCTTATTCAGGTGTGTCATCTTTAGAGCTGAAGCGATTGAATGATCTCCTACTAACCACCAACTACTAACACTCTACCTAACTATGTTGCAGACTTTCTTGTGTCTCTGTCTGTTTCTCTCTGCAGATGCAGCAGGATCCTCTCTACGGATACTTTTCAGCTGTAGCTGGACAGGTAACAACAACCCCCCCCCCCACAATACCAGCCAATATTATTCTGGTACTGGTGTTTCTCTGATCTCTGTGCAGTTTGCTGGTAGTTATCTAACTATTTCCTTCTTTCTGTTGTCTTAAACTGTAACAGGATCAGCAGATCTCAGCAGAGGAGCTGCAGCAATGCCTCACACACTCCGGCATCTCTGGCTCATACAAACGTGAGATCACCACACTGTGTTTATTAATTATATCCACTCAGAACACACATGATCTGTAAGTATGAGACACATTTGTCAAGTATTTAATACTCTTATCAACATGGGAGTGGACAAATATGCTGCTTTATGCAAATGTATGTATATATTTATTATTGTAAATCAAATAACAACACAAAACAATGACAGATATTGTCCAGAATAGATTGGGCTAATGCGTTAAAGAAATTAGTGACGTTAAAATGAATTTTCTTTAACACGTTATTATCTCGTTAACTTTGACAGCCCTAATTTTAACCTAATGCTGCTGTATACCATAAGGCACTGAAAGCATCAAATGGTGCATGAAGCCACTTTATTGTGTCTGCTCAGTTAACAATTAAACTAAAATCTCACTTTTTTCAAACCTTATTTTGAAACAACACCTCTTGCAAATAAAGACTCTTAATATATTTAATGCTAACCTATTTATCAGTGTATAGATAAACAGATATGTGTATAAAGTATGAAACCATGTAGTCACGTGTTGTGGTTCACCAGAGCTGAAGTATATTGGCACTGAGAAAGCTAAAAAGTCTCGGAGGACTAGTCATGTGGAGAAAAAAAAATTCTCCAACATGAAATATTTTGGCTTTATATATGAACACTGTGTCACCTAAAATAATAAAAACAAAATGTAATCTGTCTCCCCCTGGTGTCAAAACGACTACTTACAGATTAGTTTATTCTCATGATGTAATCTCCTCATTGATTTTTAAATGTGTGTTGCAAAAAATGTTTTGATTCAAGACCTTGTGGGTCAGAAAGTTGCACCAATAAAACATTTTTTTGAGGGGTTTCAAAATTGTGCGGACAACTTCTCCTTTTCCTACATATATTTTATGCTTCTTTAAAATGTGCTTCTTTAAAAATCAACCTTCAAATCCACAACTGACACCTCTGTTATTGTATCCAGTGTTTCTGTCAATCAGCTTTTGGCTATAGAGAACAAAAAGGACAATACGCAGTTCTACTGCTCAGCGACAGTGTTTCAGAGTTTTTTTTATTTTGTAGCTGACAATTGAAATTTTTAGCAGTCATGCAGCATTTTCCCACTAAATGTTTGACATGTAAATAGTGTTTTTAGATATGAGTGTGGACTTGTTGGTAGGCTGCGTGCTGACAGTCTGTGTTTTCCTTTTCCAGCCTTCAGCCTGGAGACGTGCAGACTGATGATCAGCATGCTGGATGTATCCTTCACACATGTTGACTTGTCTCAGTAGGAAAAACACAAGTTAAATAATTACTGTCACTCTCACTGGAACACAGCGCGAAGCAAACTTTTTGCACGATTACAGACAAAGTCAACGCAAAGAGGCGAATAAATGCGAATTTGCGTCAGAAATTTGCGTGACGCTCTGTCATGGAAGCCTATCAGCGTTGAGATTGTCCTCCTGTCGTCACGGACTTTATGTTGAGTGTTGATGGAGCAGCTGCATAGCCTGGCACTGATCCATCCAAACTCCATTCAGAAAACAAGCATTTTAAAAGTTGTTTGCTTGTCGTCTTGGTAACAGACCTGACAAAGCATGAATTCAGACTTTTTACTAATCAGCATCATCATCCGTTTATTGATATTAAATCACAGCACAATCTGTTTATTTTGGGTTCATACCTCAGTGGCGACGTGTGGCTGCTAGATACAGTCAGTGTAATGACACTGTGTGTGAATACAGCTCGCCGCCGGGTGATGTTATGAACCCAGACACGACATATCTGGTACCAATGGATTCTCAAAGGTTTTCATAGAGATAGAGGATCTTCAGTGAGTATAGAGACATTTGTCCTGGTGATGATGAGATCACGTTCACGTGGTAAGAATACAACTAGTGATGGGTCCTTGACTGACTGTGGTGTCTCAGAGGGACTTCTCCGGCACTATGGGCTTCAATGAGTTCAAGGAGCTGTGGCAGGGTCTGACCGGCTGGAAGACGACCTTCATGTCCTACGACCGGGACCGCAGCGGGACGGTGGAGGGCAACGAGCTGCAGCAGGCCCTCACCACCATGGGTACGAGCAGTCCTCCATCCTAAACCTCTCAAATCTAACAATGAAACAGATATTTATACATGTACGGTATAGCTGCCAATGTCTGCAGAGTAAAAGCAGATATTAGGTTATTGCTCTTCATGGTAATGTCATTTATTTTATTATGTTCCTCTGCAGGTTTTAATCTGAGCCCTCAGACCCTGAACATCATCTTGAAGCGCTACAGCTCGGGCGGCAAAATCGCATTCGATGACTTCGTGAGCAGCTGCGTAAAACTCCGCGCCCTGACTGGTGAGTGGGCGCCTGAAAACTGAGACCGTTAGCATTTAAAGGGATAGTCCAGGTGTTTCTCAGGGAGGTACTTCTCCATAGTCAGTGTATTACCTACAAACTAACCGATCGATGCAGCGGTAGACCAGCAACTCCCTTGTTCTGATAGGTAAAATTACTGTTTTTGTGAATGGAGTCTGGTGGCTTTGAAGAGAGCATAGATAACAGCTTCACAACCCTGTCAGAAAGTGGCGAAAATGTTCTAAATATAGCGTACACTTAAACTGACTTTTTTAGGTGTCTAAAATTTTTTTTGCTCCTCTCTTGGTGTGAATGCAACATTAGTGTTCAAGATGGAGACAAGATGTGGCCACGTTGTGTTAATGAACAAATGCTCAGTCAGTCAACGATGAAAGTGTTTTAAAAGATCATCAAGTCGTCTGTTTTTAATGTGTTTTTCAGATCAGTTCCAGCGGAGAGACACAACCCGGACTGGCAAGGCCTCATTTATGTATGATGACGTAAGTTTACACAGCTTTATTTCTCTTTTTCTATAAAGCACACCTGAGTCCATCATAACTGCACAGGAGAACTGGAAAAATGGATCATTTAGCAGTTAAAGAGACAGATATTTCCCTCTGGAGTTGGTGGAGACCAAAAACAGAGCTAAAAGAGAGAGAATATTGGACTTAGATTCAGACACAAACACGACTCCAACTGATAATCTGTCTGCTGCCAAGACAAGACTGCTAGTTGGTTGATGGTTGTATAATAACACTGGCTATATTTCTCTCTCTCTCTAGTTTATCCAGGTCTCCATGAGCATATGAAGAGGAAGAGACTAAACAGAGGGGACACACCGGCCTTTTAACGTCTACTCACATTAACAGCATTAACGTTCACTATGTATTTTTTATTCTTTGTTGTACAAACAGGGTTAAAATGTCACTTTCGCATTCCATTTTATTGCTTAAACAAACTAATGTGTATTATGTGAAACAAATTAATAAGAATATAGTAACCTCAGGCTGTACACAGTTATAAACCTCTGTGTTAGCCCATACTGCTGGCCGTGTGTGAACATGTATGAAATGAATAAACATGTCCACCCCAAACTGGTGTTTGTCTCCTATTTACTCCCTCTGAGAATAGTTGGGTTGTAGGTGTTATTTGTCTAGAAGGTAACCTGCAAATTGCAAAATCTGATCTCAGATCTGCAAATACTCTCGCGCAACTCGCTGCCTGACGACCTATCCCAAACTTAACCATCTCGCGAGAGTTTCCCGAACTTGTGGGTTCCCTTCTAGACACTACCTTTTTTTACAGAAGACATGTCACAATAGGAAAAGCCCAGTGTTTCCTCTCCAGATAAAGTCTCTGTGACCTGATCTGGATGTGAACGATCACCTGGTTTGATCTTATTAAGGTGTCAAACTGATGTGAGACCCCTGTCGACTGTTGAGTCACCTGAGGCTACACGTCACATTGTCAGACCGGTTCCCACTGCAGTTATAATGTAAAATAAATATTTGTAAGATTGTTAATATTACAGTCGACTGCAGGGAGCAAAATGTTCTGCTGTACTGTGTACACTTGTTTTAAAGTATAGACTGGTAAAAATGTGTTTGGCATCATGGGGGCTAGGAATAAGGTGGATAGCTAACGGAGTATGAGACCAGCCTGCACACAGTCTGTTCTTATTGTTCCAGCCTTCAGAGTTTAGCTGCTGTGTGTGTTCATGTCCTCCAGCAGGAGGAGACACAGCTCCACTAAACTGAACTCCACATACTCTACCTTTGTTCTGGTTCTGTTGTTCCTGGTTTGGGCCTCTCAGTTCAATGAAGAGACATTTAAATGCTACAGCAAACAATGATTTTTCCATGGATGGATTACAGAGTACGACTATCGGCCTCAGGGGTCACCCGCCCCCCCACCCAGAGCCAGAACCTATTATCATCATTACTTGTTGGAGAGTCAAAACGTTCAGTGAAAACAAGGGATGTCCCATCCGCTGAGCACTGAGCTAAACGTGTTGCTCTTGTCAATAACAGATCTGGAAAGTAAAAAAAAAAAATTGGACACAAAAACAGTCCTCCAGATTATGACATCAGAACTGCGTCCATAGCAACGATCTGTTACAAAGAAATAATAACAGAGAACGCCGTGATCGACCAATCAGAATCGAGTATTCAACAAAACCGTGTAGTAATATGTAATATCACATATGGAGGGAATGTTTTGTTTGCTGTATACTGACTACAACAGGGGATGCTAATGATGATAATGAACACAGTATTTTGGGTGTTAAGGTCATTATCAAGGTCAAAGGTGGCAGTATGTGAATGTTTGCATAAGAGGCTTCACTCAAAAAAAGCATCATTTCTCCGAACTAAATCCTTAACATGAAGCGCGTTTGTGTTTCTCAGACGTTAAACCTCAAACAGCACTTTAAAAAAACCCAGAAGCCTCTGTGGTTTGGTGAGAGAGCGGCCGCCTGTGGTGCAGCTGAGGCTTTCACTGTGGCGCGCTCACCTGCATGTGACACTGAAACTGAAAAACCTGATAAACACCAGCGGTAGAAGAAGTACTCAGATCCTTTACTGCAGTAAAACTGTGAAAATACTCCAGTACAAGTAAAAGTCCTTCATTCAGAACCTGATTTAACCTGACAGCTCATCTTCAAGTTTTAGGTCAGAAGCTGCTGCATGTCTCGGCTTCACTTCCTGTTGCTGAACGTGTGTGTGTGTGTGTGTGTGTGTGTGTGTGTGTGTGTGTGTGTGTGTGTGTGTGTGTGTGTGTGTTTGTGTTTGTGTGTGTGTAACCACTTTGTGGCCACAGGATGTGGTTGAAAGTGGGAAGCACTCGTTATAGATCTCCATGGTGACAAATTAAAGCTGCTAAAGAAATACCTGCTGTGGTGGAAAATAACTGCTCTTTACATCTCTGCTGCTCTGCTTCCTGCTTCAGCTGTTTAATGACTCACAACTCACTATATAGTCCACATAGTGAGAATTATTATTATACCCTAAGTGGACTCAAAATGTCTTACAATGCATCATAACTGGTAGCTTAGCTCACTACACTTTCCACGTAACACTGCTTGTTCCCCACTTTTAATCCCTGGAACTACTTTTCCAGGAACTAAAAGGTTCCTTCAGCACTCTGTTGTCTGCGTTTCCACCGCGGTCTAAAGACCTGCTGTTATGGTCCACATGTGACCATCCTGTGTATTTGTATGTTTTACTGTGGTGCAATGTTTCCATTCATTCTGTCAATTAAGGCTGGCCAACACATCACTCGCTCCTCTGGAGGGATTCCCACCTGCCACCATAGATGGTGAGTGAATGATTTCGGACACAGCCTCACTGTATTGTGAGATAAATGTCACTGAAGGTTAAATCTGACAACTTTGTTATTTTATAATAAATTTGGCTTGACATGGGTTGTTGTACTGCAGTCTTTCCTTCTCTCCTCAAAGCTGCAGTTTAAATTATTCATGAGAGCTTTTAGAGCGTTGTAGTCAAAGATTCAGGAGGCTCATCCAGCTGCCAGCACTCTGACTCATTGTTTTTCAGTTATATACCAACGAGGGTCAGTCAGTCGATTAAAATAGTTAATCGCGATTAATTGCACATTTTGTATCTGTTCAAAATGTACCTTAAAGGGAGATTTGTCAAGTATTTAATACTCTTATCAACATGGGAGTGGGGAAATATGCTGCTTTATGCTAATGTATGTATATATTTATACAAAAAAATGACAGATATTGTCCAGAAACCCTCACAGGTACTGCATTTAGCATAACAAATATGCTCAAATCATAACATGGCAAACTGCAGCCCAACAGGCAACAACAGCTGTCAGTGTGTCAGTGTGCTGACTTGACTATGACTTGCCCCAAACTGCATGTGATTATCATAAAGTGGGCATGTCTGTAAAGGGGAGACTTGTGGGTACCCATAGAACCCATTTTCATTCACATATCTGAAGGTCAGAGGTCAAGGGACCCCTTTGAAAATGACCATGACAGTTTTTCCTCGCCAGAAACGACTTAGCATAAATTTGGAGCGTTATTTAGCCTCCTTCACGACAAGCTAGTATGACATGGTTGGTACCAATGGATTCATTAGGTTTTCTAGTTCCATATGATGCAGGTATCTTCACTCTAGCTTTAAAACTGAGCCCTCCAGAAGTTTGATTGCGTTAATGCGTTAAAGAAATTAGTGGCCTTAAAATTATCTTGCGTTAACGCGTTATTATCGTCAGCCCTAATACCAACAGATAATCTCTAAGATTTAATCAGTAAATTTGGGGGAAACACAGAGGTAAATTAATTTGGTGTGGCTGTGGATCAGAGGTAGAGCGGGTCGCCCACAAATCGGGAGGTTGGTGGTTCGATCCCCGGTTCCTCGTAGCTGCCCGGCTCCTAATTACAAACTGGAACCTTTTCAAAATAAAAATCTCACACAAACACTGGACCCAGAATGTATTTGACAAGCTCTGTGCTGGAACAGTCTGCCCTGTGGTCAGTGTGTGTGTGTGTGTTTGTGTGTGTGTGTGTGTGTGTGGGTGTGTTGAGAGAAGCGTCCTGACAACAGCTCTCTGTTTCAGAACAATCAGTGTGTTTTAAAGCTGAATCTCTGGAAGCTTTCAGCCTGCTGCTGCTGCTGCAGTGTTTCCTGATGGAGACCACACCTCCACCTCCACAGACCCGTCAATTCTGACACACTCCACCATCATGATACCAGGACACACAGGATGTTCACTTCAAAATAAAGGCACGGAAACTCTGCTCCCCAGTGAACACAACTAAAATAAGACGGTGAAGCTGAATGCATCATGTGAAATGACAGATTAATATTTAAAGTTTTTGTGGTCAGTATGTTTCGATAATTTATTTCCATCTCTAACTATTAATGTAACCAGCGTTCAGTGTATTTATGTGCTTTTTTGGAAACACATTTATTTTTCACGACATTCTTAATTGTTTGGGGTCCCACAGGCCTCACTGATTTATATTTAATAACAATAATAACAATTATAATAATAATAATGATACTTGCAAAATATAATATATATATGCTGTATATACTGTATATGTGTATATATATATATATATATACTGTACAGTATATACTGTATATGTATATGATGTTATCATTTTATTTGCATCTAATATAATAATAATAATAATAATAATAATAATACTTGCAAAGCTAACACTTTTCCCTTTAAATATGTTTTTTTTTTATCATTCATATATATATATATATATATATATATATATATTTATATATATGTATATAAATAGTTGGTTAGTTAGTTAGTTATCTGTCACCTACAGATAACAGTGTATACATAAACTAACAACAAAAAAACAAGACAAAACTTTTTTTTTATCACTTTTTTATTTAAAAGCTTTTAAAAAATGGATAATTCAAAAGCAAGATTAATTACTATATATACAATTACTATATATACACACTTTATTGTTATACTTTATTGTGTTAATACATATCGTTGATTCATTTCCACAAGTTTTTCCCAATTTTTACCTTTCACCTACAGATAACACGGTGCATACATAAACAAACAACAAAAAATAAAACAACTTAAAAATGTTTAATATATATTCATACATTTTTCATTACTTTTTTATTTAAAGCTTTTAAAAAAGGATAAAGCAAGATTAATTACTATATATATATATATATATATATATATATATAGATAGATAGATAGATAGATAGATAGATAGATAGATAGATAGATAGATAGTAACTTTATTGGTCCCGAGGGAAATTCAAGTTTCCAGCATCACAGTTCCATAGTGCAAACATATTAGTAAAAACGTCACAGGTAAGTAGTACACATGTTAGTAAAACGACACAAGTAGTAACAAGACACATGTAAGTAATACAGAGTATAAAACAAAATATGCAATGTGCAGAAGAACTGTTAAAGATGAATATAGTGCAGGGTAAACAACTGACATACAGGACTTTAAAAAAAAAAGTGAATGTAGTGCAGAAAGTGATACAGTGCTTGGTGATTAAGTATAGGAGATATAGATATTAAGAAATGTCAGATATGGAATATAATGCAGTTTAAGAACTGAGGAAGAGAAGTTTTTTGTAGTGTGCGGAATTTAAGTATATATATATATATATATATATATATATACTTTTTATATCATTATCAATCACTTAATTTATTATACATTATAAACTCTGAAAGTCACACTCCAGCCTACCCATGTCTTTTATTGTGAAATCTCTCCCCGGAAGTCGTCATGTTTATCCGGTTTGCCTTGACGCGGGTGTAACCGGGTAACGTAGCGACAGACGGTCTGGTACCAGTCGACGGTGACTCTCTCCTGCAGTTTAACTCTTGTAAACATTTATATTTACCGTGTCGTTTTACCGGCGCCGTTTACCGTCAACATGTCGCACACCGTCATCACCACGACGACAACAACGACCAGGACGTCCGGTGACGGTGTCCTGAACATGGGCTACACCCGGACCATCCCGGGACTGCTGAAGATAGGACAGCTGGTGAGAAAACATTACAGGTTAACACGGAGTTCAACCTGGAATAACGGAGTGTCTGTTCACACCGACACACCGGGACAGTGTTAGCTAACGTCAGCTGTTAGCTACACTGTTGCTATGGAGACAGGGAACTTTACCTTTTAAGGAAAGGTATTAAATTCATGATTATTTCCATGGAGTCTAGCAGGTGATGTTGGTGATGATGTAGCAGGGGTTTGGACACATGACACACTGACATAAATACTGCTGTGCGGTGCTGGAAAGTAACTAAGAACAATTACTCAAGTAACGTAACGTTAATTTGCTTAATATATAACAGAAATTTACAATAACAATATGTTTTATTTATATATATAAATCAAATGAAAAGAGCTGTAAAGTGAAATGTGCAAAATACTGATTAAGAAATGTGGATTTGGAGACTTAAAGGTCCAGTCTTTAGGATTTAGGGGGATTTATTAGCAGAAATTGAATATAGTATGTTTTCATTAGTGTATAATTGGTCTGGGACGATTCACCTATCTCCTGATTCAATACTATCACGATATTTGGGTGCCGTTCCGATAAGTATTGCGATTCGATATTGCGATTCGATATTGCGATTTTTGTTAACTTTTTTAAAACTAGACCATGGGAAAAAGTTGAATCATACACTTCTAAGAACTTTTACTCTGGACAATCTCCAAATTAATCCAGTAAAAATGTTTGATTTTCAGCATCTATGTAGTCAGAGATGTCCTGAAGTCAAATATATCAGTCATTGTCAGTAATTATTTATTACATTTTTTTCCAGCAACCCAAAAATCAAAGAAAAAAGACATTTCCCTCACAAACATAGTGGTATTTTCTTTTTGAATTTATAAGGGACTTGTAATGTTTTATACTTCTGGTGAATATAATCCAATCAATCTTATTTCCATATATGTATTTTGTATGTACAGTTCCCTTTGTTAACAACTTATTTTGAAAACCGGACATAGTCTCACGTGTGTATACTTCCTCTAACTTCTCCAAGGTGGTCTCTAGCTCTCCCGTCAGCTCCGTTCTCTTTATACATCCATGGTCAGGTCCATCGGGGCCGTTTGAATGCATTTAACATAAATGTCAGTATATGGGTGCTCTACAGTTGTAGCGTCGGCCCATTTGACCACGGAGATGAGAGCGACGGCCGGCTCGACCGCACGTTACCGCGATACGATAACGTTTCCTGTCCATGACAGAGTTAGCATGCAGCTTTAGCCGTGATGTCTAGCTCTGCTTTTCCTGTCAATGTGTGAAACCCAAAGTGTTTCCATACTTTACTGGATGTGTAGTGTTTACCACTTTGGAATTAACACGTGAGGTTGCAGGTCGTATCCACGCTGACCCTCCAACGTTTTCTGCTTTCTAGTTTCGGCTCTCTGAGGTTTGTTTTGGTTGAAGGATACGGAACGGATATGACGTCACGTTACTCAGACTACAACAATAAAAGTGGTAACTTCCTTCTATCTCCGCATAGACTCAAATGAAGCAAATATATCGATTCTGGCATTAAAAAATCTATTTCAAAATCGTAATTAAAAAAATCGTGATACATAGATGAATGGATTTTTTTTCCCACCCCTACTATTTGTTTCTCAGTTATTAGTCTTCGATGGAACATCAGGATTTCCTGCAGCGATTTATTTCACTTCTGCTATAAAATTCTGCAGGAAATCCTGATTTACAATCGCTGATCTGATGGACTGAGATACCATCTACAGGAAGTGAAACATGTCAGACGCATACCCTCCTCACCAGTCCACTGAGAGCAATCACTGTTTTATGACAACAAGAGAGCATCAGCAGACTGTTCCAACATCCAGGGTTTAGTTTAGTATTAAAAGTCCCGCTGTGATGTGTTTCCTCCCAGGTCGCCCTGCTCGTCGCCTTCCTCTGCGTCCACTGTGCTCGGGGTTGGCCCAGCTGGGCGGCATTCCAGTACTTTGTGGTGGTGACGCTGTGGTTCCTCATCGCCTTCTTCATCTTCCTCCTGATGCACCTGTTCAGGCTGCAGGCGAAGATGCCCTGCATCAACTGGCCGCTGACGGTGAGGAAAAAACCCTCCACACAGCTATGTGCAGAGATCACATCCTCCTTCAGCAGGTTTATCACTTAAACAGTCTGACTGTTTGTTACTTAACAGGAAGTTTGACTCAGAATGTGTCTGTAGGGTTAACGAAGGAAGGAAGCTTCTGCAGTGAGTAGAAAGGTGTTAGCTTCATCTCATTAGTTAGCTTCTTAACAAAGATGCACTTCCTGATCATTTGTTTTTTAATGACACTGAATAACACATCTTATCTGTCACTTTTGAAATCTCTGCGCTAAATGCAGGAATAACATTTTAGATCTGGTGTCATTCAATGTTCGATATATTTTACATACATTATATACACGGTAAATTACAGTGTTCGAATTACACCGTAGCTTCTGTGGGAGCCCTATTTTTGGGGGGTGGGAGGGTACTGTACACAGTACTGTACTGTACTTTGTTATTGTCATCTATAGTGGATATTTACATAAAAACACTTAATTCAAAGGATTATGATTATTTAAATATTTGCTTTGATTAAAAAAATCATTTCATCAGCTAGAGAAAGTTTAACAGGTCATAATTCTCTCTCTAATATCTATTTTATATTGATGTGAAAACATCTCCTACAAACATCTGGATTTATTCAAGTTTCTCGCCAAAAACTTAATTTTACAAGATTACATTTGAACATGTCACAATTACGTTGTAATTTACCTTCACCCAATTGTCATTTTACTGAGCAGAGCATGAACGCCTCACAATATAACTCAGTGGAACCTCCGTTAACGTTAGTAGCTTCATTATTTAACCAATCAGGACTGCGCTGCCCACCGGCTGCTAACAGCTAACGTTACTAACTCTCCTCCTCTTTATTTCAATACAGATTTGTTGTTCACAGTGTCGCATTATCAGAGAATGAATAGGGTGCATCCTCTCAGCTTTGGTAGTCGTAGCGCCATACTGTTGAGCGCTTTTTTTCTCTCCGCTTTGGCTCCGGTCCCAAACAAACAGAAACATTATACAGCATGCGTATACGTCATTGTGCAGCGTAACTGTCAGAAAGCATTTGATGCTGTGGATATCTTTCCAGTTAGCGTGTGTTCGTGCAGTAGCAACTTTCCCAATTGCAAAAGTTAAATGACAGGAAGAATGTGGTTATTGCTCTGTAAGTTGACTGAAACACTTCTCCGAGACGTCACACTCTTTATTTTATATGATATATGATTATATATGATATATTTTTTTACCTGGGGCTAATTATAATATTATATTATATTATCCAACACAGAAACTTTCTCTCTCAGCTCCCGTTGTAATTTCAGATCATAGTGGCTCCAGAAAAATGTGTAACCAGATGCTGGAGTTTATTACTGATGGGTCAGACTGACATATTATAATCCATATAGAACATGTGGTAATGTCTCTTTCTTATCGCACTGAGAGCTGAGAGTTTGGTCCAGCCGACCTCGCTCTTTTCTTCCAGTTGATTGCTTAGGAGGTGAAACAAAGTCTGCAGGACATCAGCGGGAAGACGTACCATTAGAAGGCAGTTTAACCGCAGCCTCAAACATACAGGGGGATAATATGATGTTGTGAAGATAACTAATGTGTTGTTGTGTATTACTTCCCTCTCAGCGTCTTTGATTAAACCCTCGTCTGTCACTCTGCTGTTTCAGGAGTTCTTTCATTACTCCGTCGGGACCGTCCTCATCTTCATCGCCTCCATCGTCGCTGCTGTGAAGAGCGGAGGAGTTTCAGCGCTGGTGGCCGGATCGGTACGTAACCACACAGACTCTGGGGTACCTGGGTAAAACTACATGGGACTATAGACATATAAACAGATAGATAGATAAATAGATAGATAGACCTCATTGAGGTTGATTAGGACACGATGATGTGACGTTTTGCCGTTAATTGTCTATAAAACACAGGTAGATATTCAGGAGTAGTGTAGGTGGTCTGTATATAATGTTTAGTTTAGAGTAGGGCTTTGCTCCTGATGATGCACCAGGAGAAGCCAGGAAGTATTAGAATTTAAAAAGTTTTCATCCTGTTTTGCGGATTGGTGTGATGTTTGTGGTTCCTGAAAGCAGAGGCAGAGTGAGACCTCTGTCTGACCGCCCTCCACGCTGAAGCAGAAACTATTAAAACCCCCTCGGGAGTTGCTCCGTCCTTCCTGCTTCTGTCCGTCTGTCCTCCCTCTGATTACACAGGAAGTCACATTGACTTCTTCACTGATAACATTGTTTGTCTGATTCATCAGATATCAGAAATTTGTTTTCATGTTGTATTGTTTTATTTAACCTTTATTGAATCTTCTGCAGACTAAACATGTAGCTTGATATAAATGTGTGTTCATGTTAACATGTTGTGCCTCTGTTGTGTGTTTGTTTGCAGGTGTTTGGGTTCATAGCGACGTTCCTGATGGCCGTTAGCTTGTGGACGTCTTACAGCGTGACCTGCGGCCCTCATCAGACCGGTACGTCCCATCATGCACCGGGTGTTTACCATTTGATATGTTTTAAATCTGATGATCTATCCCTCTTGAGTTAAAACTGTTAAAACGTGTCCAGCGTTTGATAGAAGAGAGTCTCAGTCTCACTGAATGTGTTGGTTTCACTGAGGAATGCTAACAATGCTAATGGCGCTGATCCAATCATAATCAGACATCTGAACCACGTTCACATGATGGGAATTATCTACACTGCAGTCAAAGACTTCACTTCTCTCTTAAATCCTCCCTTTTTCACTTCTCTCTGTTTCTCCTCCCTCCATTCCTCCTTATCTCCTGCACCCTTCCTTCCTTCCTTCCTTCTATCCTATCTACCATCCTTCCCTTTTTCTTTCCCTCCATCCTTTCTTTTTTACTTCCATCCTTCATTCTAACCTTCTACCCTTCCATCCTTTCCTCCCTTCCCTCATCCTTTCCTTCCTTCCTTCACCTTCCCTGTTTCTTTCCTTCCATCCTTCCTTTTTTCCTTTCTTCCTTCCTTCCCTCTTCCTTCCCTTTACCCTTCCTTCCATCCTTCCTTTTTTCCTTGCTTCCTTCCTACCTTCTATCCTTTCTTCCTTCTACCCTTCCTTCCCTCCTCCCTTTCTTCCCTCCATCCTTCATTCCTTTCTTCCATCCTTTCTTCCCTCCTTCCTTCCTTCGTTCTTTCTCTCCTTTCTCCCTTTCTTCCCTCCCTCCTTCCTTCCATCCTTCCCTCCTCCCTTTCTTTCCTTCATCCATCCTTCCATCCTTCCCTCATCCCTTCTTCCCTCCATCCTTTCTTCCCTCCTTCCTTCCTTCCCTCCTCCCTATCTTTCCTCCATCCTTCCCTCCTTTCTCCCTTCTTTCCCTCCTCCCTTTCTTTCCTCCATCCTTCCTTCCCTCCCTTCGTTCTTTCTCTCCTTTCTCCCTTTCTTCCCTCCTTCCTTCCATCCTTCCCTCCTCCCTTTCTTTCCTCCGTCCATCCTTCCATCCTTCCCTCTAACTTCTTCCCTCCTCCCTTTCTTTCCTCCATCCTTCCTTCCCGCCCTTCGTTCTTTCTCTCCTTTCTCCCTTTCTTCCCTCCTTCCTTCCATCCTTCCCTCCTCCCTTTCTTTCCTCCATCCATCCTTCCCTCTAACTTCTTCCCTCCATCCTTTCTTCCCTCCTTCCTTCCTTCCCCCCTCCCTATCTTTCCTCCATCCTTCCCTCCTTTCTCCCTTCCTTCCCTTCCTCCCCTTCCTTCCTCCCTTCTTTCCCTCCATACGTTCTTCCTTCCTTCCCTCCTTCCATCCTTCCTTCCTTCCTTCCCTCCCTTCCTTCCCTCCACCCTCCCTCCCTCCCACCCATCCTTCCTTCCTTCCTTCCTTCCATCCCCCCTCCAGGTGCAGCAGTGTAAGAAGGCTCCAGACGGCTGTGAAGGCAGTTTCCTGTGTCCTGGTCAATTATCTGCCTAGCAACCACCTGGATAATTAACCTGATTGGATTATATTTCCTACTACAGAGGTAAAGGAACAGCTGATCCAGGACCAGCCATCATTTTACATAAATATCCTGATCATCACGGTAAAACCCTGACAGGACCATAGTTACAGTATTATCGGACTTCTAAAGTCACATGTTCATGTTAAAGGTGCTCCGTCACATTTTAACCATCAATGTAGCAATAGAATCAGTATCAATCAATGACAATACCTCACCTGGTATTGTTGTTACGACTACATTTCCCATCACCCCCTGCTGCTTCCCGCCCTGACTTTCCCTCCCAGAAAACGTAGCCATGTTGGTTTTTCCCTCCTTCCACCTTCTGCTATCAAATATTTAGAGACGCTTTTTAGAGAAGTTGAAGCTGCGTTAGCTCTAAAAGAACAGCGCCCTCTTCCTGTTGTGTGCCATAAAACAATCCTGACGATTTCCCGCCAAAATCTCACAGGTCAGCGTGCAGCCGCAGTCACGAGTCACCTCTGTTGCACTTCCTCGGTGGTTTACAGCGCCTAGCTTGATTTGCTTGATTCATAATCAAATGTCTCATTCATTCCAACTTTTTTTATTCTACTTTTAAAAATTCCTCAAGCTCAGTCAAAAGCAGTCTGGACCACGGATGCATTAAAATCTTTTTTTTTTTTTTTAAATCACTTTTCTTAAATGCCCAGCAATCAAATGATGCACAGTAATAGCCCTGTTAGCCTGCTATGCTAATTTTTGCTAGCACACTAAAAGATTCTATCATTATTCTAGTATGTTAACAAACATTAACAAGCTAATATTTTACAGAAAATAACTTGCATGCTAATGATTTTGTTAGCATGCTAAAACATAACTCAGGGGCTAATGTGTGCTAAAAAAAACAAAAAACAATAGCATGCTAAATGATTCTGTGAATTGAAACAAAAGTAAACATCAGCATGCTAACAATGCAAACAAACACAAGGAAAAGTGCTGCATCTCTCTGGAATTAAGAGATAAGTCTGGTGATAATTTATGTTTTTGTTATTGTCAACAAATCCTGTGTGCAGAACCAAACCAACAATTATATCTTGAAATACTAAATGGGAGATGGAGAGAAAATGTTGCTAATATTTAGCCTTCTGCTAACAGTTAGCAGAAGGCTAAAAATAATCAACTCTTTCTCTCCATCTCTGAAACGCTTCACCGATATTGTACGACTCTCTTTTGGACTGACTTTACTAAAGGATAGTTAATTATAGGCATCCAAAGATTTATACGCCCTCAATTTATCTTTACAGCGCTGCCATTGGCCACCAGCTCGCTGGTCGGACGGCTGGCTACAGAGGAGCTGAGACAGGGAGTCAGCACATTATTTTGTTGACAATAAGAAACATATAGAATAACACCAAAGATATCCTTCAAACAGCAATTTCACTACTGTTTTGAAAATATGATTTGAGATAAACATCAAGTGAACTAAATCTTCCTTTATGTGGGTGCGGCAGTGACGCCCATGAAGCATCACATTAACCTCCCACAGTCAGACACACTGTCTGCTGTGGAAATCAATTTTCTGTTAACTTCAGCAGCCATGAGTTCAGAATCAAAGAACAGCATTTATTACAGTTTCACCACAATATGCTGTTCTTCCTGTTTTTCCTCTCAGACGGGACATGCACGACTGTCCTTGGTGCTTTTAAACAAAACAAACTGTTAAATGTTGAATTTAAATTCAATCTGAATTTTCAGAAAGCACATCAGTAACAGTTTTAAATGATGCCAAAAAAAGAGAGAGCAGTGTCCTCATTAAAGTAAAAATGTGATTATGATTTCTATGAAGCCTGTCGGGGTCATATGGTTTAACATTACTGGAAATCTGTTTGCAGGGGCTAATAAACTTTACGCACATATTAATAAAACGTGATGAACAGATTAATAAAGCGTATAATAAAACATTGATATTAATAAAGAAAAAATACAAATGGATTTTTTCATAGATTGTACAGATTAATATGTACTAGGGCTGTCAATCAATTAAAATAGTTAATCGCAAATTAATCACACCTTTTTTATCTGTTCAAAATGTACCTCAAAGGGAGATTTGTCAAGTATTTAATACTCTTATCAACATGGGAGTGGGCAAATATACTGCTTTATGCAAATATATGTTTATATTTATTATTCGAAATACAATTTACACATAGATTAATCAAATATACACACGGATTAATAAAACATTGTGCAGATTAACAAAACATGCCTACAGATGAATAAAACATATGCATGAGTTAATGAAACATGTACTGATTAATGAAACCAACACACGGATTAATAAATGTACAAACATTAATAAACCTTAAGCATGAAAAAATATTAAACATGCAAAAAGAAAAAAATTAAAATGGAAAAGAAGAAATTGATAAAATGTACACATGGATTAAATAAACAGTTACAGATGAATTTAAATTTATATGGGGATATATAAATTGTATGTAGGCCTACAGATAAAAATACAACATATGCATGGATTTATAAAATATATGCACAGATATGAATCTGGCATTCAGATTAAAAGGAGATCAATATCATTTTTTTTAAAAAGCTTTAATGTAATACAACATTTAATTGTCATACCAGCTGAATAAAAACACAATATGTCAGAAAAATAGTGAAACAACTATAGATATCCAGTGTGCTGCTGCACATAGAAAACAGTAAACAGTCACAACAACTCTCTTTGACTGTTAGAGCACAAAATATCTCAAGATACCTCTCCTGGTCTGTACTTCATCCTCACATGTTGTAGTATTTTCACCATTTGTCTGACTTTGATTATCAAGCTGTGCTTTTATTTAGTGTTTTGTTTAGTGTATTTAGTTTAATAATTTGTGTGACAGATTTTCAAATCATATGGCCCCCGGCTCCGTAGTTTTCTGACCAATCAGAGAATCTGTGCTATTTAACTGAAGTCTTCTTAATAGTACACAAATGCTGATGTGAAACTGAACTCTGCTGTCAGTCAGCGAAGTTAACCCTCAGATTACTGCCTTACTGTTAATCAGATGCCAAAAAATCTTAGTGTGATGCTTCGGATTTTACACTGAATGTGTTACGCTTCCTCTGACGCAGCTCCGGGTACAGAACGAGGATTCACGTCTAATCGGATTAAAATCGAATGTTTCACTTTGACTATGACCATGTGGAAGTTTAGGTTTACTGGACAAATTACAATGGATTATGTTATGTTAAACAATTTAACGCTAGGTTTAGGCAACAAAACTAGGTTCTTATGTTAAACAATTTAACGTTAGGTTTAGGCAACAAAACAATTTTGTTATGTTAAACAATTTAACATTAGGTTTAGCCAACAAAACTACGTTGTTATGTTAAACAATTTAACGTTAGGTTTCTGCAACAAAACTGCGTTTTTATGTTAAACAATTTAGTGTTAGGTTTAGGCAACAAAACTATGTTGACTCGGGTCCCAGGTCGGGTCTTGTTTACTGGGTATTGTGTGGACCCCTGAAGGTCATAGCAGCAGTCTAAATTTCTTAACCGGCGGCTAAAGTTGGTGGGCGTGTCTCACAGTGTGATCTAAGAACACCATTTTGGATTAACAGCCAAAGATTTCACCCCTCGCGATTGTCATCTTTTATCTGAGACAGCCCAGAATCACACAGTGTTTAGGGGTCCAACACCCTGTTACAGTCACAACTATTCAAAAGCTGTTTTCTACAAAGTAAAAGCTGCATTTCACTTTCAGATATACCAACTTTCTGTGATGGTCCAAGGTGTTCACATATTTGCTGCTTCACTGTACTGTATTTTATTTCTGGTCTGGACCAGTTTGACATATGAAGGCTTTATTTCATCATAGATGCACTGATAAATCTTCTTCAATACTATTTTAGCTGGCAGTAATTAAATGATCAAATCTGATGAAAATGAATATCTGAAGCATTTGTTTAGCATCGCTGGACAAAAATAATAAGATCTTTGAGATTTAGCGTGCTTTGATTTTTTTGTATTTTTATTGTTAAACTTTTGATATACCGAGTTTTTCCATCAGTATCTCCCAAGCATCCAGTTTTAGTATCAGATTTGATATCCTTATTTTTTATTGGTGCATCTTTTATTGTTTGACCCTAAAGCTGGGTTTTATATTGCTGCCTGGACGTTTTGTGTGGAATCAGAATGAATCAGAGTTTTTGTGTTTTCAGATAAAGATTTAAACTCTGAGCTGTAATTGTGAACATTAGTCTCATCATCCACTTTTCTCCTTTTGGAAAAGATTCTTAACACACAAACTTTGAAGATTCATTCTGGCTCCAGGTTGAACAAAACCAGACTGTTTACATTATTTATTTTGGCATGGATGTATTTTCTGATGCTTAATGATGCTTTCTATTCTCACTAATGCAAAGTGACCTGATGTTAAACTGTTGGTCCACTGGAGATACAGCAGGCTGGTAAATGGTGGCTAATAAGTACTGATCCAGGACTGTCATAAGACAAGTTGGATGGTCTTGGATGGATATTTCAAGAAAACACCATGTCAAATCAAAGATCACGTTGGATTTCTTTCTTTATTCCATGTGGTTTGTATTGAGTTTATTAGAAGAGACCTTTCTCGGTTTCAAGGTTAATTTGACATTTATTTAATCCCATAAAATTGAGCTTCAGAGTTCATTTGTTGCCCTGGTAACAGAGGTTGACAGAAAAATAAACCTCAAGGTCCATTTAGTTGCTGTTCTGGACCTTTCGATTGTCTCACACGATCTTCAGATCTTTTCTTAGGACAGCAGGGATCGCTCGTCTGTTGCTTAAACATTATGCTTCAAAGTTCATGCTTGACCTTCAAAACAACCGTTTACGAAACGGTTTGAATGGATAAAAATCTATCTATTGAGAGAGATTACTTCATGGACCCGGACGTGAGATTGTTGTCATGTGCTGTTTCAAAGGTCAAGAATGAACTTTGAAGCTCTTTTATTGGTTAAAAAGGTGTAAAACAGCAAAAAAACATGATTTGCCTTGACCGAAAAAGGTCTCATTAAAGTCAATACAAACCATGTGGAATCGAGAAAGAAATCCGGTGCTATCTTTGATTTTATATAGTTTGTGTTGATTTGAATGAAAAGTGACCTTTCTCGGTCAGAGTAAATAATGTTTTTTTGTTACACCTATCTTCGTCATTTTTAACACCTTAAAAAGAATATTATCTACCACCCCGTGAGTAGGCGATGGCGCAGATCATCACCTACCTCCCGGTGAGTTCGGATTTTCAACTTTCTTCCCGTAACAAATTTTACAAGTGACTGAAATGTCCGGGTTCTGTGAGATGTCCATTCACGGTTCTGGATCAACGCTACGAGCTAACAGGCTGAAACATGAGAAAACACCAGTAAAACAGGAAGAGCCCGGTGGACTCAGACGCCCTGATAGTTCAGATTATTTAGGTTTTTCTCCAAAGTGCCTTAATGTTCTGTTGATGTACAGATCGGTCCGTTAACCTGCTGTTTGCGAGCTAATGGGCCGACTTGGTTTCCGTGAGGAAATAAACTGAAGAAAATGGAACCACATTTAAAATGGCGAGGTGTGTCTTAAGGTTTGTGCTGGCGGGGGGGAGAAATGAAGTGATTTTATTATGTTTTAGAAGAAAAGATGTCCACAGTATTCATCACAAAGAGCTCACATGACTTGTGTTGTTTTTCTACATTTTTTTAAAGTGTGTTTAAACTACAAGTTGTGATTTGTTGCATGTTGTAAATTAAAGGCTCATTGCACCATTTCTGTCTCAAGTTTGTACTAAATGACCAATGCCAAAAAAAACGTAACACACAGGTCCAAATATGCACAAAAACTGGACACAAAAATACCAAAAAATAGAAGTCCCCTGCCGAGGCTCTACTGTAACACACCCTTTAGAGAGAAAGTGTGTGTTTGTTTGGCTGAAGGAGGGGAGGGCATGATGGGAAGTATGAGTCACTCTCGTCGCCCCTCGAGGACGCTTCATTTCCTGAAACTCAGCAGCTGCACTTTCACTAACAGCAGCAAGTTTTATTATCATGTTCACAAATATAAAACCTGGCTAGGATATAGTCTGTCTACTGTACGCACTCTGAGCCTATGATGACACACGTTGATGGACAGACCCCTCATTTACATAATGAGCCAGAAATGTGTAAAAAAATCTATAAAGAAAAGAATACAGAAATAAATAAGTTTGGGGAAATAGATAAGGGGTGAAATGCAAAGGGAAAATCATGCATAAATACATACATACATTTAAAAATAAATGCAAAGATAAAAAAAAAAAAATAATAAAACTAAATACAAAGATAAATACATTTAAAAATTAATAAAAAATAAATACACAAATAAATAAAAATGAAAATTAAACAGAATAGAGTAAATAAATAAGGGAATTAATACAAAGATAAAAAAAAATGAATGCATAAATAAATACATACATTTGAAAATAAATAAGAAATAATGCAAAAATAAATAAAAGAATAAAACTAAATGCAAAAATAAATACATTTGAAAATTAATAAAAAAATAAATACATGAAAAAACTAAAATTAAATGTTTTTTTTTTTTTGTAAAATTTAATAAAAAATTAAAATAGAGTAAATAAATAAGACAATTAATCCAAAGAAATAAATAAAAAAGCAAATTAAAACAGAAATGGCACATTTTATCAATTAATTAATGGCTACATTTATTTTTAATATTATTTTTAAAGCAGAATATTTGTCCACTCCCATGTTGATAAGAGTATTAAATACTTGACAAATCTCCCTTTAAGGTACATTTTGAACAGATCAAAAAATGGGCGAATAATTTGCGATTAATTATTTTAATCGATTGACAGTCCTAATCTTTATGCTAAGCTAAGATAACCAGCTGCTGGCTGTAGCTTCATATTATAACCAAAGAACGTTTATTGATAAGAAGTGAAAGTCAATAGTTCGTTCCATTGCAACATCAGCGCCCAGCAGCAGAGCTGCAATTCCACCATTTTGGACTGAAAGCGACTACCAGACGCCATTAAAACGTCCGCCTACAAAGAGCCGTACAAAATTAATATTATTATTTTTGATTATTTGATTATTTCTATTCTATTGTCATATTCTACCAAAATGGCTTGTGTTGAACAATAAAAAATATTATAAATAATATAAACGCTCAAAAAAAAACACCAAAGTTTTGTGTCTTTGCTTCTGTACTCTTTGATATTACAGCATATAAACACCAGGGACTATTCCTTCCTTCAAGCCTCCATTTATTCTTGGAGTCCCACTGAAGGACCAGCAGAGATAAACTCAAGATTTCTAGAGAAGCTTGAAATCGTTCAGATGACAGAAGACAGGAAGTGTGACTGAACGTGGTCGTTTTCAGCAACTGAAACTAACGTGACATCCAGAGTCACACTGTGTTCATACAGAGGAAAGTCAATAACTGCTCTTCATGGCAGCCTCCTTCTTTTTTCATCTTTTCTTTAAACTCCTGCTGAACTTTTTCCAAATCAAACCATCAGTTTTTTATCAGAGTCCATCTCTGCCAAGCAGAAGGTAGAAAGGATACAAATAAAAAGTATTTCAAAACAAGTCAGACTTAACAGTTAAAATGTACATTTTTATAGTCAAAATTATGATATTAGTCATGAGAAAATAATTTAATGTTCATTATTAAAAGTTACAGCTATGGGATATTAGTCCATTTTAACTTTGTGAGTCAAATTACAAGAACGATGGTACTAGTTAAGTAATAAGTATTTGAATTACTATCTTTCTGACGTAGTATATTGTAATGTTTTGTTATTCCAAACATTTCATCAGTTTTTCTGTGGCAGAAATGGGCCACAGTATATATATACACTGTTGAGTCTAAATTAAACAATTCATCATATTTTTAATGACGTACTGTATGATGAGTTTTTAACTTCAGATATTAACATATGAGTAACCTCAGCTCAGCTCAGATAGTGGAGTGAAAAGTAAATTTCCTTCAGAAATCTGGTGGAGGAAGTATTTTCAAAAAAGACAAATACTCCAGAGAAATGAGTATTAAGCATATTTAGTTTCCATCTCTGGAACACAACATCATTGTTCATCTGTAACTTTACAAGTCATTTTCTGAAGCCGCTCCACTGACTGTTACTGGTGTTACTGGTGTTATTGTTGTTACTGGTGTTATTTTTACTGGTGTTACTGATGTTTGCTTCTGTGTCTGCAAGTTTCCAGCTCAGAAGAATCTGAAGTGAGGAAACGTCGCCACCTTCTGGAAGAAACCTCAGTGACAACACAACAGCAACAAATATGTTCATTTTAAAACAGAGCAATAATTTAAACAAATATAAATTATTAATTAAAACAACATTTTTAAAAAAGCAAGAAGATAAATAAAGATGTCATATACAGTAAATTATAAATATTAAGGGTTTTGAGGGTGTGAGAGAATGGCAATATAATCACAATATCCTTAAAAAATACAAGGTTCTTATATATTTTATTTGTAAATTTACATTTGTGAATGTGAAATATTTTCTGAAATATTCTCTGAATGGAAGTGAGGAGAAGTTTTACATCAAATGTTTAACAATAAATATCTTAATTAGGGCTGAAATGATTATTAGTAGGTGATAAAAAAAAAAAAAAAACTATTTTATGCAGGGATTATTGATTGAGTTATTTTTCAAGCAAAGCTCAATTTTTGGAGTTTTATTTTTTAAAGGAGTTTAAAATGTCACATTGAGCTTTAGGAAATGTTATATTTACATATAATACATTTTATAAAGTAGATGATCAATGAATAATGAAAATAAATGAAAAGTTTATGATTAAACCTGAACGTCCAAATTATAAAAGAGTGAGGACAGAAAGAAAACATCACAACACAATATTTAACTACTCTGGGAACGTGTTAGGAAACGCCTTTAATTCTGTTTGTGTGTCTCCATGGAAACGGGACCAAACACGGAAGTTGTCCCTCCAGTCTGCTGCAGGTAAACAACACCACAAACCTCCATTTCACCTGTTTATTTAACCTGACCTGGTTAATTTAAAACCTCATTATCATGAGACGATGCGGCGAAATGTTGACTTAACAGCGAACAGCTGAGGAACGATTATAAACAGCTGATTAACGGTCATAAACAGCTGATTAACGGTCATAAACAGCTGATTAACGATTATCAACAGCTGATTAACGGTCATAAACAGCTGATTAACGATTATAAACAGCTGATTAACGATTATAAACAGCTGATGAACGATTATAAACAGCTGATTAAAGGTCATAAACAGCTGATTAACGATTATAAACAGCTGATTAACGGTCATAAATAGCTGATTAACGGTCATAAACAGCTGATTAACGATTATAAACAGCTGATTAACGATTATAAACAGCTGATTAACGGTCATAAACATCTGATTAACGGTCATAAACAGCTGATTAACGGTCAAAAATAAATGAATAAATGATTTGATAAATAAATAAATATGTCATTAAATGTAACACAAATAAATAAAAATAAATGTAGCCATTAATTAATTGATAAAATGTGACATAAATTGATATTTCTGTTTTAATTTGCTTCTATATTTATTTATCTTTGTATTAATTCCATTATTTATTTACTCTTCTGTTTAATTTAGTAATTTATTTATTTTTTACATTACGTGGCAGAAATTCATAAAGAAATGTATGAACAAAAGAATACAGAAATAGATAAGTTTGGAGGAATAAATAAGGGGTGAAATGCAAAGGGAAAATCTTGCAGAAATAAATAAATAAAAATAAGTAGATAAAAAGGGAAAAAATAAACAGAAGAGTAAAAATATACGGGAATTAATTTAAAGATAAATAAATAAGCAAATTAAAATTTTAAAATTTACCAATTAATTAGTGGCTACATTTATACTTAAAATGATTTTTGCTGCATTTAATGACATATTTATTTATTTATTTAGTAATTTTTTTTTTTTTTAATTTTTGATATTGGCAGGTTCCGTCCTCTATACAAATTTGAGGTGATTCATTTGAGTGTTTAATACTTTTTGAGTACTTTTTACATTTATATGACAGCTTTAGTTACTTACAGATCAAGATATTACATAAGAAAACACATGATAAGTTTATAAAATAGAACACATTTATCTGTTTATGCTAACGTTTATTATATTATCATCATCATCTTTATTATTATTATTGTTAGTAGTGTCTGAGCTCACAGTGCACCTGTCCTCGGTCCACAGGTGAGCTGTCAGGATGCCCAGGTTTCAGGAGGTGGAGTCAGGCCAGGCCCCGCCCCCTGGCAGCAGCGGCCTGGTTGCTAAGCGATACAGCATCCTGCAGAGTCTGGGCAGGGGAAGTTTTGGTTCAGTTTATCTGGTTCAGGACACCAAAGCTATAGACGGAGAACAGCTGTGAGTAAAAAATCTTTCATTTCATATTTTCACCATTTAGTGTTTCTGATGGTTTCCTCTGAATATTCCTGCAGCTGCAGCGGCGATGACGCTGCTGTTCGTCTGCATGGGACATAAGAACTGCTCATACTTTTATTATTGTATTTTAAAACTCCACAAACTTAAAAAGAATGAGTGTCACATGCAAATTTTGCTCTAACCAGTAGCTGGACAGCAAGTTTCTATATTTCTAAACACTGAACATGTTCATATAGAAGTTATCATGACGTTCTGGGAGTGAGGATGGTTTGTCAACAGGAAGTCTACAGAGAGTCACTAGATGGCAGCGTCCACCTGTGAAGTCACTCACATACACACACCTGTACTATAAAACCTGGTCCAGCTGATCTTAGTTCAGTGAGTCAGACAGAGGCAGACGTCTTCAGATTTGAGGTACTTTACTTGAGTATTTTCTTTATTTTATGCTACTTTATACTTCTCCTCCACTACATCTCAGAGGTAAATATTGCACTTTTTACTCCACTACATTTTTCTGACAGCTTTAGTTCCTTCCTGTCCAGGTAAAACCAGGTATATCCAGGTGTGTGGATGCTGAATGTTTGTGATAAACTGAAGGATGAAGTGAAAATCCTCCTCGTCCTTCTGAAGCTAAATAAATTCTGTAAAAAGCCTCTTGGATCAGCTGGAAAATGCATCGTCACAGAGCTGAAAACAGGCTGTTTTTCTGACACCATGAAAAGTTGAAAGTAGATTAAACTAGCCAACAGGATATAAAGGAGTTAAAATGCAACACACACATTAATGCAGCAGTAATATTAATCCAGAAACATTAGACAGTAAAATAATGTGTGTTCGGTGTTCACCAGTGTTGAGGTAGTTTTTCCCATGAGCACCAGGGCTTCCTGTTTGTGCTGAGTGGGTATTTAGTGATTTAATGAAAACAATAGCAGTTTACTGAGCTGTCCATGAAGGATGTGTCTCATGACAGTTTCATTGACACTCTTATTGGTTCTGTGCAACAAGATTAATAAATCAAGAACATTAATTTATATTTTTAATATAACAAACAGCAGTAACATCAACATTTCCTACACTAAAGTCACTATATGAACTCAATAATATCTCAGTATAAACCAGGAGGCTACCTCCGGGTCTGAAAAGTGAAGCCTTAAACCTGCATTCTCTCTAACAGCCAGCAGGGGGCGACTCCTCTGGTTGTCTGATTGTACAGAAGTCTATGAGAAAATGATCCTACTTCTCACTTGATTTAAGTCTTCTTCAAAACAGCATGATGTTCATTTAGTAAATTATGGTCCCATTTAGAGTCAGATAGACCATAAAGCAGGGGATACTTTAGGGCGGGGCTACCTTGTGACTGACAGGTCGCTACCACGGCGTTGTCCGGTCTGGGAGTTGTTCGTGTTTTCTTCTTACAACTTTAACCCTTTCACAGTGTGTTTTTACTTCATCAAAAACATTCATGTAACATTTTGGTCGCCTAAAAAATGTCTTATTCAGCGTTCGGTTGTACTTAGCTCAAGCCTCTCGTGTCACTTCTGGTTGTAAAAAAACAAGATGGAGACGGCCAAAAACCAAGATGGAGACGGCCAAAACCAAGATGGTGACGGACAAAAAACCAAGATGGAGACGGCCAAAAACCAAGATGGCGACGGCCAAAAAACAAGATGGTGATGGCCAAAAACCAAGATGCAACCAACTACACAGCAACTCTTCAGCATAGCGTTATTACTGTTAGCGGTTTGTTTAAAGTAGAAGTTTGGAGACATGTTTCAACTTCTTCTGTTTACTCTGTTACCGTCTATAAGAGACACAGGGTTGGTTTGTGGCCATGAGAGACTACTCTGGAGGACGTAATGCCAGTGTGATGTATGTCTCAGAGACGGGGTTTGTGTGCAGGTATACACAGGAAACAAAGGGTGCTGACACAACACCAGTTCATGTGTGTTAGAGTGAAGGGATGACACACATTAACTGAGCAGGTAGAGCTGCAGCGTGTTGCTCAAGGGCACTTGTGCCTGCTGCAGGACGCCGTACGTCAAGAGAGAACCAGGAGGAGTCTCTGTGTTGTCAGAAAGCAGATGGTGAGTCGGTGTTTGGAGTCGTCATCGCTGCCCTTTCACCATCTGACAGGTCCCCCCCCCCCTCCTCTCCTCCCTGTCCAGATTTAGACTTGATGCCCCGATCAATGTGTCAGCGTCGGCTCCTCAGTCTGTAACATTCAGGTCAGTGTCTGTAAAAAGATTCATCTCAGACGTCTTTCACCCGACAAGACCTGAAGCTCATCATGAAAACAAAGAAGAAAACAATGAGAGCTCCAGATCTGTGTTTAGGAGCTTTTTCTGATGTGCCGTGACCCCGTCGGGATGCGGTATCCATGGCGACAGAGGAGCAGCGTCTCTTCACTCTCATCACGTCTCAGTTTGTCGGTGAGCCGATGGAAGCGGACGGAGCTTTGTGAGGATTTTAACGTCCGTCCACCCACGCAGAGAGGAACAGGAAGTCTCTTCTTCACTGAAAACACAAACTGTCCTCCTCAGAAACTCCACCACAGGAAGTTTTATTGTGAAAAACAGCTTGTTGCTTTTGTTAACAGGGGATCAGGTCAGCTGTTTCCTGTTTGGAAGCAATCAGTTTGATCAGTGGTGGAAACTAACTAAGTACAATTTTGAGGTACTTGTACTTTACTTGAGTATATCCGTTTTCTGCTACTTTATACTTATACTACTTGAACTACATCTCAGAGAGACATGTTGTACTTTTTACTGCACTACATTTATCTGATTACTACATGATTTAATTCAGATTATGAATACAAAACGTGTGCACAGTTTGATAGCAGCCTTCCCTGCTTTCTTCACAGCCATTGAGTAAAAGCCAGATTTAAAAAAAGCGTCTGTCCTGCAGCGGTTTGACATTTGAAAACTAGAGCCAATGAAAATGTGGGACATCGTGTCAATATGTGGGACGTGGGACAATAAGGGATAAAAATGCTGTGCAGTCCCTCGTAAAGTGGGACACCTGGTCACCCTGGCATGAAGACACATGGAGGTGATTCCTCAGAGGTCGGAGCAGCTGTGTGACCCAGCTGATGGATATCGTCTCCGTTGGCCTGTTTGACTTCCTGTTTGTAGCTGCTGACTGAACTGAGGAGAGCCAGCTGAGGCTGCAGCGAAGCATGCTGGGAACAAGATTGTTGATTTGCTAGAAGACTTTGCTTCATCAGCGAACACAGTTCCAGAGGAATCTTTTTGTGTAAACAGCAAGGCAATCCAGGCACTCCAAAATATTAAAACGAGTGGCGAATGAGGAAGGAAATATATTAAAAAGACTTTATTATATTGGCTAAATTATTTAAAAAAACAACATGTTTTGACCACCGTAGGTGTTCGTCAGGGATTAAAACGGTAAAAAGAGTTTTAAGCCCTTGCGAACACCTACAGTGGTCTAAAACCGAGATGCCGACAGACTAAAACCAAGATGGTGACGGCCAAAATGCCGAACTTGAGGCTTCAAAACGTCAGTCCACGAACCAATGGATGACGTCACGGCGTCACGACGTCCTCTTCTTACATACAGTCTATGGGGAGCATGAATCTTCTCTGAACTTCAGGGAAACACTTGTTGAGATATACAGTAAGTGCTTTCAGTACAGCGAGTGTGCAGTGACCCACTGCTCTGTATCTCTGGACCCCTCATTGGACTTCATACAGGATAAGACCAGAAATATTCCACATTTCCCTTCATGTCAACATGTTGAGACTCAAACAAACAGTGAATGTATCTTCTAAGTATTGTGGGTCAGAGTGTTTACAGGAGCTCTGTTGTCCTGTGAATTCATCATAAACAGCCGTCAGTGAGCTGCTGCTGAGTGATCGATCACTGCGCCTCTCCTCGCCCACCTGCCCCCCGCTGACACCCTCATATCCCACTTTATGTTGTGTCAAAACTCGAGTGGGGGGAACGCTGATTTATTCACTTCCTGTTTGCCATCTTCTGCTCAGCGTGCAGGGGGAGCTTCAAGGCAGAAAAAAACAAAACAGTTGCACTGAGCCAGCAACACACAGATCCATCTCAGTGAGTGTTAAACACCTGCTAAGACACAATACTGAGCTGTAAAAACTCCCGCCGGGCCGCCATCGACTCTCTTAGATTCACAGAGCCCGGAGGAGACACACTGAGGCAGACGCCTTCCTCTCCCCCTCCATCATCCCCCCCGCCTCCCCCGTTATCCTCTAATTGTGATGTTTAAACGAGCGAGTCAGACGCCTCCCACTGCTGCTGTGATGAAGCAGAGTGACAGCCCGCTGAGAGAGGTGCAAATTGTTTTCTTCCCCTGGTTTTCCTAGATTTATCTGATTTATTTCACTTTGTGCAGCAGATTCTGTGAGCTGAACTCTGCAGACTGAAGTTACACCTGAGCAACAGGTGTAGTGGAGTAAAAAGTACAATATTTACCTCTGAGATGTGGTGGAGTAGAAGTAGAAAGTAAAGTACTAGTATCTCAAATTTGCACTTAAATACAGGACTTGATTTGGGTTATTTAACCCCCTGAGACCCACAATAACCTAAAGGGGAGACTCGTGGGAACCCAAAGAACCCATTTTCATTCACATATCTGGAGGTCAGAGGTCAGGGGACCCCTTTGAAAATTGCTTTGCCAGTTTTTCCTCGCCAAAATTGAGCGTAAGTTTTGAGCGTTATTTAACCTACTTCATGACAAGCTAGTATGACATGGTTGGTACCAATGGATTCTTTAGGTTTTATAATTTCATATGATACCAGTATCTTCACTCTAGCTTTAACACTGAACCTACTGCTACAACCTCAGAAAGACTATAAAGTCGGTCAGGATCGTCCACAATCCTGCAGGTCTGAGGGGGTTAATGCTGATGTAATCAGATGATATCGGACATATTCTGCAGGTCTTGAAAAGTCTTCAAAAAAAGACCTTAGACGTAACTTAAAGCCCCCCTCCAGTGTATTTTGCCATTTCTATAATATTTCATATTTATTTGAGTCATTTCCTGTCTAAGTTGATTAGCAACACTGTCACACTGCCAAAGTTTTTTGACAAATAATTTTATTTTGTGCGCAAAGTTAAAAAAAAGAAGATTGTTGGTAAAATGGTAATATGACGTCTGACAATAGTAGAAGCTGCAGGTCAAAGGTCATCCTCCAAGCTGCAGGTGCACTCATGTTCGTTTGAGCCTGAGCAGCAAACTGATAAATCTGTTTATCTGTCTGTTTGTCTTTCTAGTTAGTTAGTTAGCTAGTTAGGTGTATTTAGCTAGTTATGTGTATTTAGCTAGTTATGTGTAGTTAGCTAGTTAGCTGTAGAGTAGTTAGCTAGTTAGCTGTAGTTAGGTAGCCCAACTTGTTGCATTAGCTAACTGAGGGTTTTCATTTTATTTTTTAGTTTCCTCCACCTTAGTTTAGAGTGTTTATTTTCACAATGGCATTTGTGTGTGTGGTGAACAGATGAAATCAACGCAGGGGATTCAACTAAATCATCTAATTCATCTTATTACGTCTGACTATTAACCACACCCTCATTCTCTGTTTGAGTAAGAACGTTGACCAAAAAACAGGAAGTAACACTGGGTGGAGGGGGGGTTTAAAGACCACTAAAATGTAAAAGTGTTAAACGTTGTCTCCTGGCTGCTGCAGGCTGTGATGTTAGTTATAAGATGTTTCTGTCAGCAGACGTTCACACCTCTAAACTAATAGTGGATTGTGCTGCAGGAGGCTGTTCAGTTTGTTTTTGTGCAGTTTCAGTCTCCGTCATCAGACCTGCAGCAGACAACAAACTCCCAGTTTAGTGTTTGACAACAAGAAGACTTTTTCCATCAACCCCTCTGACGCCTTGCAGCTCTTCACTTTGTGTTTTGACACTCTGAGTGAGCAGAAGGTAACAAATCTCAGCCGACACAGACGAGAAACTGTCAGTCTAGACAGGAAGTGTCGGGACCAGAGAGGCCGCTAACAGCTTTGATCCTTTGTTGAAGCCAAAAGGCTGCTGGGAAATCATATTTACAGCCTGAATTCATAATCTGCGACCAAAACTTCATTACGTTCAGTCCATTCAGGCGTCACCGCGACGTGCACTGAGAGGGTTTCTCCTTCTTTCCGGTGTGAAGCTCTTTAACAAGCCGCGAGCGCACTCTCTGTTGCTATGCAACTAAAGTGAAAGCCTGTTTGAGGTGTGACGCTCTGATTAAAGCTGAGATGTTTCTGAGTTTCTCTGCGAGAAGAAAAACACAAGCTGAGCTGTCAGCAGCTGCGACTATGAGCCGTGAACCAGGAGACACCGAGGAGTTCAACCTGCAACCACAGAAAGGCTGCTGGAGGGTTTAACTGGAATGACCTCTGACCCTACACTACCACCCAGATACACCAACCACAGAAGAAGAAGAAATTTTGTTCCTTTTGGAGGCTGACAGATGCTCCAAAAACACTTTCTCACTCCCAACTCGTCAAATACCGCCACTTGGTCAGTGCCCCTCGGCATCAGAGACCGACACGCGGGGTACCCCTCTTCTGTTACTTTTGGCTGGACCAGGGACGGCGTGTCAATATACGCTTGTTACATGCATAGTCCATCCATCCATTTTCTTCCTCTTATCCGGGGCCAGGTCTCCGGGGCAGCAGGCTTAGCAGGGAATTCCAGACGTCCCTCTCCCCAGCAACGTTTTCCCGCTCTTCCTGGGGGACCCCGAGGCGTTCCCAGGCCAGACCAGATATATATAATCTCTCCAGCGTGTTCTGGGTCTACCCCGGGGCCTCTTACCAGTTGGACATGCGTGGAAAACCTCCAAAGGGAGGCGTCCAGGAGGATCCTGATCAGATGCCCGAACATGCATAGTGTCCTTTCAAAATAAACTTCACAGGAAGTTAGGTTTATGCAACACAACCACTTAGTTCGGGTTAGGAAACGGTCGTGGTTGACGTTAACTTCACTGACTAGCGACTCACGTGACTCACGGGAATGACGAGTCACGTCACGTCACTAACGACTCGTTACTTTCAGTTTCCCATGGGACACGAACAGTCTCAGAGTTTACAGCTTTGCTCAATGCTAATAAGTTGTATTATAATTCATAAGTTGAAGTTTAATTCATGCTGAAGAAGAGACATATTTTTTAAGTAGACTAAAATATCTCTGAAACTCTCTGTACTAAAGCTTCTTGGTCAGCCGTGATCTGATTGGATGTGCTTTGAGGTCAAGAAATACTTTATTTTGAGAGTATCATGTTTAAATAAAAATAGCAATAATCTTCTTATTAAGAAGCACAACAGCTGACTCTGCTGCTGTATTATCAGCTGGATGTTATCAGGAGAAAAGACGGATGGTGCTGGAGCTAAAATCTCTTTGATCTGCTGTTTGTTGTACTCACTTTATAACTCACAGCTACATTAGGCAACATTTATGGAAGCTGCATCAGAGCTGTGTGTGTCAGACAGATCTGTGTCGTACCTGCGTCAGGTGGCGTTAACGAGGTCGACGAGGCCTCGCAGCAGCTCACTGACTGATGACTGATGTTCTGTCAGCATCAACCTCAACTGTGTTTTTTGCTGAAAGCATCAACACGACAAGAACACCACAAAAAGCAGCTGTGACAGGGATGATTTATTAATGTAACAACACACTGCTGACCTGAAATAAAATGGTTTCTGTGTTAAAATAATGTGGAAAGATAAGCAGTTAGATTTACAGTCCAACAATAATGCTATACATGGACAGCAAACATGGTTTTGTGAAAAATACTGCAGTTTTACAAAAGCAAGCTTTTCATAGCCTGACTCTGGGCATAACCTGGACCCTACCACCACATACAGGGGTGTCTAACTCTGACTTTACCTTTTAAACTCACACAAACAACAATAAATACATCAAAAATCTACAGTCATTACAAAACAGCCCAAAACATAAACTACCTAAATTACCTAAAGTCAATATACACGCCACAAAGAGAAATAAACAATCCGCTGAAGGTGCAACAAACACCCCTCCCTGTTCTACCACTTGGTCTCTCCCAGAAGTTTATTCAGACACTTAGGGACAATTTTAGCCGAAACACCTGCAGAGGACACACGACGGCTCAGGTGAGTGAAATAATAATGATAAGTGTATGCAAAACACCACAAATATCATTAGGCTGTATTACATATTACATATTACATATACAAATAGACGTAAAGCTATGAAACCGTTATTATAAGCTACTAACCTGAACTGTTACAGAAGCTAACTTAAATCAAAGTGTTTTAGCTAGCTGTTCAAAAGCCTGTATGAGCTGCTAACCTGAACCTAATTAGTAGAACTGTTAGCTAACCTGAAAGAAAGGTTTTGAGCTGCTTAACTGATTTTAACCCGAAACAAAGTGCTATAGTTGCTAAACTAAACAGCTAATTAAAACGAACATGGTTAGGCTACCAAACCAATATTTTAGCTACTGAACTGAACTGTTAATTAACCTAAAGTGAGTTGGATACTAAACTAAACAGAATTAAACTGTTAGCTAACCTGAACCAAAGTGGTTTAGCAGTAGCTGCTAAACTAAACTGTTAGCTAACCTGAACCAAAGTGGTTTAGCAGTAGCTGCTATACTAAACTGTTAGCTAACCTGAACCAAAGTGGTTTAGCAGTAGCTACCAAACTGAACTGTTAACTAACCTAAAGTGAGTTGGATACTAAACTAAACAGAATTAAACTGTTGGCTAACCTTAACTAAAGTGTTTTAGCATTAACTGCTAAACTAAACTGTTAGCAAACCTGAACCAAAGTGGTTTAGCAGTAGCTGCTATACTAAACTTTTAGCAAACCTGAACTAGAGTAGTTAAGCAGTAGCTGCTATACTAAACTGTTAGCAAACCTGAACCAACATGGTTTATTAGTAGCTACCAAACTAAACTCTAAGCTAACCTGAACCAGAATGGTTTAGCAGTAGCTACCAAACTGAACTGTTAACTAACCTAAAGTGGGTTGGATAATAAACTAAACTGCAAGCTAGCCTGAACCAGAGTGGTTTAGCGTTAGCTGTTAAACTAAACTGCTGAACCAGAGTTCAGGTTAGCTTGTTCATTCTAATCTAAAACAAAGGAGATTAGCTGCTAAACTGAACCTGCTAAAGGTTTGCTAACAGCTTCACTGGACCATCAATGAATAAATATCATATGACATTCAATATCCCATTATAAAATGTAGTGTATTGTAGTGCTCATATCACTGAACTTAACAGTTTGAGCTGCTAAACTGGTCTATTAGCTAACCTTAACCAATGTAGTTCAGCTGCTAAACTAAACCTGCTAACGGTTTGCTAACAGCTTCAGGTGAAACCTTTATGCTCCTTTTTCTCTAATATCTAGAGACTGTGCAGAAACACAAAGTGAGCACAGGACGTAGGAGGTGGATGATTGGATTATTTGAACGCAGTAAACGGGTCATATTTCAGCAGGAAACATCCACAGTTTGACTCTGGTGGTCTGAAGCTGGGGGTTGAAAGCAGTGCTGTGCTAATAAAGCAGAGCCTCCATTTCACCTGCTGACCTGCTCCCCAATTTAACAAGTGCAGAGGAGACGGGCCGCTCCGCGAGGAGCAGCTGATTAACTCCCTCAGGAGGAATAGGAGGTAGAGAGAGAGTTCATACCCTCACTGCTCCCCTATGCTTCTTTTAGCATCATGCTAACATAAGCAGTTCTTCAGTCTGGATGTGAGGGTGACCCAGAAACAGTCACTTTTAACACTAATTTGGAATTTTATAAGTGCACCAACTCAACGCTGTCCCCCTTTTCACCGAACATTATTACCAGATTACAAACCAGGATCCTCCTTTTGAATATACAGTTATAATATAGCTCTGGACTGGTAAAAATAGCATTTATGTGTAATATTGGTTTATATAAATTAAATTGACTTGACTTAGCTTTTGGTGCGTGGGCCGGCGGGTTGCCCTTTACCTTTCCTTCATCTGTAGTACGACAAAATACCATGAATATTGCTGCACACAATACTGTGAGGATATTTTTAATTTAAGATTAATTTAAGGTATTGAGAATTCTATTGTAAGCTGGTTGGAAGTGAAAGTAGAAAAGACCTCTCCACCTCCCTCACTGGTCTCGTCTCACTTGTCTGACCGCTGACCTCTGTCTCTGTCTCCAGCAAGGTGTTGAAACAGATTCCTCTGGGCGACCTTCGGCCTGACGAGACGGTTCGAGCGACGCAGGAAGCCCAGCTGCTGTCTCAGCTGCACCATCCGGCCATCCTCACCTTCTACCACAGCTTCCTGGAGAGAGACGCCTTCTGCATCGTCACTGAGTTCTGCCAGGTAACACCAACACTGATCAGAACCATCTGAATGTTCCCGGGTTTGTTTGAAATGTTTTGGTGGCAACACTTACAGTTTCACTACTAATGCTCAAACTAGTTTGATTACTTTGAGGAATATATTTCTGCAAATCCCCTTTTTCTATTCTACAAAATGAGCTAAACTTTTAAAACCCATCAGTGTCTCGTTTTGTCTGAGCAAAAAAAGCTGTACAAAACCTTTAACTTGATAAAATGGAAACGAAAATGAGCAAAACTATGTCTAAATATACAAGACTAAGAATCTGACTAAACAATTCAATGCAAAGTTTTGATAACAGACAGATTTTGGTGCTAAAGACATATTTGTACAAGTATTGATACCCATCTTCACAGTATTCATCCATCTGTTAGTTTCTGAGCAAGACATTTCAACAAGTTGGAAACTGATTTGGCCAAAACTCGCTGGACGCAGCGTCACTCAGGAAGAACAACAGATGTCCAAAACTTAGTTAGCCTCTAAACAGTCTGTTATACTGTATATCAAGCAGGCTCAGAGCTGAAGTGTGTCTCACTGCAATTCCTCAAACGTCCACTAGATGCTGCTGGGTGATCAAACTTTGACTGTATTGAAGTGAATGGGAAAACCTCCAACTTCTCTCTACAAATACAAAGTCAGGACAGTTTTTACACAACAGGTTCAGCTCTCAGCACAGCTTGCACATCTACAGACGCTTTCTTATAGCTCCAGTTGAGAGGAAGCTACCTGTGTGAAAGTCCTCACTGCTTCAGTTATGTGTACGTCCATGTTATAATAAAACTCAGGGTTCAGCAGAGAATGACTCTGCAGGTATTATTTACTAGGGGTGGGATAAAAAATCGATTCACCTATGTGTCGCAATTCTTTTCTTTACTATTTTGAAATAGATTTTTTAATGCCAGAATCAATATATTTGCTTCATTTGAGTCTATGTGGAGGTAGAAGGAAGTTACCGGTTTTATTGTTGTAGTCTGAGTAACGTGACGTCATATCCGTTCCGTATCCTTCAATCAAAACAAACCACAGCGAGCCGAAACGAGAAAGTATGAAACGTTGGAGGGTCTGCGTGGATACGACCTGCACCCTCACATGTTAAATCCAAAGTGGTAAACACTACACATCCAGTAAAGGATGGAAACACTTTGGGTTTCACACATTGCAGGAAAAGCAAAGCTAGACATCACAGCTAAAGCTGCATGCTAACTCTGTCACGGACAGGAAACGTTATCGTATCACGGTAACGTGCGGTCAAGCCGGCCGTCACTCTCATCTCCGTGGTCAAATGGGCCGACGCTACAACTGTAGAGAACCAATATACTGACATTTATGTTAAATGCATTCAAACGGGCCCGATGGAGCTGACCATGGATGTATAAAGAGAACGGAGCTGACGGGAGAGCTAGAGACCACCTTGGAGAAGTTAGAGGAAGTATATACACGGGGGACTACGTCTGGTTTTCAAAATAAGTTGTTAACAAAGGGAACTGTATATACAAAATACATATATGGAAATAAGATTGATTGGATTATATTCACCAGAAGTATAAAACATTACATGTCCCTTATAAATTAAAAAGAAAATACCACTCATTTGTGAGGGAAATGTCTTTGTTCTTTGATTTTTGGGTTGCTGGAAGAAATATAATAAATAATTCCTGACAATGACTGATATATTTGACTTCAGGACATCTCTGACTACATACATGCTGAAAATCAAACATTTTTACTGGATTCATTTAGAGATTTTCCAAAGTAAAAGTCCCTAGAAGTGTATGATTCATCTTTTTCCCATGGTCTAGTGTTAAAAAAGTTAACAAAAATCACAATAAATCGTAATATCGAGTCACAATACTTAAAAATCTCAATACATAACAGATTGGCACCCAAGGATCGTGATAGTATAGAATCAGGAGACAGGTGAATCGTCCCAGCCCTAGTAGAGCTGCAGTTTCTCTGCTCAGCGTTGCTGCTTTTCACCGAACATCCATCATTTCTGTTATGAGCATGTGAGGTAAAAGAGAAAATGAAGCAATAATAGGAAATTGGATATCTCCCCTCCCCCCCTTCCACCTTCCTCTCTGTGTTTTCATCTTTTCATTATATTTCTTTTCATCTCTGCTGTCTTGATTACAGCAGGTTCTGTCTCTTCGTACTCTCTCTTCTCCACTAACGAATCTCACACTGCCTTCATCTCCACTCTCACGTTCTCTCTCCCTCCCACACATGGTGTTTTCTGCTTGTCCACGTCACTCGCTGGTGATCCCCCCCCCCCCCCCACCCACCATCCTTCCTCGTTATCGGCCGTCCTCCCCCTGCAGCTAAACGGTACTCTGCAGCTCCTACATCGCCTGGAGCTTTAATTCAGATTTACTCATTTCTCTGCTGGTAACTTGTTTTTTTTCTTTATTGCATTTGTGCACCAGTATCAATATAAACACGGGCAGGAAGCTGCAGCGGCTCATATGTCACTAAAAGCAGTCGATTTTTTTCATAGAGTTTGATTTTAAAAGACGATGAAAATGGTCTGCACACACACTGAAACTGTGCAATCAAAGAGCCCATGCACTCAGAGACCCTCAGAGCTATTGTTTCTAGTCAGACCATTACCCACAATCCCCTGCAGAGCTGTGGAGGACTCTGGGGTTTCACTAGAGAAGAAACTGAATGAAGAAATCAAGCCTGGTTTTGAAATAGAAATGCATCCATGAGTTTTTTATTTGTACAGTAGATTTTAAATGGATTACAGAGAATACAAGAGACTGAATCTCAACACCGTCCGGTCTGACAATCAGTGGGAAGTCAGATGCTTCAATTCCCTTCATGGCTTTTTCCCTAAAAAAATGTAAAGAAATAAGATTTGACAATATATATATGTATATATTTATATATGTATATATGTATATATGTATATATGTATATATGTATATATATATATATATATATGTATATATATATATATATGTATATATATATATATATATATATATATATATATATATATATATATATATATATATATATATATATAGACAGAGAGAGATAAAGTAAAGCCGGAGCTTCCAGAAGTAAGAAATTGACTTATAACAACGCTAATAACTAAAAGTCCAGCCTTGGAACAAAACCTTTCTCATCAGCGCTACGCGGCGCTCCCATTGCTAAGAATTCAAAAAAGACAAAACATGAACATAGCTGTTGTGGCGGTTGCTTGCCATCCTCTGCGGTTTGCTTGTCAATAGCCTGTTATTGCAGTATTGCGGTTATTGTGACAGCCCTACATTTAAATTCTTTAATCTATGATGTACGGCAAAGTATTGCTGTCACATGAAAAAAAAATTTGATATATAACAATCATGTTATTTACATATTAGGGGGAAATATTGATTATTTTAAGAGATTCTTATCTTCTAAAATTCTGAATCGATTCACAACTTCCAAAAAACAATTTTTAATTTTTTTTTTGTAGACAGAGCCAAAGTAAAACTTCCAGAAGTAAGAAAACCTCATTCAAAACCCCATCGATTTATAACAACGCTAGTAACCTTTCTCATCAGTATGTGGTGTGGCTCACTTCCAATGTTTAGATAACAGCGGTAGTTTCTTGAATAAACGATCTAATCTTGTTGTTTATTTAATACGTCTGGTTTTAAGCCACCTTTACGATGCTGCACACAGATGGAAACAACCTCCCGGTGATCTTAATGCGCCCCAAGAGCCAAATCTAGATTAAAAACTCTGTTATACCCTGTTCCTTTGATTGGTTTCTCTACTGCACTTTTATTTCCTTACAACTTATTACTGCACTGTAACTGTATTTCTGGTCTGTTCCCTTTGTATTTTATTTAATTTCATCTAATTTTATTTTGTTTACGATTGCTTATTGTTTCTGAATGTTGTTCTAATGCTTTTCTTGGCAGTTTGAATTGCCACTGGTTAGTTCACATATCTGTAATAACAGCAGGACAGTAGAGTGACTCTGGATAACTCTGGATTCAGCTGTTAGTTCATTTTACTACTTTTAGTACATAATGATTTAAATGAGGGATATTTAAGTGTTCCTACTGGGAAGTTGATTTATATCCTCTGATCTACAGATGTCTCTTTATACATCCATGGACACAGACTCATTGGTGTTTTCAGTCCAAAATGGCAGCAGCACTGTTGTCAAAAAAGTACCAGAGTTTCGTCTCTTTGCCTCCAGACTCCTTGGTAGAGTGTCTCTGGTTAGTTCATGTGTCTTAAGTTCAGTGTGTCTGAACTGGGTCATGTTTGATAAATACCCCCCCCCCCCGTCAGGATCGGGATCTGGACTGTAAGCTCGAGGAGGTGAGACGAGCCGGGCAGAGCCTCCCAGAGATCCAGGTCATCGATTGGCTCATCCAGCTGCTGCTCGGCCTTCACTACATGCATGACAGGTGGGGGTACAGTCGCCATGGCAACACGCATTCCTCCCTCTTCGAGTGCATGTTCCTTCTCTTTCTGCTCTCGGTGTATATTTCACATGTTATGGATAATTACCTTCATTAATAAGAACCTCAAAGCGTTACAGCCGCTGGCTGGAGGTCAAAGGTCAACCAGTCAATACATGTTCAGTCTCTGGTCAGATAGCTCCACACATCACATGATCGATCGATCAATAATCAGTCGGGTGAATGAATGAATCTGATGAGTGTTTCGCGTCCCGTTTCCTTGACTGCTGCGCTGCTCTCTGCAGGCGAATCCTCCACCGAGATCTGAAGGCCAAGAACATCTTCCTGAAACGAAACATTGTTAAAATCGGTGAGTTTCCTCCTCCTCTGCTGCTGCGGCAAAGGCTCGTGGGACTTTCTCCATACTTGTGTGTGTGTGTGTGTGTGTGTGTGTGTGTGTGTGTGTGTGTGTGTGTGTGTTTTACAGATTAATGACTCATTAATAGAAACATGTTAATGATGAGTCCATATTAAAGCAGGAGGAAGTCTATTTGTATTTGGAGTGTAAACTCAGCAGATTGTTGCTGCTGTCGGCAGTCTTGGACTTTAACCAAACTCTGTGATCACCAGCTGCACACACAGAACACAGACCACACAGAACTCACAGAACACTGAACACACAGAACCCAGAACCCAGAGGCTGTGGATCAGCTGAAAGCTTGTGAACTCACTGAGAAAATACATTTGTATATTTGTGTCTCAGTTCACGCTGACGCAGAGAAACATGCACGGATTGTTCCGTGACATCTGCCACTGTAGCTTTTTGTTTTTCATTTAATCTTGTTTTACCAAACATAATAAAAAATGATAATTTAAATTCTTTAAAGTGACTCTCTGTAAGAATCATAAATTGCTTGTTAAGAGTGACACCTGTGGCTGTTAAGTCAACGTCAGTCAGCGTCCTGTTGCTCGCGCTTGAGGTAGCTCGCACTACCGACACTCACAAGACTGATTGACAGGCATCATGTTGATTAACGTTAGCAACATTAGTAGCTAAAAGTTAGCTATTGTTGCACACTGTGAGCGCTGTAGAGTGTAAAGGCATTCGCGAGCGCGCATGTCGTAACATCTGTTCGATTTTCCCGGGGAAAATAGGCCCGGGCTCTTCACATTAAGGCAGTCTACAGGCTGATAGAGGAAACCCAGAAAATCGCAGAAGGTCTCATTTTTTAGGTTAGGTTACAACCTGTTCACACGTTGGAAATAAAAAAAAGATTAAAAAATGTTTATAAGTGTAAAAACTTACATACAGTCCCATTAAAGTGTTCATCATTTTAATGTAGCAGCTGGTAAAGGTGGAGCTCATTTTAATGACTTTACATTCTGCTGGGTAGTTAAATATACAATAATACGTCATCATTTATTAGATGATTAGGTTTTATTTTAATAATCTGAATCTGTAAAGTTATCATATAAATGTAGAGGAGTAAAAATTACAATATTTCCCTCTGAGATGTAGAGGAGTAGATGTAGATCTTGTTCCTCTCCAGGATTGAGGATGAAACCTTTAGACCTTAATGACGTCTCCTGCATGTGTTGTTCTCGTTTGTTTCCAGGTGATTTTGGCGTTTCCTGCCTGCTGATGGGATCATGTGACCTGGCCACCACCTTCACAGGGACGCCATACTACATGAGCCCAGAGGTGCTGAACCACCAGGGATACAACTCCAAGTCTGACATCTGGTAAGCTTTACATAAAGTCTACTGTATATGTTATGTTATTTTATTTCACTTATCGTCAACAAATCTCATGAAAACACCAGAGCCAGAATGTGTTGGTGCGTCTCTCGATACTTTCTGACTTCAGTACTTTTGTAGGAGCAGCGCAGCTTGTTTTCCTTTGATGTGATTGGTTAAGAGCTGGAGGTTGCACAGGTGCATCATGGGAAGGATGCTAGGACTCCTGCAGGTGGAGAAGCAGGAGTTCATTTAGTCTTTGTTGCTGCAGGAAGGAAAACAAATATCAGCTGACTGTCGTCTGCAGTTCATCTTCTGACATGTTGCTGACGTTAGAGTTTAAATCGGATTTACATGAAACCAAAGACGGATTTTAGTCACGTTTGTGATCTCACCAACAGTTTCCTAAATCAGTCCTGTTTCTATGGTTACCTGCAGTTTAACACACCTGATGTAGAGCAGTAAACTGTTGACCTGAATTATGTTTGATGTGTCCAGTATTAAAAAATGAATTTCAAAATCGTAAAAATAAAAATCGTGATACATAGGTGGACCGTTTTTTTCCCCCCCACTCCTAGTAGCTTTAAATAAAGTGTTTGTTTACTTCCACTTATATATGACTCCTCTAGTTCCACCATCAGAACAAACTTTAATATCATCAGTGTGTTTGTCCTGTCCAACTCTTTCACATCGTGGCTGTAATGAACCCTGCAGATTTAACCCCACCTGACCCTGTTGGTACGACAAGATTTACAGATACAAGTAATTAGTGGGGATCAGTAATTAATAGTAAATTACTGATGGATGCATGTTAAAGTATTAATAATGAAACAGAAATGTGTAGTTAATTAGTAATTATTGAATGAAAGCTCTGTTCGTGTAGATAATTAGTAAAGAACAGCTGCAGATTCACTAACTGTTACTGAGGTGATGGATGTTGTTCTGTTGGTGGTTACTGAGCTAATAAACAGATGGAGGTAATTAGAGAGGAGGAGGCAGAAAGTGAAGCAGGTCCTTAATTAACTAAACAGTGAAGACTGAACAGAAACTAAGAAACAAAGAAGAGATAAACAGCCTTTTTTTTATCTCAGACACTTCAGCAGACCTCTGAGTCGTTGCTCATAATGGATTATTGTTTTTACTCTCTGACGGCTGTTTGGACCAATCACTGATTTGTAGGTGGGATTAAGAATTGCGACGTCATCTTCCTGCATAAACAAGTTGCTCACTTCAGCATACGCCGTCATCATGACCCAATCAGGAGGCAACCTCCGGGTCGGAAAAGTGAAGCCAACGCAGAAGTGCCTTAAACCTGCATTCTCTCTACCAGCCAGCAGGGCGGCTCTACCAGCAGGAAGGGGGCTCTGGTTGCTCAAAGAAGTCAGATTGTATAGAAGTCTGAGAAAAGGACCCTACTTCTCACTTGATTTATTACCTCAGTAAACATTGTAAACATGAGTTTATGGTCTCAATCGCTAGTTTCAAGTCTTCTTCAATACAGCATGATTCTCATTTAGTAAATTATGGTCCCATTTAGAGTTAAATAGACCATAAAGCAGGCGATGCTTTAGGGCGGGGCTACCTTGCGACTGACAGGTCGCTACCACGGCGTTGTCCGGTCTGGGAGTCCTATGTGTTTTCCTCTTACAACTTTAACCCTTTCAGTGTGTTTTCACTTCATCAAAGTTAATTATAACATTTTGGTCGCCTAAAGATGTCTTATTCAGCGTTCGGTTGTACTTAGCTCCACCCTCTCGTTTCACTTCTGGTTGCAAAAATGTGATGATGTGTAATATAGTGTATGTAGAGTATTGTCCGTGTCACTACAGCACTGTAACAATCCTGCTGTCAGGTTGGATTCGCATACAAGAGATTACTGTTTTGCTTTCCATCTGAAATGTTGTGAAAGGCCTGAAGAAACTGTCCTCCATCACCTGCCATCTTTAATCTGCATGTTATAACAGAGAGAGAGAGAGAGTGTGAACACAGACTGAGGCTGAGAGGCGTCACTGCATTTTAATCAGACCTCAGATCAGCCAGTGGCTGCGGCTGCCCTTTTACTGTGCACGGCAGCTGGATTCTCACGAAGTCACCAGATCACGCAAGAATCCATCTTGTCAGGCTTCAAGTAAGGTGTTTGTGTCCGGTAAGCCAGAGCACGGACCGATCAGCATCCTGTGAGGAGCTACTGGCAGCTAGGGGCGTGGCTTAGGTGTGTGTGACGACCATAGACTGTATATAAAGATGGATGACGCGTCTCCACTTCCTCCCACTGTACAGAAGTCAAGCCAAAATATCTGGATATGGGAGCTGCTATCTTCCTCGTCTGATACACAACTCTCTCGCTCCGCAGTCGAGTCTTCTAGCTCCGGCGTTTCATTTTCCATTTCTAAGATATGACACAGGGGATTTAAATTGTCCATCGCTCACTTTATGCTCCTCTGGGAAGTGGCCGGGCAAAAAGTTTAATAAATAAATAGGTAAATAGTTATAATAGTATGAATATTTATAACATTTTTATTGTTCAAGACATGACGTTTCGGTAGAGACATTTAATATGACAATAGAATAGAAATAATTTAGTTTTACTTCTGTACATCACTTTGTAGGCGGACGTTTTACTGGCGTCTGGTAGTCACTTTCAGTCCAAAATGGCGGAAGCGTAGCTCTACTGCTTGGCGCTGATGTTATGTTACAATGGAACGAACTATTGACTTTCACTTCTTATTAATATACGTTCTTTGACGTGGTGGCAGAACGGAGCGACAGAATGGAGGTCTTGATGTTAAAAATAAACAAATAGACGAGGAAGCTTCTCTTTCCTTCAGATGTGTGGTCGTTGTACAGAACATTCATTTAAATATCTGTGTTTGTGTTTCAGGGCTCTGGGCTGCCTCCTCCATGAAATGTGCTCCCTGACTCACGCCTTCCAGGGTCCAAACTTCCTGTCTGTGGTGATGAAGATCGTGGAGGGAGAAACCCCGACGCTGCCCTCCGGCTACTCTGAGGACCTGAACTCTGTCATGCAGAGGTGAGGAGGAGACAACACAGACTTTACTGTGAAACCACTGAGGGTTTGTCTCCTTTTAGTCAGACAACTCTGCTGTATTAATATGCAAATAAGAAATAAATACAAGTAATTACTGAGCTCCAGACAGAGGAGTAAACGATAATTAAATAATGAAGTTCTCCTCAGAGGAAGCTCAGAACAGATGGGCTGAATTTAAACGTCGACCCTCTAACTTATAGACTTCAGGAGGATAAAATGCACTTCAGACGTCTTTCTTTCATGGACGTAAATGCAGGTTCTTGACCCTGTACCCGTCTCAGTTAATTACGGCAGGTTTGTGCAGGTGTGCTGCTGCACACAAGACACAGATCCTGTTTGATATGCAAAGAAAAATCCCTTCACATGAATATTAACGCTGCAAAACCTCAATTCAGGATCCTCAGTCCAATGTCCAGATTTAAAGGCTTGTTATGTATGGAATATCAAACCTCAATCCATCAATAATTAAACATCAGAAGTTAAAGAGTTAAGAGCTCTGTATAGATTCTGAAATAGATTTTTTAAAGCTAGAATCGATATATTTGCTTCATTTGAGTCTAAGTGGAGGTAGAAGGAAGTTACTGCTTTTATTGTTGTAGTCTGAGTAACGTGACGTCATATCCGTTCCGTATCCGTCAACCAAAACAAACCTCAGCGAGCCGAAACGAGAAAGTAGAAAACAGCGGACGGTCAGCGTGGATACGACCTGCACCCTCACATGTTAAATCCAAAGTGGTAAACACTACACATCCAGTAAAGTATGGAAACACTTTGGGTTTCACACATTGCAGGAAAAGCAGAGCTAGACATCACGGCTAAAGCTGCATGCTAACTCTGTCATGGACAGGAAACGTTATCGTATCGTGGTAACGTGCGGTCGAGCCGGCTGTCACTCTCATCTCCGTGGTCAAATGGGCCAACGCTACAACTGTAGAGCACCCATATACTGACATTTATGTTAAATGCATTCAAACGGCCTCGATGGAGCTGATCATGGATGTATAAAGAGAACGGAGCTGACGGGAGAGCTAGAGACCACCTTGGAGAAGTTAGAGGAAGTACACACGGGGGACTACGTCCGGTTTTTGAAATAAGGTGTTAACAAAGGGAACTGTATATACAAAATACATATATGGAAATAAGATTTATTAGATTATATTCACCAGAAGTATAAAACATTACATGTCCCTTATAAATTAAAAAGAAAATACCACTAATTTGTGAGGGACATGTCTTTATTCTTTGATTTTTGGGTTGCTGGAAAAAATGTACTAAATAATTCCTGACAATGACTGATATATTTGACTTCAGGACATCTCTGACTACATAAATGCTGAAAATCTAAATTTTTACTGGATTAATTTAGATATTTTCCAAAGTTAAAGTCCCTAGAAGTGTATGTTTCAACTTTTTCCCATGGTGTAGAGTTAAAAAAGTTAACAAAAATCACAATAAATCATTTTATCGAATCGCAATACTAAAAATTGCAATACATACGGAATCAGGAGATAGGTGTATCGTCCCAGCCCTAATGATCATATATATGTATATACGTCTGACGATAGGAATATTTCCCCAGATGTTGAACTCTTCTTGACACTGACCTGTTGTTTTGTGAACCAGGATGCTGCAGAAACAACCAGCATCCAGACCGTCAGCTGCAGAACTTCTCAAGACCACGTTCATGGAGGAAAACATGAAGGTTGGACACTTTAAACACGAAACACACAAATATGTTTCTGACCAGCTTTGACATGAACAAACGTCATGTTAAAGTTATTTTAAATTTCTGTGAGAAGAGAACTTCTAGAATTGTTTAGGTGTTGTGTCATGTCATATAACAACGATAACCATTCAGAGACTTCAGCACAGCACTCAGTGTGCTCATCCAGAGTCCAGCTGTTTAACAGACGAGCTGACTGTGGAGAAACATCTGCTTCAGTTTAATCTCCAAACCACATGTGAAGAACAACAGAAAAAACCCCAAAGCTGCAGAAAATATGTCATGTTTTTATCTATTTATGTACATTTCTTTATGATGCATTTATACTGAATTTTTATAATAATGTTACACTTTGGTCCAAAGCAAAATATCTCACAATTAGGGCTGTCAATTGATTTAAAATAGATTTTATCCGTTCAAAATGTACCTTAAATGGAGATTTGTCAAGTATTTAATACTCTTATCAACATGGGAGTGGACAAATATGCTGCTTTATGCAAATGTGTGTATATATTTATTATTGGAAATCAATTTCAAATCAACACAAAACAATGACAAATATAATAAAACTCATGGCTAGAAGTAGGGAGAACGCAAACATCTCTTTGTGCAGAATCACACAGTTAATAATACCAGAAATCATAGAAGAAAAAAATAAAGTTGAATTTATTTGATGATTTCTTTTACAAAAATTGGAAAGAATTGAATCTATATTTACAACATTTTCCAAGTATCCAGAAGTGTTAACAATATTGAAAAAAATGTGGGCTCCATATGTTATACATCATGAACTATTTACGTCTCTGCTCCGTGTAAACAGCCTGCAATTCAGTCCAAGTTTCAATGAATTTTTATCACATGACTGTTGGTCTCAGTTGAGTCATTCATGGCTTCCCAGTTGTGCCGAGGAACGCAGAATTTAATGTTTTTTGCAGGATCTGGTTAATGCTAATGGCTTATTTTTGGCAGAGTTTTAAATGAGACATGTAGAAGTGACTTTGATGAAATATCATAATTTATGCTTGGATTTGGTTCGTTTCCTGACAGAAGCATTAGTCAAACATGACTCATTCAAGGACCGTCGGAAATTTGAGAATGCAATGATAATTTCTGTTTTTCTGGCTGAGATAAATGGTGTAATTTTGGGGATTTAAAAAAAAAAAGAAAACCTGCCTTTCAAACCCGCCGGCGTGTTGTGGGAGGGTTTGGTCTGTAATTCATCTCCATTAACTACTGAGGGTTTTTCATAAGGCAGTCGGGCCGTGAACATGTGACACAACGGCGTTCAATTAACACATGATGGGTCTGAAGGGTTTGTTTAGTTAAACACCTGGAGGCGCTGAAAGCAGGTGGACTGTGGATCTTGTTGTGTTCCATTCAGCAGCATGTGTGTGTTCTGTTACTACATACATAAATGTACTGGAGGCTGCAGGCTGACCCATTTCACGCATCATGCACACACACACACACACACACACACACACACACACACACACACACACACACACACACACACACACAAGCCTGTTACCCATTAAACCGTAGTATGAAATGATCCTCATCCATTCTCACACACACACACACACACATAGTAACAGATAAGGTGAGGAGTGTGTGTGTGTGTGTGTGCAGGATATTATTGTCATACAGTTTGTCATAAATCTCGGCTGCAGGCTGGATGCTCTCCCTGTGTGGATACGCGGGGCACCTGAAGAGAGATAACACATTTACAGACTCGGTTGCCATGGTTTCCGCTGAAATATCATTATGCTGATGGGATTCATTACTGCACCGCGGCACTATGGGATATCTTAGCAGAGAAGGGTTCCAGCGTTTAGAAACCAGAGGAAGACGATGGTCCGTTTAATGTCTCCAACTGATTTGATTTCATGTTTATATTTCATCATACATGATATAGAGGACCGTATAGTAGATATAGGAACTCACAGAGCCGAGGTAGAGCAGAGCAACGCATAGCTTTAATATGTTGATGGTTGTATAAAAATACTTAACTTGAAATATCTGCTTTGGTTACTTTCACTCCTCTGCGTCATCACATCTGTTCAGTCTGAGAGTACAGGTCCACTTTTCTTTAAGGCGATAAGATGGAAGCTCTAGTCCTAAAAAAGTTAGTGTGAATCTAATTTTATTGGACTTTTACTGGTATTGATGTGCACAGAACTATCAGAGGGTGAAGGGACAAGTCACATGACAGTCTTGGGTACATATAAATGACATATTTGGTGTCTCCTTACTTTAATAATGACTAGTGCTGTCAAAGTTAACACGATAATAACGCGACACCACTAATTTTTTTAACGCATTAACGCAACTTGTGATTTTTAGGTTGTAGCGGGCTCAGTTTTAAAGCTAGAGTGAAGATACTGGTATCATATGAAACTAGAAAAACCTAAAGAA